>CM071942.1:33900000-34220000 GCA_036784905.1 Acrossocheilus fasciatus | reverse complement strand
AGTCTGTGGCCAAATTATCCCTGTAAGTATATGCTGTGGAATTTTAGAATTGAATATGTATTTGCTGAGATATATATATATATATATACATGCATACATACACGCACGCACACACATACTTTTTTTTTTTTTTTCCCTTTCTTTCTTTCACATGTTGTCTTTGTTTCCTCACACCGTCCTCCAGTGGAACTTCCCACTGTTGATGCAGGCCTGGAAACTCGGTCCTGCTCTGGCCACAGGAAACACAGTGGTGATGAAGGTGGCAGAACAGACGCCTCTCACTGCACTCTATGTTGCCAGTCTGATCAAAGAGGTGAATGGCTTACCTACAGTATATGTGCACTTAAAATAACATAACACATTTACTTGAACTTTTATCGTTATGTATGGAGTGCTGCAGTGATGATATATTTTTGTAGGCCAGCAGTAGTTCTCATCACATTGATTCCTCTGATTTTTGCATTGGCTTTTGGGTTATTGGAGAAAATAAGCTCTGTGACTAATGAAAGTTTATTACTCTTACATGCTGTTGTTCATCATGATAATCTTAACAAATAAGCACAGCTCTTATGAATTTTGTCAGTCAGTAGAAGTAAAAGGCTAAATGTTGGCTATAAACAAACTACACCACAGACCCATATTACTTTAACATCACCAACAGCTTTTGACAACTACTTCAGTCTTTATTTTAAAACATTTTCACTGAAAGTTTGAGTTAGAATAGATTGTAAGTGTGTGATTTATAAGCACAATGAGGCTGTGAAAGTGACTAGTGAGTAGGAGAATGAAGGAGTTTACCTGTTCGGTGTGATGTTTAATGTCCCAACAATCTCTATAGTTACTTGATCATCTTGAGTGGTTATAGGTGGGTTTCCCTGCTGGTGTCGTCAACATTGTCCCAGGAATGGGTCCCACAGCAGGAGCAGCCATTGCATCTCACATGGATGTGGACAAAGTAGCATTCACTGGCTCCACTGAGGTGAGGATTTTCTTCAGTAATGGATATTTCTTGTATAAGTACAGTAGTATGCAAAAGTCTTCTTTCTGCACTACAGAAATTATACTTAAACCAGTTAACAAATTTCTGCCAGCATGGGCCATAGAACTCCTTGCTCATCTCGCTGCTTTATTATGATATTTGCAAACTTGTCTAGAAATTTAAAAAGTGCACACTAAAGTAAAATATATATATATATATATATATATATGTATGTATGTGTGTATATAGATATAGATAGATGTTTTTGTGAATCATCTACTGTGCCTGAGACTTTTGTACCATAATTTATGCACTTTTTATTCAGAATGCCCATGTGATTTTTGTTATTTGCTCACTGTCATGTCACTCCGAACCCAAAATCATGGAAGAAACACCACTTTCAGTGGAGGGACAGAAAATCTCTTAGGTTTGATTAAAAATATCTTCATTTATGTTTGAAAAATTAAGGAAGGTCTTTTGGGTTTGCACATGAGGGTGATTTTAAAGGGACAGTCCACCCCAAAAAATACTGAAGGAGTGGGTGCCGTGCTGCCATATCCTTCAATTCTGTCATCATTTAATGTCGGTTATGACTTAAAGGTGCTGTATGTAGGATTTTTGACTCTACTAAAGCATAAAAATACCATAATATGTTAGCATGTTTCTCAAATATCTGCAAAGTTAACAGTTTATCTGAAAAACAATTCTACAGTCAGTTTTTCTCCTTTGAAAATGTGCATTCCGGCCCGGAATGTCTGTGTTTGTTATGGTTTGTGAAACCCGCCCACTGCCAGTTTAACCAATTGTATTTCGGCACCCCCGGGTTGCCAGTTGGCGGAAAACACAGCGCATTTAATTTCATTCATCGGCATGTGCGCTCGTTCCTGTTGGTGTCGTTAATCTGGCAACCTGCGTGTGCGTCAAGTCTGAGGAGGAGGGGCCGGGTGAAAAAAAAAAACAACTGTCTCCAATATTTTGAATTTGGACTGCAATACGTAGTTCAACCGCTAGGTGTCAATCCTACATACAGCACCTTTAAAGTTATATTTATGGGGTTTTTATGCCGGTAATGTGAGAGGACAGGGGAGAGCTGACTGGAAAGCATTGGGTGGAGAGAGGGGAGCGGGGATCAGCAAAGTACCTCGAGGCAGGAATCGAACTCGAGTCGCCGTATGTCGACGCACTAACCACAGGGCTGTCGGCGCTGCCAATTTGAAGCAATGTTTATTTAATATGAGTTATTGATACTGAGCTATTTGAATGCTAAGAATGTAATCATTTTCATTTCAAAATAAAACTTGTAATAACTTAAAATATGCCAGTGCCATTGTTTTGTCTCAGATGCACACTAATGATGTTTTTATTTTTATTTTTTTCTCCTCGGGCACATTTATGAAAGTTATTTAAGTGTTTTGATTGAAGTATGGCATAATCCTGGCTTAATCTAAGCCCTGTATATGAAACCAGGCCTATTTGTAATACTTAACTTTAATAATGAAATAAACAAGTGTGCTCATTAGCATATTCGCAGCTACTAAATATTGCTGTGGTAGCAAAGATGGTATTTGGTCAGCATACCTAGGCTTTCAAATTATATTTGCAATTTACAGTAAATTTTTTTTAGTTTACTGGAGTGTCTTACTGTCGCTTTATAGGTAGGTCACCTCATCATGAAAGCCTCAAGTACCAGTAATCTGAAGAAGGTCACACTGGAGCTGGGAGGAAAGAGTCCAAACATCATTCTATCAGATGCTAATAGTGAGTTCATGCACCTATTGCATTTTATTAAACTATCAGTGTTTTATATTTCTGTGGCAAATTAAAAGGGTCATGATATCTTATTATTTTCCCTGAGGTCCACCTATAATGTTGTATAATTTTGGTAAAGTTTTTACAGATGTTATTATTTAGTAGTACATAACCATTTCCACCCTGTCTCCATCTAGATTAAACACTCTGTTTTTAAAGACTTAATGATGCAAACTACATTGAGCTTCAAGGCAGTGCTGGCCTGTCCCACAGGCTGTACATGTGGCCTGAGGGGAGATATACATGTAACTGCTGAATACACATTCTTTGTTCACCATTGTCAAAATGCAGTCAGCACTCTGGCGTCACAGTTTACAAACAAACAAACAGACACGCAAGGTCCTCATCCTTCAACACACTAACCACACTGACGGTGACGACCACAAATATAGCTTTCAATCACCAAACATCAGTATAAATGCATACATTGAAATAATGAAATTATCTGCATAATTTATTCATGGCGCATAGCATTGCTGGTATACAGAGTACTGTATTGTTCAGCAAGTTCAAACCTTTTTAGAAGTGCAGAAGTTGTCGGAAATGCACAAAATAGGTCACAGAAATTATTTTGTGAGCACTTGTGATGGGGTTTTTTGTTTAAAGCTCATTTGGATAGCAGAAACTGCAGTTCTGTTGCCAACGGCTTGTCACGTTTTCTCTGGGCAATGAATTCAGAGACTGTCAACAACATAAAGCCAAAGTGTGCAGTGAGTTTGGTTGGGAGTTATGGAGAATTAATGGGGGAAAGTCACGTGAGAGGAAGCAGTGCCTCCATCACGATGTGATTCGATATGACTGGTTATGGTCGGCTGTGATTGGTTCATGCGATAAATCCCGCCTCTTGAGGACTTTGCCTCCTTGTTTCAGTGCACTGCTGCACAGAGTTGATTTATTCACCTTCACATCGTCCCAAACCTGTATGGCTCTCTTAGAAACAGTAGAACACAAAAGAAGATATTGAGAAAAATGTTCAGCTGTGTTAGATCGGGTCTCCACGCCAGATAATAATTAGGATCCAGCCCCGGATGCCAGATCCCATCAGAATATATCAGTTTGTCCAGTAAAAGAACAACTAGTCAGCAGCGCTGTTAATACCCAAACCCCGTTAACAGCAAGTCTTGTCTGGTATCCAAAAATACCTAAAACAAGTGTCATTCAAGAAGTTGACCGAGGAAAGCCCAAAGAAGAGCCGAAGCAGGAGACGAAGTGATGGTAAAAAAGTAACTTTTTTTTTTTTTTTTTTAACAATCTTAGTTGTGCATGTCTCAATGTTCAAACTTCGTCTGACCAGCAATAAATTCAACATGTACTGTTATATCAAAACTGCTTCACAGCAACATACCATTAACCTTGGGTTTCCATAAATATTCCCTCTTATCTATCTCATATTCATACAGACAAAACAGTTCATGAAACCCCACAAGCATGAGATTGAACAACAATGAAAATGCATAAGCTAGGGAAAATTTAATAAGAAATATGAAGTATAGAAACATAATAAATGAATAAACAATTAAAATACTTAAATGATTTAAAAAAAAAAAAATCTAATAATAAATCACATGAATGAATTAAAAAAACATGAAAATAAAAACACAACGCGCACAATTTGCATGTGAGGATCTAAGGATCCTTCAGCTGTTTTTGCCAATAAAACCTGTATGGTCCAAAACAATGCTGGACACCAGTCACTTTCATTTTATGGAAATGAAGACCTTTTTCAAAATGCCTTCATTTGTGTTCCACAGAAGTAAGAGTCATATAGGTTTGGAATGGTAAAATGTAAAGTTTTATTCCTCATGTCATGACCCTTTTGATCATTTTAATGAAACTATATTTGCGTTTGCAGTGGAGGAGGCGGTGGAGCAGTCCCATTTTGCCCTGTTCTTCAACCAAGGCCAGTGCTGTTGTGCAGGCTCTCGCACGTATGTACAGGAGAGCATCTATGATGAGTTTGTTGAGCGAAGCGTAGAGAGAGCTAAGAAGAGGATTGTGGGAGATCCCTTTAGCTTCAACACGGAGCAGGGCCCCCAGGTACAGTTCAGTCATAAAGCTATGAAGCTTTTATACTGTATGAAGGTGCATGCGTGTTTGTGTAAGGACTTCCTGTTGACTTCTTTTGTTCTAAGAAAAATCACAACTAATGTATGAATCCCTCGGTCAGCGTAGTGCGCTAATAATTACTTCCTCCCTTTGCTGAAGGTGGATGAAGAACAGTTCCATAAGATTCTTGGCTACATCAGCAGTGGGAAGCGTGAGGGCGCTAAGCTCATGTGCGGCGGCGGACCGGCAGCTGACCGCGGCTACTTTATCCAGCCTACTATCTTCGGCGACGTTAAAGATGACATGACAATTGCTCGGGAGGAGGTGTGTGTGCTTTAATTAACACATTACTAATGAAAAGGCCTTTCCATCCACTTCATAATCAACTTTTGAGCTCACTAAACTTCTAGACGAGATCTAGTAGGATTCCATTCATCTTGCTTTCCGTAAGCCTCCAGAAATGTTTAATTAATATTTCCTGCATAAATGATCAGTCTTAACATAAATAATTAGTGTTAACTAAACACATTTTGTGATTGGTAAATGACTGGATTTCTGTAATTTATGTCCATCCCTTGAAAAAGTTCATAAAGACATTGTAAACATAATCTACATGAATCAAGTAATTTAGTCCAAGTCTTCTGAAGATGTGATAACTTTGATTTAACAGATTTAAATTTAGGCTTTTACTCACTTAACATCAAATATGGTTATGAATTTTGATAACGGGAAGAGGAATTTAAAGAATCGCTATGCAAAGAATTGTTTTTTTTGTTTTTTTCTTTTTCAGATTTTATTAATATTACACGCATACACACTTCATCAAATGCAGTACAAAGTTGACATTACACAAATTCAGACATAGCATCACAAATGAATGAATGAATGAATGAATGATGCATTTATATAGTGCTTTGTGTATTGCCGTACACCCAAAGCGCTTTACAATCGTGGGGGTGGGGGGGGGGCTCTCCTCAACCACCACCAGTGTGCAGCATCCACTTGGATGATGCGACGGCAGCCACAGGACAACGGCGCCAGTGCGCTCACCACACACCAGCTACAGGTGGAGAGGAGAGAGAGACATAGAGCCAATCAAGTGGATGGGGATTATTAGGAGGCCATGATTGACAAGGGCCAGTGGAGGGAATCTGGCCAGGACAGCGGGGTTACACCCCTACTCTTTTACGAAAAGTGCCATGGGATTTTCTTAATGACCACAGAGAGTCAGGACCTCGGTTTAACGTCTCATCCGAAAGACGGTGCTTTTTTTACAGTATAGTGTCCCCATCACTATACTGGGGCATTAGGACCCACACAGACCACAGGGTGAGCACCCCCTGCTGGCCTCACTAACACCTCTTCCAACAGCAACCTTGTTTTCCCAGGAGGTCTTCTATCCAAGTACTGACCAGGCTCAGCCCTGCTTAGCTTCAGTGGGCAACCAGTCTTGGGCTGCAGGGTGATATGGCTGTGGCCATGATCACGATCACGATCACAATATAACCATAACAATATGAATAATATTGTTAGTCTTTTCTTTCAGATTTACCTCAAAGGAGCTACTGTATATCTACCATTTTACATACACACATAATATAATAATAATAATAATAATAATAAGGCACAATTTATGCCATTATGTACACAGGGAGGTGAATAGATGCATTTCTATTTATATTCATACCATTTTGCCGTAAGATTTTCATCCAGTAAAATGATATAACATGCTATTCCCTTTTATTACTGTCAGATCTTTGGACCTGTGATGCAAATTCTGAAGTTTAAATCTTTAGAGGAAGTGATTGAGAGAGCCAACGACAGCAAATACGGCCTTGCAGCTGCTGTTTTTACCAAAAACATCGATAAGGCCCATTATATATCCAACGGCCTGCGCGCTGGCACTGTGTGGTGAGCATGTGATGTGCTTCATTATTTCAAGGGAATCTTGGATATTGGTATATCACAGACACCTTTGCTGTTTTCTGAAATGTGGTTTGTGCTTATTTTATTTTCTTAGGATTAACTGCTATGACGTGTTTGGCGTTCAGGCTCCATTTGGAGGATACAAGGCCTCAGGAATTGGTCGTGAGTTAGGAGAGTACGGACTGGACAACTACACAGAGGTCAAAACGGTAAGCTTTTGCTATCAGATATATAAAAGTGCACTCATTATTCATAATTCACTATTTATTGTAAACTATAAATGCTATACTTGTATTTGTCTTATAATCTCCATTTGCTCAAACTGATTTCCCACAGTGATTTGATTACTTTAGAGTTGCTTATTTCAAATTAAAAGATGCCAAGTAGATTAAGCTAGTTTTAAAATATTTATTTATTTATTTATTTATTTATTCATTGTTTATGGAATGCTTTAGATGTATATTTAGTCAACAATCTCCATATTGCAGCTCATTAATTCTGTTGTTTATCATTTACTCTCTTCCTCCACAGGTTACAATTAAGGTCCCTCAGAAAAATTCGTAAATGGATGAATTCATTTAAGGAAGCCATTTCCTAATTATAAGAGCCATGCCAGCCATTATTAAAATGTACTATGATTTTCATGCATTAACACAATTAATGTGCTAATTTCTACTAAAAAATCATGTGCGTTTAGTACAAATTGTTCTGTAAAATAAATAAAGTTCTAGCAGTGATGATTGGTTACATACAGTATAGTTGATTTTACAAGATATTGCTTGATTATCCACCAGACAAAACGAGGGAAAATGTGTATTGGGCTGACTTCATTCTGTTTATTTCAAGCATTATATAGACAGCATAATTACTACAATTATTTGCATGCATGTGCTGATTTGTGAAATAAATGCTTCAGACTTTTGGTTTTGTTCATTTATTCGTATTCATTCATTCATTTCTTCTCAATGTGCATAAATATTTGTCCTTTTCTGATCAAACTTTTTGTAATAATATACAGACAAAAATAAATGGATCAAACACATTTGATGTGTTTCTCATAAAACAAGACTTGCATGGTTTCATTTTGCTCAAGTACATGTATGTTGATTTAAATAATCTTTAGACATTTAAATAGACAAAAATACTGACGAAGAACATTTTTTTGCAGTGTGATAAGAAGGTACAGTAAAAGTAATTTCCGTGTGTAATGTATTTGTGACTGTTTTTTTTTTTTTTTCCCCCATTTATTTCTGGATCAATATACAATTCTAACCTCATACCACAATGGTGAAGACACGACACAAGGCGACCGCTCGAATTATAACTACTAATTTTCAAACAGAAAATTTTATGAATGGCATTTTAATACCAAACAAGACCCAAACCTCGCATTATTCTCAGTGAAGGTCGGCCTGACCGAGCTCCTCTGCATTAGGTGGCGGAATGCGCCCGCATAGCTGCTCGCAGAATGTGGCGAATAATAAAGAAGAACAATCTTCCCCAGCTTCGGATCAAAGGTAGCACTAGCACCTTAGCAAACAAACCCAGGATAGTATTTGGTCTCTATGGTGCTTTTCAAAACACGGTTAATCGCTGAACGCTGGATAGGCGAGCGAAACTCGTAGAATCAAAGAGGTCGTGCGAGCGTGTAATGCGATGAGCGCGAGAATTAGCATCTGCTGTGAACGCGAGCTTCAGAGCTAACGGCGGCGGCTGCTGCTGCTGATGATAACGAGCAGCCGACAAGGAATTACCGCTTTTATCGTCCTTCGTCGGTTTTGTTGCTCTCTTCTGAAGAACACGGTTGGCAAATAGTGGCTGGAGGAACAGTAACGTAAACGGTGGCTAGTCTGCGCTAACGTTACTTTTGCCTGTGAAATGCATGCGTAACTTAAGATGTTAGCCGAGCACGTATAGCCTCAGAAACTCGCGTCTTCATTGCTTTCCTGCTGTCTTGTGGAGTTTGACAGTGTAGTGCATTTAATGCCAGTTACGCATTCAACAAGGAAAGGCGCTGGTGTTCCAAAGTTCATCGGACAGCATGGAAATTGTACATAAGAAGGCATCTTAGCGCTTAGACCTCGTTCAAACGCCAAGATTTAGGTAAGATCGCACCTGTACGAGCTTGTTGAAGCCAAAGAGTGAGTGAGTGTCACAGTCAACATCATGTCTGAGGACACCAGCGTGGACAGATTCATAAAGGTAAGGCGGCTATTAATAAACTGAAGTCTGTAGTTATGTCTATTTCTGCACTTTGCGGTAGTGAACTGCAGTCTGTAAGTTACGTTTTCCTGTTTGTCAAACGGCTACTAATCGAAAAAATACAGATACAATGCAAAACAAAAGAAATCAATTTGGATTGAAAACATATATGCATGTAGCATATTGTATAAAAGCTCCCACTATAAAAAGGCAATTTCAGTTAACAAAACAGCTGACCTAATAACAGTCGAACACTGTGTTCTGATATTACAGTATTTTTAATAATGAAGTCATTTTAGGTCATTTTCACTACAGTACATAACTGAGACGCGCGATGGCGCTATTTGTGTTTAAATGAAACTAGTGAAATGAAATGATAGTTTTTAATGGTTTTAGAATATGTAGCAAATAAAGAACTAGGCCTAGTGCAAATATACCAGAATTTGCAACATTATAATAAGTAACGTGAAGAGTACAGAGTACTTAATTATGCGTAATTTACTGTTGTTGTTGTTGTTGTTGTTGTTGTTGTTATTATTATAGCAAGTAGATCCAACATTTGTAACAAGAACAAAGTGTTACAGAAAAAGCGAATCACAAGTCTGTCTATATTACAAATAAACAACCACAAAAACGTTACAAGATTATGGGGTGCGTGAATAGAGGAAATATTTCTGATCTTGCTCTTGTTTTTCTCCGTTTGTAATGTAAACAGGGATTCGGCAAAACATTTTCTCTCAGTACAAAAGTCTCTCTAGATTTGGAGATATGATATTTCCACAACAAGCACAGGAGTTAAACAGCAGTTCAAAGGGACAGAACCAGTGTTACAAAATATCAACCGGACCATTTCTTCTATGATGATATTAAGTTATTGAAATTAGTAGTAATGAGATCTCAGACCAATATGAGACTGAATTGGAGTGGCAACAAATAGTTGAGGCACTGATTCAGAACCACACAATGAACATTCTGGTTGAATTTACAATAATTTAGATAACAATAAAGTGCATAGTTTACTGTGTGGTTTGTTGAATGCTGTTCATTGCCAAATTAAACCCATACAGTAATTACTTTTAAATAAAATTGCAGTAGTTATACCATGGCAAGACACCACAGGCCTTGCCATACATTCCCCAGTTGATTAATCGTAGTACGTCAAGACATTTGGTTTGATTTACAAGTTTCCTGAAATGTTATCTTTAAATCTGCACAAAAAGGCATTCTCTAATTGGATACGCACTAATTTGCATACATTTCCAGAAAAGAAATGTGAACATTTAATAAAACGAGGTTCAAAGTTATTTCATTTTGAACAAAAGAGTCAAAAATATCAAAATTGACAAATGCATGAAAAATGCTCCGGTAGTAAAGTTCCCAGAGAATAACGGGGACAAGCATTGCTTAAAACGCTTGGGGGAAACTCCTGTCTACTCTCAATATGCTCTTTAGTTACTCTGATAGTTCTCCCAAAGATAAAAATTACCTCATGATTTACTCACCCTCAAGCCATCCTAGGTGTATATGACTTTCTTCTTTCAGACGAATACAGTTAGAGTTATATTAAAAATGTCCTAGCTCTTCCAAGCTTTTTAAAACCAGTAAATGAGGTTTAAAATTTTGAATCCAAAAAGCTGTGTCCATACATCATAAAAAGTGCTCCACACAGGGGGTTAATAAAGGCTTTCTAAAGTGAATCAATGCGTTTGTGTAAGAAAAATATCCTTATTTAAAACTTTATAAACTGTATCCTCTACCCTCCGCTAACTGTCACACGTACATTCACATGAGAGTAGCGTTCCAGCAGATGATGTACAGTCGTTAGGCCCAAACTTAAGGCAGGAAGTGCTGACTAAAGGCAAAAGGAGAGCAGTCTTATGTGACAGGGCCGTAAGTCGGCCAACTAGAGCGGTTCAAAGGAGGGGACCTCGAAGGTCTCTGAGGACCGTTGATAAGTCACAGGTCGGCACAGTATGAGGACAAGGCAGATTCAGTGTCCAAGCTCTCCTCAGGAATTTACTGACAAGGTCGTTTTTGCTGACTGACAGGGTAGTGCGAGAGCATGATTTACCACGATAGCTGCCCCATATACTTTGATCGTGGAAGGGGTGCACCCCTTATCCATCAGAAAGGCTAGAATGGATGACCCGTCACATGAGTATGGGTCTACTTTCCAGACTGCACACCAGTCAGAAAACGCAAACACCTTAAGGGCATAGAGGCATCTCGTAGACAGGGCTCTAGCCACCATAATATTGTTAGTTACCCTCGCAGAGAGCTGTAAAGACTCTCATCGAGGGGCTGAACATGAGGGTTCCACAGCTCAGGCCGGGGGTGCCAGATCTTGTTTCTCACTTGGGAGAGGATGCCCTTCCTCAGTGGGATTTGCCAAGGGGATGCCAACAGCCGCAAAATCAACTCGGGGGAACCACATCTGGTTCCTTCAGAGTGGGGCCACTAGGAGAACCAAGCATTGTCTTATGTGAAGAAGTTGTAATTTGCGCATAGAAAGAGGTGTCTCACCCTCCTGTTGAGGGAGCGTGATGCGAGACCGCTGATTTATAAAGGCTACCACCACCATGTTGCCTGAATGGACAAGGATGCGGTGCCCCTTCAAGGCCGGTCGGAAGCTTTTTAGGGCCAGAAAAACCTCCATCATCTCAAGGCAGTTAATGTACCGGGCTCTTCTACAGCGAAACAAGGCTTCTTCGTTGTTCTTCAGAGTCCAGTGAGGAAATTATCTTTGTGCTAAAGGAGAAAATTCTGCCCGATGAAAATTCAGCGTTGATATATAGGCAGTTGGCTCCACCCGGTTTGGCGGGCTGAAATGCCGTTTGTTAGTGCAGCTACACAGTTGTGTACAAATCAGGCTTCTGTACTGAGAGTAAACAGGAGTTTCCCCAAAATGTTTCACTGTGGTTTTCTTTGTATTTATCATTTTTATTCCCATTTGTAAGGGCCTTAACTTCCAGTGTAGTATTACCCCACTCAGAATATTGAAATATACAGCTTGCAAGTCTAAAAACACTTAATCAGTTGGCTTTAAGTAAATAGTTTTTTTTTTTACATTAATTTTAACAAATGCAGTAGGTAACACTTTACAATAAGGTTCATTATTTAACAGCAGTTAACAACATTAGTAAACATGAACTAAGAATGAACAATACTTCTACAGAATTTATTAATCTTAGTTAATGTTAATTTCAGCATTTACTGATGCATTTAAAATCACAAGTTGTGCTTGTTAACTTTAGTTAATGCAGTGTGAACTAACATTAACAACTGTATTTTCATTAACCAACATTAACAAAGATTAACAAATGCATTGTTCATTGTTTGTTCATGTTAGTTAATACATTAACTAATGTTAACAAATGACACCTTATTGTAAAGTGTTACCATGCAGTATGATAATTTAAAATGGCAACAAGACCATTGAATGCTGAATTCAGTAAAATGGCAGTACATTTGACTACGTAGTAATTTACTCTTTGACTTTGACTTCCATTTCAATTTGTTGAAGTTGTGACTCGTGAGTCTGACTTTTCCCATTAAATACATGTTTTTTTCTACTACATATTGTGTCGTTGACATGTACATCATAACTCTTAAAACTGCTAGTCATGTCTATTTATATCTAACATAATATGCATTAAAGCCTTTTCAGTTTTATACATCTCATGATGCAAAATGCAGAAACCAACAATTTACAAACATAGGCAAAGTAATGAATTGCATGTATGATAATTATGCATACTGTTTAAAAGTCGTGCCAATGAATGAGTGAATTGACTGAACTGTTCCCAAACACTGAACGTTCTTGTTACAGGAGACATCAATCCTGGAAGAGTATAACATCAATTGGACACAGAAGCTGGGAGCTGGGATCAGTGGTCCTGTGAGGTATGCTGTTATGTCCAGTTTGAAGGGTGTATTGAAAGGTCATTTTTGCATTAAAAAATATTTTAAATAAAAATTACATTGATTCAGCTGTAAATCTCCACTGGCGGAAGTAGTTAATAGCCTCTTTCCTGCAGTAGGAACTAACCTCTGTTTAAGGAAATATTTCTGAATCCTTTCATAAGCACCAGAACAAAAATCAACTACAAACATTAGGAGGAAAAGTTTGATGTATCAAGGAATTATTTAGGATTAATCTGTCCAGCATGTTCATCTCTCTGTCATCATTGTATTGCATTGCATAATATGTTTAGAAACTATCATAAAATTAAGCATTTAAATATCATCTTTCCAAAACATTATTGGGAATTGATCATGTAAATAAAATTGAGGTGTTTTTTCCTCCATATTCTCACTATATCATACTATATGAGCAATAAAATAATTTTGATACGGTCAACCACCAGATCCTCCTGTCAACCCTATTGAGAAAGGGCATCTCAGGAACCGCACTCCAGTGGTTTGAGTCTTACCTCTCAGATAGGTCCTTCAAGGTATCTTGGAGAGGTGAGGTATCCAAGTCGCAACATCTAGCTACTGGGGTGCCTCAGTCTACGTGGCATCTTCTCTGTCTACATGGCATCACTAGGTTCTGTCATTCAGAAACATGGCTTTTCATATCACTGCTATGGTGATGACACTCAACTCATTCCATCCTGATGATGTGACGATAGCTGCTCGCACCTCAGCATGTCTAACAGACATTTCTTGCTGGATGAAGGACCATCACCTTCAACTCAACCTAGACAGAACTGCTTGTAATTTCAGCAAACCCATCACTTCATCACAATTTCGCCTTCCAGTTAGGCTCATCAACCATAACTCCTTCAAAAACAGCCAGAAACCTTAGAGTTGTAATTGATGATAAGCTGAATTTCTCAGACCACATTGCTAAAACTGCCCGGTCCTGCAGATTTGCTTTGTACAACATTAGGAAGATCAGGCCCTTTCTTTCAGAACACAACTCCTTGTTCAAGCTCTTGTTCTGTCCAGGCTGGACTATTGCAATGCTCTCTTGGCAGGTCTTCCAGCCAGTTCTATCAAACCTCTATAATTAATCCAAAATGCCGCTGCAAGATTAATCTTTAATGAGCCGAAAAGAACGCACATCACACCTCTGTTCATCAATTTGCACTGGCTACCAATAGCTGCTCACATAAAATTCAAGGCATTAATGATTTGCCTACAGAACCACCACTAGCTCTGCACCTCTTTACCTAAATTCAGTACTTCAGACCTATGTGCCCACTAGAACCTTGCATTCTGCAAGTGAACGACGCATTACTGTGCCATCCCAAAGAGAAACAAAATCACTTTCACTGACTTTTCATTAACTGTTCTCACCTGGTGGAATGACCTGCCCAACTCAATCCGAGCAGCTGAATCCTGAATCTCTTCCATCTTTTTGACCCTCTAACTCTAGCACTTTCTATTCTAATTCTGTTTTATCTGTCTTTTTATTTGAAAACACACACACACACACACACACACACACACACACACTTGACCCTCTATCAATTGCATATTTATTCTCTAACTGCTAGCTTTTCTTGAAAAACTAACACTAGCTTTCTTTTTTCTGTTCTATCTACATGTTTCTTTAAAAATTGTCATAGCACTTGCATGTTGTTGCTCTTTTGTTGGTTTTGATTGCTTCTGTTGTCCTCATTTGTAAGTCGCTTTGGATAAAAGCGTCTGAAATGACTAAATGTAATGTAAATGTAAAAGCCTGATGGATCAAATATGACACTCAACAAATACACACATTCAAACTTAAACCTTTCAATAAACTGTTCCATTAAAACGATAGATATTCCTGCTTTAATGGGTTAAGATGTTAACTGGATTCATCAGTTGGCTATTTACTAAAAGCTAATTGATGCAGTGCATTCATATTCTTTTTTTTTTTCTTCAGGGTATGTGTGAAGAAGTCGACACAAGAACGGTTTGCCCTGAAAATCTTGATTGACAGACCCAAAGCCCGCAATGAAGTAGGTAGTGTGTGCCGTGTGCATGGGTTAGTTTCTTTTATTTGAAGAACATCTCTTTTGTTTGGTGTTAGAGGTTAATAAGCTGAAATGTCAGACTTTACAGAACATATCCAAGTGCAACTTTAAATTCTCTCTTGTGATTTTTATTTGCAGGTCAGGCTTCATATGATGTGTGCCTCTCACCCCAACATTGTGAAAATAATGGAGGTGTATGCCAACAGTGTACAGTTTCCCCATGAATCCAGTCCAAGGTAGTGTAGTTCAACAGCTTCAGTGCACACAACACAGTGTTTCCTACACGTACAGTACAAGAAAATATTGCCTATTGCTCTTAACCATCTTAAAATATAAATACTGTTTTCTGTGCTTCTCTCTGATAGGGCAAGGTTACTGATTGTCATGGAAATGATGGAAGGTGGCGAGTTGTTCCACAGAATCAGCCAGCACAAGCACTTTACAGAAAAGATGGCCAGCCAGGTCACTAAACAGGTACTGTCTTTACAGTTAAAGGCCGTACTGTTGAGGTAGCTCAGGTCTGGAGAGAAGGCACACTTTTGTCCGGAGGTCATTTATAATATTCAAACTAATGTAGTTTGTTTTGGTAACATAGCAGCTCATTTGATGGTGAAAGAGTAGCTATTAAAGATACTATTAGCAGCGGTTACAGTCCAAACCTCCAACAAAGCCTGATTGGTTGGATATTTGAGACCAGTGTCTAGGACTGGGTGATAAATTATGTCAAATGTTGAGATTTAATATTGAAATTTATATGAAGAACGATAAGTTCTGGACATTTTTACTCAATATGGATTAATCACACAGCAGAAATGAAGGCAACAGCAGCCAATCATTATAGTTGCATGCCGTTAATAGGTCTGCATGTTCTCTGTGTCTCTGTGTGAATTAATGGCGTGGTTTTGTCACGGTTGTCAAACTCAAACACGTTACGCTCACAATGATTTCAGCATCCGCATTTCAATGTACAAGGACATGAACTTCATCTCCAGAGCAGAATAATAGTAATATTTTAAAGAAATATCTTACAACTAATTTCTTTTTCTTCCATTTTTTTAATTTATACAGTTATGTTGTGCAGCATATTATTTGACATAAAATAAAATAAAAACAATTTTGTTGCAAATTAATTATATTCTCATTTGATTACATTTTAAAAGATCAAATTCTTTTATTAATCAATTTTATTAGACACCATGTTTAAAGATAAATTTGAATTAAGTTATAAAAAAAAATTAAAAAATTAAATGGATGGGAAAAAATACAGAATTCAGGGAAAAATAAAATGTATTTCATAGGACCCTAAATTAAAAGGAGCCATTTAGTTAAAGTGAGAGATTTAGTATTTGGGAAATATCGCCCATCCCTATCAATGTCCAAAACATGGAGAGAATGACCTTATTAAATCTATGGATGAATAAATATGTGCGATGTTGGGAAAAAAGGATTGTGTTTACGACTTCATGACATGTTTATTGACCAATGTGTGACTTGACATGTTTCCGTCAGTATGACTTACTTAGGGGTGCATAGATGACCAAATGATTGTTCTTGTATGCATGTTGTTGTTGTTTTTTTCACTTATGCTGGTGATTTTATCTGTTGACAACGTAAATAATTTTTCATTATAAAATTAATCATTGCATAATAAACATGGAATGCTTGACATATGACTAACTTTACAATAAAGTAAAACATGGGCCCTTTAAACAAGTACAGTGTTATTTTCAATTACATTGTTATAACTAGTCTATTGTTTTTAGTAGACATATTGAAATTATAGTTGGTTAAAATTTACATCAAAACTTGTATATACATCAAGTAGTTTCTTCTTCTGTCATTTTTACAGATAAGCCTTGCATTACAACACTGTCATTCATTAAATATTGCACATCGAGACCTGAAACCAGAGAACCTGCTCTTCAAGGACAATTCACTGGTGAGATCTGACACCTGAACAATAATCCATAAATTCATTTTATTTAATTGATTACAGTGCGTGTGTGTATGTATGTGTGACCATGGACCACAAAACCGGTCTTAAGTATCAATTTCGAATTCGAATTTATGAATAAATAAGCTGAATAAATAAGCTTTCCATTGATGTATGGTTTGTTAGGATCGGACAATATTTGGCCGAGATACAACTATATGAAAATCTGGAATCAAAATATTGAGAAAATCGACTTTAAAGTTGTTCCAATGAAGTTCTTAGCAATGCATATTACTAATCAAAAATGAAGTTTTTATACATTTACGGTAAGAAATTTACAAAATATCTTCATGGAACATGATCTTTACTTAATATCCTAATGATTTTTGGCATAAAAGAAAAGTCTATAATTTTAACCCATACAATGTATTTTTTGGCTATTGCTACAAATATACCCCAGCGACTTAAGACTGGTTTTGTGGTCCAGGGTCATATATATCTCACATTTTTGTAAATATTTTATTATATATTTTCATGTGACAACACTGAAGAAATGACACTTTGCTACAATGTACAGTAGTGAGTGTACAGCTTGTATAACAGTGTAATTTTGCTGTCCCCTCAAAATAACTCAACACACAGCCATTAATGTCTAAACCGCTGGCCACAAAAGTGAGTACACCCCTAAGTGAAAATGTCCAAATTGGGCCCAATTAGCCATTTTCTCTCCCCGGTGTCATGTGACTCGTTAGTGTTACAAGGTCTCAAGTGTGAATGGGGAGCAGGTGTGTTAAATTTGGTGTTATCGCTCTCACTTTCTCATACTGGTCACTGGAGGTTGAACATGGCACCTCGTGGCAAAGAACTCTGAGGATCTTAAAAAAAAGAATTGTTGCTCTACATAAAGATGGCGTAGGCTATAAGAAGATTGCCAAGACCCTGAAACTGAGTTGCAGCACGGTGGCCAAAACCATACAGCGGTTTAACAGGACAGGTTCCCCTCAGAACAGGCATTGCCGTGGTCAACCAAAGAAGTTGAGTGCACGTGCTCAGCGAGGTTGTGTTTGGGAAATAGACATATGAGTGCTGCCAGTATTGCTGCAGAGGTTGAAGGGGTGGGGGGTCAGCCTGTGCCAGTGCTCAGACCATACGCCACACACTGCATCAAATTGGTCTGCATGGCTGTCGTCCCAGAAGGAAGCCTCTTCTAAAGATGATGCACAAGAAAGCCTGCAAACAGTTTGCTGAAGACAAGCAGACAGGACATGGATTGCTGGAACCATGTCCTGTGGTCTGATGAGACCAAGATAAACTTATTTGGTTCAGATGGTGTCAAGCGTGTGTCGTGGCAACCAGGTGAGGAGTACAAAGACAAGTGTGTCTTATCTACAGTCAAGCATGGTGTTGGGAGTGTCATGATCTGGGGCTGCATGAGTGCTGCCGGCACTGGGGAGCTACAGTTCATTGAGGGAACCATGCATGCCAACTTGTACTGTGACATACTGAAGCAGAGCATGATACCCTCCCTTCTATTCCAACATGATAACGACCCCAAGCACACCTCCAAGACAACCACTGCCTTGCTAAAGAAGCTGAGGGTAAAGGTGATGGACTGGCCAAGCATGTCTTCAGACCTAAACCCTGTTGAGCATCTGTGGGGCATCCTCAAACTGAAGGTGGAGGAGCGCAAGGTCTCTAACATCCACCAGCTCCGTGATGTCGACTCCAGTGGCAACCTGTGAAGCTCTGGTGAACTCCATGCCCAAGAGGGTTAAGGCAGTGCTGAAAATTATGGTGGCCACACAAAATGTTGACACTTTGGGGCCAATTTGGACATTTTCACTTAGGGGTGTACTCACTTTTGTGGCCAGCGGTTTAGACATAAATGGCTGTGTGTGGAGTTATTTTGAGGGGACAGCAAATTTACACTGTTATACAAGCTGTACACTCACTACTTTACATTGTAGCAAAGTGTCATTTCTTCAGTGTTGTCACATGAAAATATATAATAAAATATTTAAAAAAATGTGAGGGGTGTACTCACTTCTGTGAGATACTGTATATATATATATATATATATACATATACATATACATATACATATAATATGTTATTTAGTAAGGACATATTTTAAATCCTGTTTCGTGTGTCTGACCCCATCAGGATGCTCCTGTAAAACTGTGTGATTTTGGTTTTGCCAAAATCGACCAAGGTGATTTAATGACCCCACAGTTCACTCCATACTATGTAGCACCGCAGGTAAGACCTTAGTGACTTTTTATAGATGTAAAAGTTCATAATTCTTACTTTCAAAGGGGTCAAATCATGAAAAATCATATTTCCTTGATCCCTTTTTCCTTGATCCACATTTCCTCGTCATAATAATAATGGGACAAAATTGCGAAACTAAACTTTTAATCAATTTATTTAATAGATGTCTGAACTGAATAGTGGAAGGAAAAGCCTACTGTGTCCATGGTCATGTTGTTTCATGGATTATTATAATTCTGGGACATAATTATGATGATAAAAATTAGTAAACATCCAATCTTTTGACTGGTGATGTGATATGGCCCCTTCAAAACATAAATTGGTAATGTTTTCAGTGTTTTTTCCCTCTTTTGATGATGATGATAAATAAAAACATCCATCTTGCCAGCCACACATGAAATCTTTAATCAGTCCGAAACTTTGTGACCTAATTGACAAATATGAACTAACTTTCTTCAATAGGTGCTGGAGGCACAGAGACGCCACCAGAAAGAAAAGTCTGGAATTATACCTACCTCACCCACACCTTACACATACAACAAGGTAAACTTTGTTACTCAGTGTTATGGCTCATTCTTCAAATATATATATAAATACATGCATATATATTTAAGAATTTTTATTTTAAGAATTTATATATAATGTAAAATTGAATATGAATATAAATGTATACAGGTAAATACATTCAATATATGTACATGTAAATATTTTCAAAATATATACTGTATGTGAGTGTATTTATATATACATTATAAATATACACAGTACATACACATTATGTAAACAAACTTTTATTTTGGATGCGATTTAGTTGTGATTAATCATTTGACAGCACTAATTATCATCTATTTGATGTCCACTGGTCATTTTTTACAGTGCAAATACTCAGATCTTATTCTTCCTGTAGAGTGACAAGAATACGTTTTTGGATTTCAGCATTTATTACTCAATCATTTTGGTCTACATGCATGACTGACTTTTTTTGCTCTTCGATCTGTGCAATAATGAATACTTTTGGATGGACCAAGATATTTTTTATCACCATTGAATGTTTTTTTTTTTTTCTTGATTGTTTTCTTTGACAGTGGTTTTCAGTCTTGGTCCTGTGGGCCTGCTGCACATTTTTGTATGTTTCCCTTCAATAACACAACTTATTTAGATGATTAAATCATTAAGAGAGAACTTTGTGAAGTGAACTGAGTGTGTTGAAGAAGATTGACATACAAAATGCGCAGTGCAACAAGTGTTTGGATTGAAGACTGCTTTGCCATTATTTAACTTTTTCCACATTAGTGTTATTTATTTCAGATATATGCTCCTTTAAAATGTGTATAAAGGCAAAAACTAAACAGTTATTCTGCACATTATATGTTTGGTCACACTTTTTCTTCTTGTCTAAGTGGAAGGGTCTTGACCAGAAGAAAAAATTCTGGCTGTCCCAATTATCTGTCTTCGAATAAGTTCCGCACATTAAAGTAGTGTTTATGTGCGCAGCACTACTTTGTTTACAGTGGTAAAGTATGAAACGTGTTACTGCTGTTCTATAAGTGAAAGTGAATTTGCAGAAAGTGAATTTGCATCTCATTCAGCCTGTCTGCTGTTTTTGTTTTGTGCTGATATTTTATGTAGTACAGTTTCACAAAGTTAAAATCAGACCATTCTGTTGTTGCTTCAAATTTTGAAATGATACAATCTAATTTAAATCAAAATCTGCTCGCGCTGCATGTGTGCATCATCTTTGTTTGGATCATGATTAAAATGCATCATGGTTTAAATGAAGAGATTTATTTTATTTGTTTTATTTATTTAATCATTTGATTTGGGATAGGGCTGCACTATTAATCGAAATTAAATCGCAAAGGCGATAAATTGTGATTAGGCATAAGCTGCGATTGTCATGGGTATCTTTCAGTGAAGCACGGTTCTGTGATCAGTAGTAAATCTCCATAGTAAATCTCAAATATGCCCCGCAGAAAAATCGCTGCAGCTGAATAAACAGAAGATTTAACTGCTTTCATTGATTCAACGTGACTAATAAAGACACGACTACGACAATGTATGGTTTATCTGAGTTTGTCTTATTATTTTTATTATAAAAAAGTATATAACAATGCTATGAAATATTGCGTGCCTTAATTATTCTGTTTAAGAAGCCACATCATCTCATAGAAGGATTTATTTCAAACTCTTGACTTGACGTTATGAAGTGAGTTTGGAGTAAAGACGTTATTAAATGTCATATTTTCACGTGCTTTCAGATGGAGCAGCATTAACTACACAGAGCCGTAGTTCACTGACAAGTTACGCAAACAGCTTTCATAATCGCAGAACGATATCTTCGATTTCATTATTGCGTGATTATATCATCTGCGATTTATGAACGCAGTTTTGTGGCTCTGTGCAGTAAATACTGCTTCATCTGAAAGCACGTGATGGAGATTTACTACTAATCACAGAACCGAGTTTAATAACAGGATGTGCATGACTATCGCATTCGATTAATCGTGCAGCCCTAATTTGGGATTTGTTTTCAATTTTTTTTTAGTTTTGTTATTTGTCATTTAAATTTCACAAAGAAACATGCAGCATTTTGTCTGAGAAAGGACAACTTATAATTTGTCTTAAATCTCATTTTGTTTAAAAAAAAAAAAAAGTGAGAATCATATCGTGAAATCAGTATTGTGAATCGTATCGCGTTGTGAGTTGAGTGAATGATTACATCCCTAGTTTCATATTGCCTTGTCACAAGAATTGACTGAAGGTGTTTAGCTAGCCATGAAGCCAATGCATTCTTTCTTCCTTTTATTTTCCACTCTTTAGAGCTGTGACCTATGGTCCTTAGGGGTGATCGTCTATGTAATGCTCTGCGGATATCCTCCATTTTACTCCAAACACCACAGCCGTACCATCCCAAAAGATATGCGCAAAAAAATCATGACTGGCAGCTTTGACTTCCCAGAGGAGGAGTGGAGTCAAATATCTGAAATGGCCAAGGACATTGTCCGCAAGTGAGTGTCTTTCCATTTATTTTCTATTTTGTAAAAAATACTTCCTTACTTATTTAGGGCCAAGAACAGAATGTACATAGACATGTATTGAATCTTTTACTCTTGTGGTTGGGAGTATGGTAAAACGGTTTGAAATTTGGTAGAACAATTAAGGTGAGTTTTAAAATCTTTGTTGCCAATTTTGATGTCATTTGCTCAAATTCTCAAAAAATTAAAAAAGGCACACATCTGACGGGCAACAAAAACCTCAATGAGGGTGCTCAACTATTGTAAACAATAAAAAGAAGGAAAGGTTAGCACACCACCGCTCATTTTTTATGTTTTCACAATAGGTGATGTTTTGAGCCCTATGGCTCTTCATCAGACGGTTGTGGCATGAAGGGATACAGCGGTGGCCGGAAATTAACATTAACGATATTAACGTTTTCACCTACCCCAACTCTAAATCCTACCCCTTAAATAAAAAAGTAATTAATTATTGCAAAAAGTAATTATTGCGGTGTGATGATAAATTCAGCTATATTGATGTGCGCATGCTCAGTATCCGCAGCTGTATCCCTTCTAGCCTTAACCTCACCAGACTGATAAGAAACGTCACCTGTGGTGAGAACATGAAATAAACATTTTTGCATTTTTGGAGCTGTGGTTTGCCAACCTTTCATTCTTTTTAGTTGCTCAAATTCTCTAACGCCACTATGAGTTTAGGATTTACATTTACATTGTACATTTATGCATTAAGCAGACGCAGAGCATGCTTATCCAAAGCGACCATGATTGGTGACTATTAACTATCTTTAGTCTATCTTGAAAAAATAATGTAGCTATGTAAATTTAGGTAAACTGCTGCTTAATTTCAGTGGTGTAAACCAATGCTTTTGTTCCTCAGATCTAACATGTTTTGTTGCATTAAGGCTACTTAAAGTGAAGCCAGAAGAGAGACTAACCATAGAGGGAGTGTTAGCCCATCCCTGGCTCAACTGCACTGAAGCGCTGGACAATGTGCTTCCGTCTGCTCAAATGATGATGGACAAGGTGAGCTCCAACGAAAGACAATATTTAAACGCTTAGTTGAGTAGTATCTGCCGATGTTAATGCACTCGTTGCAGACACAGTCCCCCTGGAGCAACATTTTCATTTTGTTTTTAACTTTATTATTGGTACATTTAAATGTGGGTGGGAAAATGTATTGTTTAGTTGAACTTTAGCATCTTAACTTGTTCTGGTGTAAGTTGAATTTACAGTCTGTAACTTTTGGCAAGCATCTACCACTCAGAAAGACAAAGCAGAAACATCTTATACTGGGTAAACAAAATCCCCATCCATTGTCTTGTAAAGCTATATTGTTGCACAAATAGTGCTCAATAATACTGAAATCCATTCAGATAAAGCCTGTGATTTGCCGGGTAATTTGCTGTACCTATTCAGAATTTTGTGGAAGCTTCTATATTTGCTCAGTTGCTTTTATTTATTTATTAATTCATCTATCTTTTGGTGTGCAGAAATCCAAGCTTAAGGCCGTGAAGGGAGTGCAATTGTGTAGTATGTTTGTGCATGTTACTGGTAGGGGTAGGCGATATATCGGTAGACGAGATTAACTGGTAAAAATGTGTCAACCAGTGGAGATTTTGGACTATTGTCTCTATCGTGGTTACAGGCTCACGTGATGTTGCCGAGCTATGTGATCATGAAAACGTATCGTTTTCATGCATTTTGAAGCATTGCAGTTCCGGGCAGCTCTTAAAGTGACAGTAGTCTTATATTTCTGCTATGTCATTCATGTTAATCAAACAACAAAAGAAAGAAAATCTCTCACTGCTCTTGACTAAATCACTTTTGTAACTTTAATAAGAAGTAATATATTTAATTTACCAAGAAAAATATGTAGTGTTTTATACAGTGTTTTATTACTTCATACAATGTATGTAGGGGTTTTTTTTGTTTGTTTGTTTGTTTTGGTTTTGTTGCTTGTAATATGTTCCTTTTAGTTTTATTTAATCTGTTTACTTGTATTCAATGAGCTTGAGGTGTTTTTTTGTTTGTTTGTTTGTTTGTTTTTTCCAGGCTAGTGTTAGTTTTTTGTGGTATTGACACTGGTGACAAGAATTCTGAAATTTTTATGGTATTAAAAATTTTGATATCATATAGACCTCATTTAAAGCAAAAATAAATACATTGTGATATATATTGTTACCATGAAATAAAATTGCTCATATCGTGTTTTTTGGTCTCATACCCCTAGTTACTGGTATTTCCGAAATATCTGAATTTGTTGTGCTAGGATTTCATATTTATTGTTTATATAATGCCTTATACAACACAGATTGTTTCAAAGTAGTTGTATAGAAGTAAACAGTAAAATACCAGAGTTAATGGTGAAAAATTCATCAGTTATGAACATTTCAGAGGTTAAAACTTGAACTCTGAATCGACTCTTTGTACAACGAACATGAATGATCTCTCCTCCCATCTGCTGCACTACCTTTCATATGTTGAATACTGTTGCTGTATATGCATAATCAATATAAAAGTTACGTGTTGTTATATTGTTCATTCAGGCAGTTGTGGCCGGAATCCAACAGGCCCATGCTGAACAACTGGCCAACATGAGGATACAGGACCTGAATCTCAGTCTAAAGCCACTCAACTCGGTCAACAACCCCATTTTGAGAAAGAGAAAGCTACTTGGGTGAGTCTCTCATTTTTGTTGTGTTCCTTTTCAGTTAATTGACATTATTCTGTGTCTTTATTAGCAGAATGCACTTATAGATCTGTGTTTGATTTCTGCTTCATGCAGCACCAAACCTAGCGATGAACTTTTCATCAATGATCCTGAGAATGAGGCTGAAGACACCAACGTGGCTTTGGAAAAACTACGGGATGTAATCGCACAGTGCATCTTACCACAGGCTGGTACGTATGGACATGCATTGTTGGTTTGTGGTGTTTATAATCCACAGGTTATTCTTCAATAACTCGAGACTGAGACAGAAGATAATTGTTCGACACTGGTCGTGATATTTTTCACAGCAGTCCTCGAATCCAGAAATGTTTGCTTTGAATGTGTAGCTTTCATAAAAAAATTAAGAAACACTAGATTTAACAATTTGCAGTATCTTTGTGCTGTTTTTACAGGTGACAATGAGGATGAGAAGCTAAATGAAGTTATGCATGAAGCGTGGCGATTCAATCGAGATTGCAAACTACTTAGAGATGGATTGCAAGGGTTAAGTTGGGATGGTACGTGTTTGTGTCTGTAGTTTATTTGCTAGTAGCTTTACTGTGGTTGAAGGTAGAATAACATCCAACTTTTTACTATAGACTCAAATTTGAGGTTTGAATTTGAAGTTTGTCGTTTGAATCAGTGGATTTTTAATTGCCAATAACCTAAAATGGTATCCTAATGTTAATATGTTGGTTATAAACAGTCAAGAGCAACATCAAACAAATGTCAGAATAGGTATTTTTGGTCAGAATGCTCTTGACCTTTTGATGACAGGATGGACAAAAATTAAGACTAAAATTGCAGTTCAAGAAGGAAATACTAGTTGTGTAGCAGCTAAACAATAGATTTACAGACTCAGGGAAGAGCTCGTAGGGTTTGGTTCGATTTAAATGAAATGTAGGATTACTGCTTTAGTTCAAAATCTCAATTACATTTTTTCTTTAAGCTTTCAAGTGCTTAAGATGCTGAATTGGTTATGAAGAAATTGGTTAATTTTGAAAGTGAATAAAAATGAAAATGGGAAAAATGCCTAACCAGTACTTGGCAGTAGCAGAAAGATTTGGTCAAGTCAAATGAAATGATTGTCAAATTAAATGTGATGTTGTAGACAAGTTGTTTTAAACTAACACTGGAAAAACACAAGCAGTAAGTACTACAAACTGCCGTCCTTGACTAATTAATTGCATGAATTTGATCAAGTATAATATCAACCTGTTATGTTTTTCTTTCTTCACAGGTAGATCATTTTCAGACAGAGTAGATCGCTTAAAGCTGGCTGAAATTGTCAAACAGGCCATTGAAGAAAAGACAAATTTACAGGACTCCCAATAGCAAGTGCTGAAATTTTAATCCCTTTTATACTGTTAATTAATTGTCATTAGGCGTATGATTGCAAAACATGTTTTTGTATTAAATTGCAGACCTTTTTCCATGGTCATACTGTAGTCTGTTGTAAATCTCTAGCTGAAACCAAGTTGTTGTTGGTATGATTTGTTTTCACTACAGACTGCAGTAAAGAAATGTGTTTTAAAGAAATTGCACTGTTTTCATTTCTGCTTTTCATAATGAAAAATAGGGGAAAATATCTATATTAGATAACATTTTATAATTCACCTTAGCTCAGTTAATTTAACTGAATCAAAACAAGATAATGTTACACATTAAAAATTGTGGGATACTAAATTGGTGTGCAGTAATGCACAGATTGGAATGCAAAATTTCATAAAGATGGATAAGTTAGTTTGAGAGTTAATTTGTCCTAAAATGTTTACCTTTTGACTATTAGCTGCACTGCCAGCAAACTTCTGTTGTATTATCAGAGGATGCTTACAGTGGCACTTACAACGTCTGTAAGGTCAATGAAGATCCAATGAACGCTGTAGGAATAAAATAAACTTCTGTCATTTTGAATATTCTTTAGAGGTCACACTCTTTACGATGAATGGGTTTGTGTTTGTTTGTAAATTCTAGGATAAAACTGTTTTATTTGTATTTTTTTGTACTCACAAATAGCAAATTCTCAGCCATTTCTGTCTGGTAAAGCATTTAAGAACTTGCCATAACTGCAAAGATGTATATTCATCATAGAAATAGTTCCAAACATCTCAGAGCAACGGTGTGGTGTTTGATTCCTGAATGAATCTGTTTTTAAATAAATCATTTGATTCAATGATCCATTCATGAAGACAATCGCTTGCCTCATTTCTAAATGAATCGGCTCTTTTTAACAGATTGTTTGAATGAGTGA
This sequence comes from Acrossocheilus fasciatus, assembly GCA_036784905.1. Classification (NCBI taxonomy): domain Eukaryota; kingdom Metazoa; phylum Chordata; class Actinopteri; order Cypriniformes; family Cyprinidae; genus Acrossocheilus; species Acrossocheilus fasciatus. The sequence continues at coordinate 34,192,890 of CM071942.1, read as the reverse complement.
TTCAGTGAATCCTTCATTAAGGCAGGAACCTGCCACCACCTGCTGGTTTTAGTGTCAGATTTACAGTATTTATCCACTGGCAGGCCTAAACCAGCCAAAGTACCAGCACAAAAACACACTCAAGATCATTTTTAGTCGCTGTTATTAAAAAAAATCCCAAAAGTATTGAGACTTTTTTTATTTGTCATTATTGTACCCATACGTGTCACCTATTACAGCATTTAAAGCCATGAAAGTCATTGTGTAGGTAAAAGTTTCGGAGTATCTAGTAAATGATAAACAGCTTTATCATGGGACAACTAAGTTCACAACCAAAAAAGGCGATTGATATGGAGTACATACACGAATGTTGTATACTACTCAAATACACCACCAACACAGGGGAGAAGCATCCTCATCGGTCTAATGAGACGCCTTTTGGGCTTGGTAAGACTGATGGAGGGAGAGAGGAGAAGAAGAGCTTCTGAAAGAGGACCGATCTCCATTTTCTTCAACCAGAGCTGCTAAATCTGGTTTAGGCTGAGAAGGAGAAACCAGAGTGAGGCAGAATGGTACAAGTGCATCAGCAGTGTTGGGGTAATACAAGTTAAATAATAAGATACATTTTTTCTTTTAAGATACAAACTTTACTTTTTAATTTACAAGAAAATAAGTTACTTTTTCAATTAAGTTCAACCAGTTACTCTGTTTTGTTACTCTGTTAGTAAGTTGCATTGTGTTTGCTGTGTAAACATGATAGTTATTCTGTTGTAGACCAAATGTGAACATACTTGTCTCGCTTGGACAAAAACAGATTCAGTATTCCTCAAAATGAATAAAAGCTATGAAATGCAAACTCAGAATATGATGCAATCCTTTAATAATTCAATGCTAAATAACACAAATACCTTTTATGTGTTTAGTCCCATTTTATTAACCAGTGTCTTTGCTGCTGACCTTCTAAAATCCAATTCAACCATACTAATAAGCAAAAATATCTTTTTTGTCAGAAATAGAACTTTTTATACTATAAACAAACAGGCAAGCCCAGCCCAGCTGAGAAATGTAATGCATTACTTTCTATAAAAAGTAATTTGGTAACGCAATGAGTTACTTTTTTATGGACTAAAGAGATATTGTAATGCATTACTTTTAGAAGTAACTTTCCCCAACACTGTGCATCAACATGTCATGATGATATAAGTACTGATTAATGACTGATTCTTTAATTGCAGAAGCTTCTGTTCTTTTTACTATTTATAACAAAGAATAACTGTCTCATATACTGCAGCCATTATCACACCAAGAATTTTCTATAGTGACAGTTTAAAGACCAGAAATGAAATCAATTTGAAGATTTTTGATCACAGCGTGATTTGAGAATAGCTTATATTAAGTATGTAAGAATTTAAATTCATAAACAAATCAAATTGCATTGTGTAAAGAAGTTTTTTTTTTCTTTTTCTTTTCAGATATCAAGTCAAAAGTGCTTGTAAATAAAGAAACACTCCAATTTGAGGATATGATATTTTATCAATGTTATTTATTTACTTGATTTGATTCATGTTATAGCTCCAACATCTGATGTCCTGGAGTAAGAGTAAGAATCAAGAATTAGAAAATGTTGTTTTGAATTATAAATGTAAAAAAAAATGTAAAACTGTATTTCATACTAGCTACCATTTGTTTCTTTTCAATAGGCCACATTTTGAGGCATAATTAAATCAGCCATAAAATCTGCTGGTCAATCAGGGCACCATGGAGGTCAAACTGATTGACTTTGGGTGCGGTGCGCACATGAAGAAATCACACTGTAAAGTCTTCTCTGGTATGTGTTACATTAGCTAGCAGAAACGCTTCCTATATCTGCACTGTAAAAAAAAATTCTGTAAAATTTACGGTAAAAAACTGGCAGCTGTGGTTGCCGGAATTCTACTGTAAAAAATACGGTAGCAACATTTTAGGTTTTAACTTAAATTTACAGTTAAATACCGTAATTTCATTAACTGATATAATGTTAATATGCCAACCTATTGAAGTACTGAAATCTGTTTTGTACCTTTCAAACACACTGATAACCACCAAACACAGGTGGAGATAAGAAAGTCACACGATGAACCAAAACCCTTCAGAAGCAGCTTTTAAATAATAGAAGGTGCACAGTGTCATTCACACAAACTAAACACCATCATGGTGAGACTCATTAAACTGAAATTTGCAATAAACATTAATTTAACAACATTAGATGTAACATACAACCCTAATAAACATAACTGATAAGAAAAAAACTAAGAAGAAACAGTTATTTCAAAGAAAAACAATCAAATTCAAAAGAAATTTGAAATGCAATGCAGGGAATTCTGGGAACATCAATTTACGGTTTTCCCCTGTAAATTTTACATTCTTTTTCACTTCCAAAAATGGTATTTCACCGTAAAATTGTCTGAAATGTCTATTACATTTTTTCACCGTATATATTAGGGGAACTTACAGTTAACTTGCCGTTAACCATTTAACAGGTTTTTTCTGTAGCATTTTCAGAGATTTTTACCGTTAAAATTACGGTCATTTTTTACAGTGTAGTCAACATGCGGTGGAAATGAGTTTAACATCAGACAACATATCTTTTCTTTAGGCACAAGAACATACTGTCCTCCGGATTACAAAATCAGTGGCAAGTTCCGTGCAATGCACAAAGGATCAACAAGGGAAATGGTGTGGGGCGATTATCCCACAGCCGTCTGTAACGGGGCTGATGAGACGTGAGACGTGCGGATCCAAGTGCAAGCTTTTATTTACAGGCATGGTCATAAATACAGGCAGGGTCGAGCAATGGCAAACAGGTATAGCAGGGACAAGACAAAGAGTAATCCTAGGGCAAGCAAAGGTCGGTCGACAGCGAACAGTATCCGAAGGGGCTTGACGAGAGAGGTATCTGAAAACAAAGCAATAGTCCAGGCAGGGGAAAACACAATCCAAAACAGGCAGGGGAAAACTATCGGGCTCTGTGGAGTTGCTACGGCTAGGGGAGCGGTAAACGCATACAATACTCGACAGTGAGGGAAACAAAGTCCATGGCTTATAAAGAGTGTCTAATGGGTTTCAGCTGTGTAATCAGTGCAATGTGTAATCTGTGACAGCTGTGTGATCTGTGCGATGGATGATGGGAAATGTAGTAGATGGTGAAGTGCAACTGTAATGTGATCAGTGTAATGTGTGGTGAGTGAGTGACCTCTGGTGGTGAGTGAATGGAAGTTACAAACCAGATTCGTGACACCCACGACCTGTACATAATCACTGCCAACATCTGGAACAGTCCTGGCCTGCCACAAGGTGAGGTCTTCAGCAAAGAAGGACCATGTGAATTCTAAAACACACACAAAAAGACCAATAGCTTTAAAGAGAGCAAGTTAAAAGATTAACAATGCAGATTTATTTACTCCAATACAGACAATAAACTCCTTACTTTCAGTAAGACTTTAGTTTTCCCTTCTAAGGCCATGTTGGAGATTAATTACTGTTCTCTGAACTTTTTTAACTGAAAGTGAAAGCGTTATTAAATCATGATTTGTAACAATTTTTAAAGTTTTCTGTTTTTTTTTTTAATATATCTGTCATATGATAACCTTTTGTGATTTATATCAAAACAAAACATAATTTGCATTTTGTCTAATTCTTTAAAAACCACATGCAAATGAATCTCAGTTTTCTTAAATATAACTTTCTAAAAACCCCCTTTTAATATCATTTAGCTCCTCCCCTGTGCAGTACTTCAGCCACAGTAAATGCTGTCACTGTATGTGTGACACTCCATTGCTGTGAAGAAGAGGCATGGACAGCTTGGAAACATTTACTTTACCATAGGATTGAACCATGTTTTAGGAAGAATCTTTTCTTTCTAATAAGACCAAAGGTTACTGAAAGAGGTAAGCTAACATTGCGTGATATTGCATATACATACAAATTTTGTCTTCAAATTTAGGACAAGGTAAAGCGGTAAAGGAACGGGAGTGAGTCCAGTTCTCACTATAAATTAAACTATTGAAATATATAACTTTTGCCTCAGTAAACTCCTAATTTGCTGCTTATTAATAGTTAGTACAAAATTAGTTAGGTTTAGGTATGGGTAAGGGATCTAAAATATGATCATGCAGAATAAGGCATTAATATATGCTTTATAAGTACTAATAAATAGCCAATATGCTAGTAATGTGCATGCTGTTTAGTAGTGAGAAATGTTCCTTAAAATAAAGTGTTGCCAGGGCAAGACTGTAAAGAGAGCACAGTGTTTATTAAATTGTAGACTTTTCTGTATGTATTTAGTAATTTGACTTTAATTGTACACTGCAGAAATGATGTTACAATTTATTTTAAGGTGACATTGTTACAATGTAAATACTGCGTACTATTAATAACTACATGCACTTACTATAGGGTTAGGGTTTGATTTAGGCTTAGTTAGTTGTAATTATGCATAATTTATTGTTATTATAGAAAGTAGATGTAACATGCAGCTGTCATGTTAAAATAAAGTGTTACCAAAATGGCTTTTTGTTTGAACGTGTTAATCCAATAAATATATATATATATGAGACAAGATATACTTGATATATTAAGATACTACATCATTAATAACAGGATTTCCTCAGTGTAACAGGTGAATAATAGTAAATAATCTTTTTTATTATTATTAATCATGATGGCATGGGGTTATAGAAATCCAAACTTAATGTTATCATTTAAATGCATGCCATTCAGTTGAAGATTAGCATATTTATTATGAAAACTGAATATGTTTTTGTGTTTCAGGTTATTATCAGCATGGTGACACATGCAAGTCTAATGGCAGAAAGTAACAGGACCAATGAGGTTGCAGAACTTATCTTGTGCAATAATGAAGCAAATATTTATGATTGCAATCAATCAGATCCCATGGGATCTCAAAGCCCAGTCCCACTGACGGACGCCTGGCTGGTGCCAGTGTTTTTCACCCTTATTATGTTTGTTGGTTTGGTGGGTAACTCATTGGTCATCTATGTAGTTGTCAAAAACCAGCAGATGAAAACTGTAACAAACCTCTACATAGGTATCAAAGATTCCTTGTTTCTCCAAATATCAAATTTACTTACTTGACATTAGTGAACAGTCTTTGTTTCTCTTCAGTTAATCTTGCCACCACAGATATGCTTTTCCTGGTCTGTTGTGTTCCTTTCACTGCCACTTTGTACAGTCTTCCTAGCTGGATATTTGGGGACTTCATGTGTCGACTGGTCAATTACCTGCAACAGGTGAGAGCACTTTTACTCTCTATACTGTTTCTAGAGGAGAAAGACAAAATGTTATGCATGAAATGTCATATTTTTATGATTTACTGCAGACAGAAAAATAGAAAAACAGATTTGCCCCACACACTTAATGGAGGAAAATGATAAATGATAATGAACCTAAGAGGAGGATTTTCAGAATTCAGTTAATGTTAATGATAATGTTAAGAACATCCAAATAGATAAAGAAGTCTTAATAATTTAATGTTCAGAATTCTATTAATGTGAGTTAATGTGAATAATGAGTTGTCTGTTTACAATTGAGACCAGAAACATTTTGATATTGAGAGAATTTACATTTCTTCGGAAATTGTGTAATTATCATTCATTTGAAACAAAGTAAAAATAGAACCACCAAACACATGACTACATACAACATCAACGGACAACATCCTACTGAACTAGGGAGCTGATTGAGAAGCACCCTAACTAATTTTCTAAATAAATTATGCTAATAGATTTTCAAAATGTTCCAAACCCAACAATCACTCAGAAACATGCACCTTGTTGCTGGGAGACATGTGACAAATGTAAACAGTATGTGTTCTAAAACTGGCTCATATTTTATTTCCTCTGACACAAAGAAATCGAAGTCTGAAGTTTAAAAAAAATCAGAGTCTGCATGCATTGTGCACTATGCAATATCTGCAGACTGGTTCTAACTTTCTCTGACTCTGACGCAATTAGCGTCAAACCATACAGACTTCAAGTCAAGGCAAAAATCTGGGCAAAAGTCGAGCATTCCAGGATAGAGTGGATTAAAGCACATGGATACTGGACTCTGGAGCAGTGGAAACCTGTTCTGTGAAGAATCAAGCTTCTCTATTTGGCAGACAGATGGGCAAGTCTGGGTTGGTGGATGCCAGAAGAACGTTACCTGCCTGACTGCCAACTATAACGTTTGATGGAGGAGGGATAATGCGCTAGGGCTGATTTTCAGGGGTTAGGCTAGGCCTCTTACTTCCAATGAGGGGAAATCTTAATGCTTCAGCATACCGAGACATTTTGGACAATGGTATGCTTCCAACATTGTGGGAACAGTCTGGGGAAGACCTTTTCTATTCCAGCACGACTGTGCCCCAGTGCACAAAGCAAGGTCCATTAAGACGTGGTTGGATGAGTTTGGTGTGGAACCCCCTCAACCCCACTGAACACCTTTGAGAGATTGTGAGCCAGGCCTTCTCGCCCAACATCAGAACCTAACCTAACAAATGCTCTGCTGGATAAGATGTTCAAATATTCCCACAAAATCATGTAGAAAAACTTCCCAGACCGGTAGAAGCTGTTAAAGCTCCGAAGGGGGACCAATTCCATATTAATGCCTATGGATTTACAATGCAATGTCATCACAGTCCCTGTTGTTGTAATGCTCAGGTGGCCCAATACTTTTGTCCATATAGTGTAGCTCTGAAAAAGTACTTATAGTTGAATGGAATGAATGGCTACAAAAGTGTCTAAACTGCTATATTATAGGCTACCTATACCAGTTTAGTCTTTTAAGCAGTGTCTTTGAATGAATTCACAGGTAACTGCACAGGCAACCTGCATCACTTTGTCTGCAATGAGTGTGGATCGTTTTTACGTGACCGTCTATCCACTACAGTCCCTCCGTCATCGAACACCACAGATGGCTCTGTCTGTATGCACCACTATTTGGATATGTATGAAAATCATTCCAATCAGTTTAAGTAGAATCACAATTTCAACGTTTTTGATATTTGTTTGACAGCTATTCATCTTATCATACAGTAGTTATACATTTTTGAAAATAAAGGTTCCAATAGTGGTAAAATATACAATTTTATTATCTTTTAACACAGGTTCGTTGCTGCTTTCAGTGCCGATAGCATTGTATCAGCACACAGAGTCTTCGTTCTGGTTCGGTCCACAGACATACTGCACCGAGGCATTTCCCTCTCTCATTCATAAGAGGGCTTACATTCTTTACTCCTTCTTGGCTGTTTACCTGCTGCCCCTGATCACCATCTGCATGTGTTACACTTTCATGTTGAAACGTATGGGTCAAGCCACGGTGGAACCTGTTCATGGCTGTAACCAGGTACAGATGTGATAGCATAGTTGCATTATGGAGGTAAACTTTGCAATATAAATTCCTTATCAATTAAACATGCATAGAATTTTACGATATAGTCCCAAATTAGGCTATCTTCAGAATTAAAGAGGTCATATGATGTGATTTCAAGTTTTCCTTTCTCTTTGGAGTGTTACAAGCTGTTTGTGCATAGATAAGATCCATGAAGTTGCAAAGACTAAAGTCTCAAAACCAAAGAGATATTCTTTATAAAAATTTAAGATTCGACCATGCCCCCCTAAAATGGCTCTATTTTGACTAATGGCTCTATTTTGTTTGGGCTTCCAAAAGAGGACACAACTAGAAATCAGTGGTTAAATTGTATTTACAACACTGTTCCAGAACAGTTCAACGCAAATATTAGAGTGTGTGCAGTGTATTTTAACGGAGGACTATTTCCTGAAGCTGGGAGTAGCCTGCCAGCTGTGCTCAAAGACTGTTTCTATAAAGTGGGGCAATTCCAACTTTGCAAGAACAGTCTGGTGCTTCTGACTCACAGCCTGTAAGTATGTTTTCATATTTAAATAATTTGCCACTGACTATTCGAACGCGAGTTTTGAGCTGTGTAGAGTAGAGCTTGTTGTTTGTCGCTTCTCCGATCACAAATGCAGACATGGTAATGTCTAAAAAAGACAGTATAAGTCATTATAATCAGTAATTATGTCCCCACTGGATGCAACAAATGCCTCGTTTATAATGGGTTTTATTGTTTTTCTGTTGTCGCGCCGGGACACGGCATCACAATACGGTAAGGGGCGTAACATTTCCATCTCACGATTGAGGTATCCGGCCAATCACAACGCACTGGATAGCTGGCCAATCAGAGCACGCCTCGCTTCTCAGAACGATGAGCTTTGTAAAAATCGGCACGTTTAAGAAAGGCGGGGCATAGAGCAACAATAATGTACAGTATGTGGAAAATAATGTGTTTTTTGAACCTTAAACCGCATAAACACATTGCATTACACCCAATACACAAAATAATGTTCTTTTTAGCAACGTCATATGACCCCTTTAAACTTTGTGAAAGTGTTGATCAAATTGTGGTAACTTTCTGAATCAGTGCGGCAACAATAAACGTTAGCCGTTCTTAATGTTGTGAACTTTCAGAAGGGTATTTAAGGAAAGGATGTGACATGTGGCCAAGTATGGTGTCCCATATTCGGAATTTGTGCTCTGCATTTCACCCATCCAAATGCACATACAGTACACAGCAGTGAGTAGTGAACAAACACATACACATACACACACCGTGAACTCACACCCGGGGCACAGGTGCCACCCAAAAGCATAACTTCAACTTGAATGATGAAACACCTCCACAAAAAGAATTATAGAATGAGTTGCATCACATCACTGACCACCTTTTCTGACAGATCCTAAATAACCAGTTTATCCTAAATCCTAAATAACTAGTCTACATTCTACCCTATATATCCAATAGTTTGTGGAGATAATAAATATTTTCATAAGTAATAAGAATTAGCTAAATAATTACATAAGTTTTATCAAACTATTCTAAATATACTCAAAACTAGTGATTTTAAACTGGTGGTTCGTGACCAAAGAAGGGGTTACTCCTGACTTCAGCTCTGGTAGTGATGTGCAGGTGGGACAAATGCAGAATGCAAATTAAAAAAATGAATGTGTGTTTATTTAAAAAAAAAAAAAAAAAAAAAAAAAAAAAAAAAAACGCATGTAGTTGGGATAGCAAAAACAATAGACATTCTGTATTGGTATTTTGGAACTAGTTTATGTGTCATAAGAGAATATTGATAACTGTAAAGTTTTAATAATCATTCTAATTCTATGAAAATAGGTCAACATCACAGCTACAATAATAATGACACAGAAAAACATTATTTTTGACATTTCAGAACAATTTCTTCCCGCTGATAGACAATAAAAACATTGATAGCCAATCAGAATCCATTCGACTTTAAAGAGTTTGAGCATTGTGGTTATTGTTGTGTGTTTATTGATGTGAACAGATCACACTGTTGTTAATGCTTTTACAAAATGATCAGTTTTCTTTTACAGCAATAATTTAGAATCACTGCACTTAACCCTTTCTCTTGGAAGAAAATGTTTTACATAAAACCATAATGAACATAACTTGTCTAAGACTGCTGTTGGTTTTGTAGCTGCAGACGTCAGCAGAACGGGTTGAAGCAGTGCGGACCAGAGTATCCAGAATGGTGGTTGTGATGGTGCTGCTGTTTCTGGTCTGCTGGGGTCCAATCCAGACACTGATTCTCTTACAAGCATTCTGTTCTGAAGATGTGAGTCACAGCTATACAATCTACAAACTAAAGATCTGGGCTCACTGCATGTCCTATTCCAATTCCTCCATAAACCCCGTGATCTACGCCTTCATGGGAGCCAACTTCAGAAAGGCCTTCAGAAGTGTGTTTCCTTTGATCTTCAAAAGGAACGCAAGAACAACCGAGCCTCTCCCCACCTATAACAGAGAGATGAACTTTCTTTCATCCTGACCTTAGAGGATATTTGGACTGGTTATGCATCATTATACCTTTGAAAGACAAAATCAGTAACACTTGATGAAGACGCACTCGGACTGAAATTAACAATTCAACTGGAAAATCAGGTAATCAGTTTATTCAGTTTTTGAAACAATTCTTTGAAATGATGGACTTCAGAAGGACTTCAGCATACTTTTAAAAAGATTGCTTCTTATGGAAAAACTGTATGTTTTCAGACACTTAATTACTTGCTAATTGCAATTACCGTAAGTGAAAATTTATTATAGCTTAATTTTTCTTTAAATGCAGCTAGCTGAACTTTATTTAAGTACATCTGTTTGTGTAATTTCATAAAAAAACTTCTATTGTCTTTAAAATATAGTATTGCAGAATATACTGACAAGCATTTATATTGAACTAAAACACTTTAATGTCATTTGTATTGAAAATTGTGTCGTGTTTAAATAAATATTTGTAATTACACATTTGTATTGACAAAAAAACTTTAAAAACACAAACACTTTAAAATCACACTACAGTTAAAATTATAATCAAATACTTTACATGCTTTAGTATGTTAGTCAACACATCAAAATAAGTGATTTCTTTAAAGCACAACAAAAGATTGTTAAAACATACTGATTTAATGTATTTCAAAGTAAAATTATTCATCTGACATCATTACAAAGTGAACTTTTAAAAAGCATGGCAAGAAATGTAGCTATGAAATTGTCTCAGTACATGTAAGTGGCCTTTTATGCCATTTATTGATATTATATTATCCACAAGTACAGTGTTTTAAAAAGATACTTTTGAAATTCCACTAGAAGTGCACATTCAATGCAATTATCTTCTTTTTTATTTATTTTATTTTTATATTTTTAAAGGGTACTCTTTCATATATACAGATAAACAAAATTCAGTGACAAAAGTATGCACCAACATATTTCTTTCTTAGGGGATAAGCATGGATCATTTGAGTTTTCATCTGGTGTTTGGTGACTGGTTTCTTTTTTCCTAATCTGAATTAATATGTGTTATATGTAGATATGTGTATATCTATATTATTTGTATTATATTACAATATTTGCCTTAATGTTACTTTCTGTCTTACCGAAGATGAACCAAATAAAGAAAAAAGAGAAACAAATAGTCTAAGATCCAATCATCCAATGGCCTGAAAGCAAACGCTAACACGTACAAGACCTGATAGATAGATAGATAGATAGATAGATAGATAGATAGATAGATAGATAGATAGATAGATAGATAGATAGATAGATAGATAGATAGATAGATAGATAGATAGATAGATAGATAGATAGATAGATAGATAGATAGATAGACAACACTCAATTTATTTGGCAGTTTCGTTTATTTGGCGTTTATAACTCTCAGCGCTAGGTGGCGATGTGCGGTTACAGTTTCCAAGCCGCATCGAGTAGAAGAAGACTTCATCATCTGACAGCCGCGCACAGGCAGGTAATCATATTATTGCTCATATTTTAGCCCTTTTTGCAATTATAGCCTACTAATTAAGCTTTTAAGACAATCCAAGATATATCTGTTATAATGCAGCGCAAATTATTGATAAATACACTGACTTCGGTCGCAGTTTAAGATGATACACAGTTGTGAAATGTTTATCAATGCACTGATAAAGAGCGGCGAATCTAGTATCAAATATAATATTTTACAATCACAAGCTCTGTGTAGACTGCTTTATTATGTTGGCTTAATTGTACAAACTTCCTTTAAAAAAAATTCCAACCCATGGCCAAGGTTTTCAAGGTAAATCCACCAAAATCTGGACAGTTTGTCTGTCTGGTATCAGTATCCAGTGCTGGGTAACGTTAACTGACATGTGATCTGGATTAAGTACTTGTAATTAGATTATATTAGATTTTAAAATACTCCTACACTTACTCAGACTACACTTACTTTTTTATCGATTGCATATTATTCACACAATAGCATTACATTATTTATAATGTATTTATTCGCCATAATTATTCTTTTTCATCTTTTAAATGTACCTTTCTAAATTAGCCTTCTGCAACATTCAGAAAGACTTCCAGTTTTGTTGACATTCACACAAAGACCAGTCACTAGTCAGGTGGCTATAATTACACAGAAAACTGAGAGGTCACACAGCATTTGACCACTGGATTTAATAAAATCATTTCAATTTTAAGAAAGCTTTCAATGAACACATTAATTTTTCTTTTAATTATTATTACTATGCCTTTGTAAGATTTTTTCAAAAACATTAAAATACACTAATTCATGTTATTTCTTATTTACATATGTGTCATTCCACGAAATCGGTGCCTTTTCCACTTGGAAAAATTGAAAAATAAAATAAGATTAATCAATATTTTTTAAATATTATAATAAGTGAAGACACCTTAAAATGACAAGAAATTGTATTGTGCCATCTCAGGCTATGTTAGAATATTTATTATTTTATGACTATTTTTCTACCTCGTGTTTTTGGTATTTTTGTCAACCCTGTTACCAACACAAGCATCACTAGATACTGTAGTTTAATTAGAACTCATATGCCACTGAATGATGCAGGCATTAGCTCAGTAATATACAGAGGGTGACCTTTAAAATGTTTGAATTTTACACAGACAATCTTTAAAAACAGGGTCAAACCTAATCAATGTCATCCCTGTTACCCACATGTCAAAACATGTAACTAAAAAGTAACAGGTTCGATGATTTCAAACAAATTTGTTAATTGCTAGCTACTGATCAAGTTCACAAAAGCACATAATGTAAATTTTGAAAGCATTTTACTTGTAGATATTGATTATTAAGTGTAAAAAATTGTTTAAATTTACATTTTAAAAAAGATAACAGGATTGGCACATGATGCCCCCCAGATTATTTTGATTGTTGTTCTAAAATTATTTATTTTCATTTTAAATATGATTTAATTCATTATTAGTTAGTCTTAGTCATTAAACTCACAAACTCCCTGCAGTTTCTTCACAAACATTTGACGTAATGTAATGTGTAATGCACGTAATGTTGTTAACAGCAATGATTGGAAAATATTTTCTTTCTCCTTGTAGTTTTATATCAATATTGTACATGATTATCCTATAAATCAATGTGACAAACAACTTGGGTCAAAAGTAATCAAAAAATAGTCCAATTATATTACAAAATGCATGTAATGTAAAGGATTACATTACTAATTTTGTCATGTAATTTGGAATCATTAATGGATTACAATTTACAAGTAATCTACTCAGCACTGTCCTAATCTACAGTGGGGTAAAATAGTTTTTTGATCCCCTGCTGATTTTGTACATTTGCTCACTGACAAAGAAATGATCAGTCTATAATTTTAATGGTAGGTTTAACAGTAAGAGACAGAATAACAAAAAAAAAAAAAAAGAAATCCAGAAAAACGCATTTCAAAAAAGTATTTGATCCCCTATCAGTCAGCAAGATTTCTGGCTCCCGGGTGTCTTTTATACGGGTAAGGAGCTGAGATTAGGAGCACTCTCTTAAAGGTAGTGCTCCTAATCTCAGTTTGTTACCTGTATAAAAGATCACCATCAAAGACCATGTCCACAGAAGCAATCAATCAATCAATCAGATTCCAAACTCTCCACCATGGTCAAGACCAAAGAGCTGTCCAAGGATGTCAGGGACAAGATTGTAGACCTACACAAGGCTGGAATGGGCTACAAGACCATCGCCAAGCAGCTTGGTGAGAAGGAGACAACAGATGGTGCGATTATTCACAAATGGAGGAAACACAAAATATCTGTCAATCTCCCTCGGACTGGGGCTCCATGCAAGATCTCACCTCGTGGAGTTTCAATGATCATGAGAATGGTGAGGAATCAGTCCAGAACTAGAGGTCTGCACGGGCTTTTAACTGAACCCTGAACCCGGCCAGTACCCGAGATTGTCTGACCTGACCTGACCTGACCCGACCCGACCCAAGCGGCATGGTTAAATTTAGAGCCTAAACCAGAAATCTTTTCTTCCACTGTGCAAATTATGGTAATTTCCGTCGTTTAAGGCTCGTTAGCATTCGGCCTGCTTTAAATCAGACACAGAGATGTAGTGCGGTAAGATAGTGTTTATTTGAATTAATTAATCATTTATTTGAATTAGCGAGTGAGAGACAGACAGAGAGAGAAGGATGAAAGTTGCGTGTGTGAACCTGCGTCCACGCGTCTCTCTCTCTACAAACAATGAGGCTTAGTTACTTCAAAAACAGCGATTTTACCCCCTCATTGCAGAGAAATAAAGCCCATCGGGCTTGGGTCGGGTAGCAGACCTCTACCCAGAACTACATGGGAGGATCTTGTCAATGATCTCAAGGCAGCTGGGACCATAGTCATAAAAAAACAATTGGTAACACACTACGCCATGAAGGACTGAAATCCTGCAGCGCCCGCAAGGTCCTCCTGCTCAAGAAAGCACATGTACAGCCCGTCTGAAGTTTGCCAATGATTCAGAGAACTGGGGGAAAGTGTTGTGGTCAGATGAGATCAAAATTGAACTCTTTGGAATCAACTCAACTCGTCGTGTTTGGAGGAGGAAGAATGCTGCTTATGACCCCAAGAACACCATCCCCACCGTCAAACATGGAGGTGGAAACATTATGCTTTGGGGGTGTTTTTCTGCTAAGGGGACGGGACAGCTGCACCGCATCAAAGGGACGGGGCATTGAAGCCAGCCAGGGCATTGAAAATGGGTCATGGATGGGTATTCCAGCATGACAGTGACCCAAAACACACAGCGAAGGCAACAAAGCAGTGCCTCAAATCCTGGAGTGGTCTAGCCAGTCTCCAGACCTTAATCCCATAGAAAATCTGTGGAGGGTGCTGAAGGTTCGAGTTGCCAAACGTCAACCTCGAAACCTTAATGACTTGGAGAGGATCTGCAAAGAGGAGTGGGACAAAATCCCTCCTGAGATGTGTGCAAACCTGGTGGCCAACTACAAGAATCGTCTGACCTCTGTGATTGCCAACAAGGGTTTTGCCACCAAGTACTAAGTCATGTTTTACGAAGGGGTCAAATACTTATTTGATGCCTTAAAATGCAAATCAATTTATACTTTTTTTTTTTTAAACGCATTTTTTTGCTTTCACTGTTCAAATAAACCTACCATTAAAATTATAGACTGATCATTTCTTTGTCAGTGGGTAAATGTACAAAATCAGCAGGGGATCAAATATTTTCCCCCCCCCACACTGTATATCTAACCGTCTGTCTATTTATCTAGTATCAGTATCTACTATATCTGTATGTCTTGTCTCTGCTACCTTGAACTACCTAGAAGCTGCATAACAACCACCCAGAATGCCTTAGCAACACCCTAGCAACAATCTAGAATTCAGTGCCAATTTCCTAACCACTCAGTAACACTCAGTCTGTGTATATCACCGATTGTATGGTCTGTACCTTCAAACAAAAAGCTTTTGAAAGTATTTTAGGGCTGCAAAACAATTAATCGTGATTAACTGCATTCAAAATAAAACTTTATTTTTACATACTATATGTGTGTGTGTACTATATTTATTCATGTTTAGATATATATATATATATATATATATATATGAGTTCACGGGCTAATGAATATAAACATGATTATTTGTTGATCTCTTGTCATTTGAGATGTGACTTAAAGCTTAATAAAGTGTTGGGAATAAGTATGTCAAATTATTTATTTGAGAGAAAAAAAGGTCATTTTCTGTAAATCTGCGTCAGTGAGACAGTGGCGGAAGCGTCCGGGTGAGCGGATTCTCCGCAGCTTTGGCGCCTCCGCTCTGTGGCTATGACTCGTCAGGATTGTTGCGCGTTCTCAGTGATTAGCTGTTAGACGGATGATTTCATGCGCGAGGTAAACTGTCCGCGAAGCGCTTGCCCAGGTGGAAAAATGCACTTTTGCTGCCAGATCTCGATTGCCGAAAATTACATTGTGTTTGATGCAAAACTAACCCGACGAAATCATATGAAAAAAATAAAAATAAATAAAAATCATAACTGTATATTTTCATGCTTTCTCAAGCAAAGCAAATTTTGAAAGTCCACTAAAAACATATCTGGTCATAGACAATGTTGATGGCGTTATTGTCAACATGCCTAAGTAGTAAATAAATAAAAAAAAGTTTATAAAAATGTATACAAAATTTGAAATAACAACAAACATCAGGAAAAATAGGAAACAATACCTTTGTTTTCCGTATACTTGTGTCGCTTACAGTTAAAGTCCTTCTGTGATTTTATTGTTGTTTGCAACGTTACTTGGCAATATTTTAAATATATTATTATTTTATTATTTATTTTATTTTATTATTTATTTTTTTGTATTTTGCATGGTCTATTATTGTCATCCGGGTGGGAGTTTTAACTCCTATTCACTGGGAATAAAAAATAAATGGGGGGAAAAAAAAGATTCATTCAGTTGATGCAGAGACGTAGTCCGGGGAAATCCCTCATCTTCCCACGCTCTGAATATTAAGTATCATAGTAACTACGTGTAAACGTTATTTGGCGGTTTTTACTTGGAAAATCAGCTGTTTTCTAGCATTCGAATAACTATGGATAAACCTGAAACGATAGAAGAAGGATTGGAGATTAATTTAATTTACAAATAGCCTAAGGTAGGAATGTGTGTGTGTGTGTGTGTGTGTGTGTGTGTGTGTGTGTGTGTGTGTTGTTGGGGGGGGGGGGGGGGGGGGGGGTCCTTAATCTTAGCACTCAGCATACCCGGTTAAAAAAGTCACCGCTCGCCACTGATTTATACTTGTGTAATTTATGTAAATATAAGTATTTTATATATCAATCTAACATGTTTTTCCTTAATATATACGTATGTGTGTATTTATACATAATAAATATACACAGCACACACACACACACACACAGTAGCTACATATAGTATATGTAAACACAGACTTTTATTTTGAATGCGATTAATCGTTTTACAGCCCTAATCGTGTAAGCAACATTAACGTGTATCAAATTATGCTTTTTAGTTGTGATGTTTGCAATACTGACACTTGTGCATTTTCCCCAGTATTCATACCATGTCAGGAAGAGCAGGTGGACTCGGTGGGTTTGCTCAGATAACGGACTGTTTGTACATCGGCAACAGCAAAACAGCAAGCGACTCTTCGGTCATTCGTTCTCTCAACATTACATGTGTTATTAACACGACTCAGGACATAAGCAACACAAACATTCCCACTGTGGGCTACATGCACGTGCCGGTCTCTGATGATCCCGAATCCAGACTCTGTGACTATTTTGACACCGTTGCTGATAAGATACAGCATGTCAGTGATGAAGACGGACGCGTGCTGCTTCACTGTAAAGCAGGCGTCAGTCGCTCGGCGACGCTGTGTCTGGCGTATCTGATGAAACATCGCGGTCTGACGCTAGCGGAGGCGCACGCGCTGCTCAAATCACTCAGACCCATAGTGAGACCCAACAGCGGCTTCTGGAGGCAGCTGATCGAGTACGAGCGCAGATTACATGGCAAAAATACAGTCAGTATGATCAACTCGCCTGTCGGACACATTCCAGATCTGTATGAGAGAGAAACAAGAGGCTTGATTCCACTTTAGGAAATTAATTACTAACCAAGATATCTTTGTGTTTCCTGTCATTTCATTCATATTTGAATGTTTTGGGACATTTTTGTAGTGGATTTATGTATTATATTTTTGTCTGAAATGTTTTTTTTTATATATATATAATAAATTTTTTGATGACGTGCAACAAAATGCCACAAGATGGCAGAAGATTTCACATTTAAATCCTGTGGCCTCTAAAAAGATTTTTACACTTAAACTACACTAAACTACACTAAAAAACTGAAAGATTGCTGAAAATTTACACACCCTCAGGCCATCCAATATGTGGATAAGGTTTTCACTGGAGCAAGCATTATTATGAATCATGGACTCATATTTTGGCCAGAAGCAACAGTTTAACGTTAAAACTTCTTAATGATGGAATAGTTTCTTATAAACACAAAGCCTTTGGCTGCACAAGACATTACCTGATGGATTGGAGTCGTGGATTACTTGTGGATTATTGTGATGTTTTTATCAGCTCTTTGGACTCTCATTCTGACGGCACCCATTCACTGCATCACATGCATCCATTGGTGAGCAAGTGATGTACCTGACTTCATACATCCACTTAACATCATCTTGAGACCAGATTATTCAAATTAATGCAAATATGGCTTAAAAGGTGAGGTTAGTTTTGAGAAAGCTCTAGCATCTGTTAATGCCATCTAGTTCTATATTTTTGTTGGCCAATACAGTGATATTCAGATATTTTAGTCTGGCTTAAGTTCCAATACATTTTGGGCCAGTGTATTATCAAAGATTGTTGTGGTTTAAACAAGAATGTTTTTATTACCAACAATATCCGTCAACAAAGTTCTCTTGTAAGTCCTGAAAGGCAAATACCTCCAATGAAAAAAAAAAAAAGTACTGCGTCAGTGAACATTCAGTTTGGGGAAAAAAAACATGGGCATCCTACTTGTCCTAAATCAACATCCCATACACTGTGGATTTGTAAATAAAACAAAGATTATTAGAGTATGTTTTACAAGAAGTCTTTCCATTTAAAAATGTCATGTTTAATTCAGTGTGTTACTTGCTGTTTCTTTGTAAGTAACCGTGAGACTTGCTAGCAATTTGTGGGTGAAAATCAAGCATTGGTTAATATTTTATATATTTTTTATATATATAATATAATATTACTTTGCAATGGAGATCTACATAAATGGGAAACAAGTTGATTTATAAAACACGTTTGTTAGAACATTTATGACCTGATTAAATTATATATCTAGAATGTTTTTGTGTTTGGAATGTGTGTATTACCAGCAGCATTTTTACGGATGCACGTGTTGGAAACTCACACACCCTGTATGTGAATATTTGATATGTGGCAATAGTGTGACTGGCATGAAGATTGTTTCCGTGTTTAAGGTTTTTCTTTTTTTTTTCAGTTTATGTGGTCACGTGCTCTGGGTATTGTTAAAATATTCCATGTCTGTCCTGGAAATCAGAAAGTCCGGCTGTGAGGCTGTCAGGGGTTTTCCTTGTTCCTGAATCTATGAATATCAAGTCTACACAGTACTTTTCTATTGTCTTGTTTCCTGAGGCAAAAAACACGCACACACACACACACACACACACACACAAATGAAAGTTATTTAGTGAAAGTTATGTAACTGTTATATAACTTAGCTAGAAGATCATATATTATGCTATATTCCTTATCAAATTTAACATTCGAGTACAACTGGCATCACAAAAAAGAGGCCTGTGCATTTAATTAGTGTTTCATAGCAAATGTACCTTAAATATAGCAATAGTTTAAGGCCATCCAATACATTTCATTTTATTTTTCATACTGCTTCTTCCAACTCCCAGATATTACAGTTACACTTGTAAGCAACACCAGGTCAAGCTGTGTATCGTGACAGACTTATTTAAGTGGAAATTAAAAGGGGAAGAGAGAAAAGGGGTTTTTATTTTGCTATTTCATACAAACATATCTGTTTTGGATTCGAAACATCATGATAATGCCCCACAGCTTGAGGCCAAAGCATCTGTAATATCTTTATCCTTAGTATTATTTATTTATTGTTAGATATGCAAATGATATTGTATTTTTGTTAGTAGAAAGAAAATATACTGAATTTCAATCAAATAAATAATAATTTAAAAAAAGAACTGAAATGCAAAGACTCAATCTCCACGTTACCTCCAAACACAGGTTTTCTGGATAAACCCTGCGGTCTGGTTGATCCCCATAGTACATTTTGGATCAGTTATCTGGAATGATGCATCAGATCACAAAGATACTAGCTAAAGTGTCCATTATAGGATTAATTCACCCCAAAATGAAAATTTTGTGAAAAATTACTCTCCCAGGCCATCCAAAGTATAGATGAGTTTGTTTGCTCATGGGAAGAGATTTAGAGAAATGTAGCCTTACATCACTTGCTCACTAATGGATCCTCTGCAGTGAATGGGTGCCGTCAAAATGAGAGTCCAAACAGCTGATAAAAACATCACAAGTAATCCATACGACTCCAGTCCATCAATGAACATGTTGTGAAACCAAAAGCTGCATGTTTGTATAGAACAAATGCATCAAGATGTTTTTACATTTACATTTAGTCATTTTGCAGATGCTTTTATCCAAAGCGACTTACAATTGGGGAATACATAAAGTGATTCATCTTGAAGAGGCAATGAGACAGACGCCTCACAGCCCATGCCAATCAGAATGACTTCAAGCCATTGCTTTCAGCTAGAATATGAGTCCATAATTCATAATCACGATTCATCCAGTGGAAAAGGTCCATGTTTTATAGTCCTCTCACATGAAAATCCAGCCACATATTTGTTTAGAACTGTTTTGGACTGTTTTTGCTTGTAAACTTTGCTTGATCTCTGCACATTTCTCTCCTGATTCAGACAGGACAACTTTTACACTGGAGGCAGCAGTATTATGGAGTATGGACTTGTATTTTAGCCAGAAGCAACGTTTTGAAGTTAATAGCATCTTAATGATTAACTTGTTGATGCAGAAACAACTCATCTATATCTTGGATGGCCTGTTGGCGAGTCAATTTTAAACAGTTTTAATTTTTGGGTGAACGATTCCTTCAAACAAACAAGAAGACTTGTGAGAGAAACTACAGTTCATGAACTGAGAATGGAAAAAATATGTATAGCAGTCAACCATATCAAGCACAAAAGAAGCCATTCCTCAAACATAAGAGTTAGTTAAGAATCTGAACTTGCAAGGGACTGTACACATGAACAATAGCTCGGGGTCATTAAGATTTTTTATGTTTTTCTACTTATTAAGGCTGCACTTATTTAAGCAAAAATACAGTGAAAACAGTGATATTGTGAAATAGTATTACAATTTAAAATAACTGTTTTCTATTTTAATATATTTTGAAATGTAATTTATTCCTGTGATCAAAGCTGAATTTTCAGCATCATTACTCCAGTCTTCAGTGTCACATGATCCTTCAGAAATCATTCTTATATGCTGATTTGCTGTTCAATAAACATTTCTGATCATTATCAGTGTTGAAAACAGTTGTGCTGCTTCATATTTTTGTGGACACGTGACGCATTTTATTTTTCAGGATTCTTTGATTAATAGAAAATTTAAAAGGACAGCATTTATTGATATCTTTTGTAAATGTCTTTACTGGCACTTTTTAAATGCATACTTTAATGCACGTTTATTGAATAAATGTATTCATTTCTTAAAAAAAAAAAAACCCACATGAACAGTAGTGTATGCACATGAAATTAAAAATCAAAGACTGAAAGGTGACCATTGTGTTAGAGAAGTGAACCATGTTCACCTTTCACCTCTGTGTCTGTCGTACGATGCTTATTTTTCTGCCTACTGTTTATATTTTCATACTTCTGTTTTCCAACTGCATGAAAGGTCATAGCTACTGTAGATGTGCTCAGATGAAACAAGTTTGTTTATGGGCTTTTTATATGTGTTTTAATGGACAGGACAGTGGACGGAAAGAGGAAGGAGGAATGTCATGACAATTTGGACTCAGACCTCCACTGAAGCAGCACATTAATAATGAACTATTCACTCACCTTCAAGTGCAGCACAGTTCATGGCTGATATGAAGCGATGACGTAAACTGTATTAGACAGCTCTTATAGGCAGTCCTTGTGCTCATTGTTCTCAGGCATACTGCCATTAATGAAGCAGGACAGTGTTTGATGATGCAGTGCTCTGATGCCGAAGTGAACTGACAGACGAACACATAAACATGAAATGTTATGCAGATTTTCATCAGTCATGCATGTACTGTAACTCTTCCTACCAAACTAGACAAGACAGAAAGTGAACATGATTGAAGTTTGATACATACTGAGCAATTAGAATGGAAACATGCATAGGCTGTTTATGGAAACTGGATTCAGATTAAAAACCCATCTGTTTATTCACATAGGGCTAATATTTCACAAATTCAGTCTGTATCACCATGTCAGCTTTATATAGATTGCTAAACAGTGGGCTACTTTTATTAATTAATGGAAATCACGATTATGATAATTGATTATGTCTCAAAATATAATTAAAAAAAAGGACACTAATAGGTATAATTAATTTATAGCTTATAAAATAACGCGATAGTTAATGAGACTTTCGGTTTTGACTAAATATTGCCTGTGTTGGAGCACAGCCTAAACACCCTGATGCATGCTGAACGGCAGTTTAAACCACATTGTCACGGATAGTTTGGCATAGTTTCACGCATAATTTGACAAAATGTAAAATATTTCGGTCCAAAACAGGATGTCCTTGCTAATACAGACGGTTCTGTGAGCCAAAACAATGCAGCACTATTTTGTCATGCCTGTGGTGAGGCGAGCGGTCGCTTTGAGCGCCGAGTATACATTAAAGCATGACGAAAGTGTGACGCAATCGGGACGTAGCCAATCAAAGTCGTTTTGTGATAAAGTGGGCGGGGCGTGAAGTTTATTATTTACAGTACTGGAATTCGTAAGCGCATTTTGTTACTCCAGTGTCTCCTGAATTAGTTATTATTATTATTTTGGAATGTTCTGGTAGCAATTAGAAATTTGTTACAACTGTTATTTGCTGTTGTTACATAGGACGGATTTCGAGAGAAATAGGGTTAATGTTAAATTGATTAATATATTTTTACATTTTACAATATGGACGTTTTTGGCCAAAACAAGTCACAGATGAACACCACCATTCCGACTGAAAACTGGACATCTGTAAGTAGTTTTACAACATTTTACACAAACCAGAGCATATCTCATAGCTAAACTATGCTGCAGACGCACACATGGAGATGTTTTCTTTAAATGATCGTTTTAAACTGCAAAATAATCACAATTGCTTAAAATATTAGAGAAATAATTCATACACGCTGATTCTTCTTCGGCATATTAATGAATCACGGACTTCCGTAAAGTTTTATTCCTTTTAATAATAGATAAATTAAGTTTATCTGGGTCATGTTATCATAATCTCATAAAAATAGGCTGTTGTTTTATGTTCTACATACCTAAAATAAACACAGCCAGATTAAATAAACTACTTTTCTTTTCTTAGATATACTCTATAGTTCGATGGATTCAAATAACAATGGCCGTCCTAAGGTATCTATGCATTTATTTTACTTTAGTTTTGCAGTCATTTATTAAAGAGACACATATTAATAAATGTTTATGTCTTGTAGACTTATTTATATTTACTAATTATTATTGCCTTCCAGCATTTTAGGTGCTGGCTCCATAATCGTATGTGCCTGTTTAAAAGGACTAATAAGAAAACCAGAGGTAAGCCTCCATCTAATTTATACACACTGTGAATTATTAATAATATGTTCAAACAAACATGTCATTTTGACCACTGAAACAAACCTCTGTTTCAGGTGCTGCCGTTATTCTTGTTAAGTGTAACAGACCTGCTGTTAGCTTTGAGTTGGATGTGTGGAGGTCTTCTCTTCACTCAGTCCTGTAAAGCTTACGCCACCTGCTACAACCTCCACATAGTGGAACAGGTACAAAACTGACACAATATCATACAGAAATCATGCTTATCACAGGCAGAAGAAGAGTACCTTTATGTACATGCCATGTACACACTTCCACTTCCACAAATAAAGCCACGTGCACAGGAGCAGTCATGTTTGATTGACTAGTGCATGTTCACAACTTTTAAAGGAATAGTTCACCCAAACATGAAAATGTGATACAAATGTACTCACCCTCAGGCCATCCAAAATGTGGATACATTTGTTTCTTCATCAGAACAGATTTGGAGAAATGTAGCATTGCATCACTTGTTCACCAATGGATCCTCTGCAGTAAATGGGTGCCGTCAGAATGAGAGTCCAAACAGCTGATAAAAACATCACAGCAATCCACAAGTAATCCACACCACTCCAGGCCATCAATTAATGTCTTGAGAAGTGAAAAGCTGCATTTTTATATAAAACAAATCTAACATTAAGATGCTTCTAACATTATAACATTGCTTTCTCTAGTAAAAAAAAAGTAGTCTCGTCTGAATCAGGAGAGAAATATGCACAGACCAAGCATAGTTCCCAAGCCAAAACAGTTGTAAACAAATATTTTAGATGGAGTATGATGTTAGACGATGACAGGGGATGGACTTTTCACTGGAAGAATTATAATGGATCAGATACAAATATTTTGGCCAGAAGCGGCATTTTAAAATTAATACTGGATTTATTTCTTACAAACATGCAGCTTTTCACTTCACAAGATGTTAATTGATGGACTGGAGTCGTGTGGATTATTGTGATGTTTTTATCAGTTTTATCAGCTGACGGCACCCATTCACTGCAGAGGATCTATTGGTGAGCAAGTGATGGAATGCTACATTTCTCCAACTCTGTTCTAATGATGAAACAAACAAATCTACATCATGGATGGGGGGGGGGGGGGATTATTCCTTATTCATTTTAAATGCCATCAAAACAATAATCACACAATTAGATGAACATTCTTTTCAAATATTTAACAAGTCATTCATTGTCATCACTTTTAGTTTAAAAAAAAGTTTATTTTAACAAAAGCATGTTTTTTAATATCCATTAAAAACCATGCCATGTTACCAAAAAGAAATTTTTTTTTTTTGGACAAGGTCGTACCATGATATTTTTTTGAAGTACCCTGGAGTACTGCCATGACATATGAATATTGTAATTGTTCAGTATGATACTAGTTGGGATTGCATAAAAATGGAAAGAATACGTGCTAAAAAAGAAAGAAACACAAACGAGGGAGGGACCATTCTAACCCTGTGCTTCCTCCCTGTATCCTGCCAATGCACTGCAGGCCTGAACATGTGTCTCTCATTATTGAGGCCTGCTTGTTTGGCATTTAACTAAAAAAAAATCACAGGGAATAAAATCATGTGTGCTTGGGCAGTTTCACTTCAAAAACAAGTTGTTCTCAGCTCAGACGCTAAAACCAGTTCGTTCTAAAGCGCAAAACAAACATGGAACTGGGACGAGTCTGAAAAGGAAGTGGAGCAGCAAATTTGATTCATATTCTTTGCCCAGATAAAATTAGTTCTGCCCCACTTTTTAAAGTCTGCACATGTTTGTTTATAACAGTGGATTGTCATGGGTGTGAGTGAACGTCATAGCTCAGTAATGTGTAGAGCCAAAGTTTTTAATTGGTTTGGTTTCTCAAGACTGGTAAGGCATTACACTCAAAAATCTTCTTAAAATTAGATTTATTGTTAGATTTGCTGTCATGAAACTAACCCAACTTGAAATGTAAAATGCCATCAAATGCCTTTGCTGATTTTGGTTTGTCTGAATCCAACTATTAATATCATATTCTTTATATAATCTGTTAAACTGAATCAATTTATTGCAGTAAAAACAGTTTTAATAGTTATACTATTTCATTTAAAATAATTATTAACTAACTTTAATAACCTAAAATTAAACATTTAGCCACTTCAGGATTTTCCCCATTACAAAAAAGTAACATTGCATGAATGCGTGGCACAAAGTTACATCATTTGGACCCTTAAATAATTATTCCTTTTTCTCAATTTTTGCAAATATTGTTGGCTCCATTTGTCAAGCTCAGCTTTTTAACAGTAAGAATCATTTATTAAACAAATAATAGGTTTACCCCTATTTAAACCCCTGTTGTCTGTGGGAAAATGCCCAGTTTTTGACTTTTGAAAGTGTTCATCAAACCTCCATGTGGAGAAAACGCCCTGAGGTTTGGAAAACCCTGTCTGAGCTCATGTGACACACTCACTGGTGACTCCACCTGAGTTTATTACAAACGTTTATATTTTTAGAACTCTAAAATAATCAAATGTATGATCAAAATGATCTGGTGTTATCCATTTAGGGTTTCCTCTTCCTCGAGCATTTGTCTCGTCACAGGCAGCCACTGCATTGTGAAATATGGAAAACTAGCCTATATTAACATTGTCTTAATGTAATTTTAATCATGCATTGTAACATAACATTATAGCATTTTGAATGAACTGGTGTTATAGGATTTTTATGGTGCTGTTTTTTTTTTTCTTTTTTTCTTTTTTCAAGCTTATCGGCATCCATTCACCTTTTCATGAGCTTAATGTATTTCACTCGCAGTGTTAATGCAGTATTGCACTGAATATGATGCAGTGCTCTACTTTAGCCCACTGACGTATTTCATTGTGCATTTTTTACATAGTGCGAATCGAGTACATTTCTGTGACTATTAAATTCAGGCAATACACACCCTGGTCAAATATAACTAACAACTCTTGCAGTCAGCTGAGTTCAAACAAAACAGAAAGGAAAACCATGTTGGCATTTCTAGGAGAAAGATATGTTATCTTATCTTTCAGAAGTTTCTCAATCCTAGAATGTCATTCAGTGCCTTTGCATTGTTTTGACATGAATGACATGAAGGTGCCAGAAGACAATGTTTTCCAACACTGGTCCTGGATTGAAAAAGAAGTGTGCTTAATTGTATTGAATGTGCACTTGTAGTGTACTTCAAATCTTTAGTTTTAACTGTAGTGAAATTACATTTAAAGTTCATTTTTAAATTTACTAAATTGCAGCTTCATTGCTATAAATATATATATATATATATAAATACATGACATACAAGTTTCAATAGAAATGACATTAAATATATATTTGAGTTCATACCATTAATGCTTGTCAGTACATTCAGCAGTACACTTTTACCATATTTCAAAGGCAATAGAATTATAAAATTATATATAAAGATGTGCTTGACTGGGTCAAAAAAGCACTGTAGTTCAGCTAATTGCATTAATTTAAACTGTAATTAACATGCAAATAAATTAGTTCTTAAGTATATTCTTTTGAAGTACATTATGTCTGTATGAAGTCCCAAAAGTTTGCTGAAGTGTACTTCTTTTTCACACGGGGAAGCCCCGACTGTACTCATTTACATGTCTCTCTCATCTCACACAGCCAGCCGATAACCTGAATCAGGTGTGTTCGATGAGAGAGAGATAAAATATAACACTTTAATATAGGGACCAATTCTTACTATTAACTAGTTGCTTATTAGCATGCCTATTATTAACATATTGTCTGTTTATTAGCACTTATAAAGCACTTATTCTGCATGACCATATTCTACATCTTTAATCCTACCCAATATTACAAATTTAACAACTACCTTAATAACTACTAAATAAGCAGCAAATTAGTTTTAGTTAATGGCTTGTTAATAGTGAGAATTGGACCTTAAAGTAAAGTGTGACCAAAGTATGCCGTGTTGTGGGTATCAGGGTCAGGGTTGGAAAGCACTGCAATCGCACAAATAAACAGTAATGTGAAAATCGTGGCTTACAGTATTGCGACAGCATGGTTAGAATGTGGATGTGAACTGTAACTAAAATATCTTAAACTTCATTAACTTCTCCATTTGACTTTCACATCCTACAGACACTTTACATGGCCTCGTTCTTCTACACGCTGCACTATGTTTGGGTGCTCTACACCGGACTACTGGGGAAGTACAAGAGACTCAACGGTTTCCCTGGCGAGGTAATCATTATTATGAACACATTCATAATGGTAATAAAGCAGCATAAGATAGTCTGCATGTTAACACTGGCAATGCTGACTAGCTTGTTTATTTCAGAATCCAGCAAACACAAGAAGCTGCAGATGTCTTGGTCCTGTACTATCATGGTAAGAACATAAATGATATGAAATATCACTCAAAACGATATTAATTATAGATCTAGAAACATGAATTTGTGTAAAGAAATGGTGCTGAAAATGGTGCATTTTACCCCACATTTGCAGTAAAAGCCCTTCAGTCTGGGGCAAAAGGCCTTAGTGTAGATATAGACAAACATGGCAAAAAATTTACCACCATATCAAATAACCACAGCAGTTTCACTTCTTATTAATTCTTTGTATTTCATAACCTTTTAGCTAAATATTTTTTTACTGAAGTTTGTTTATTGAAATTAATTCAGCATTGGAATTTCTATCACTATCTGTTTCTATCACTGCAGTTCCCTTTATTGTTTATTATCATTAGCTAAAACTAAAATTATAAAGACAATTCAGAATTCATTACTTGAAACAAATGTTAACTGAAATAAAAATAAGATTTGAATTGCTTATTTTATTTCAGCTAGTTGCCATTTCTTATTTTTGTTTAGTTTTCCCTTTAGAATAACTAATGCTAAATAAACTAAAATTAACAACTAAAAATTATATATATATATATATATATATATATATATATATATATATATATACTGATTTATTTACATTTTATGCATCTAAAATCCAGAAATAGTACATATACATGCACATTTGGAATATTATTTACAATAAATAAACCCATTACTTGTAACCTTGCATACTATTTAGGGCAAATAGCATGCAAAATAGTTGAAAATGAGCAGAAATATAAAGCTTTTGGTTGACTGACTGTCTGTCATGATCTCTCCATACAGTCTTTTGCCTTTAATGCTCACAGCGCCCGTGTTTGTAGCAGGAAATGTGTTTCAGTGTTACACAAACTTCACCCAGCCCTACAGGTCAGTGGAAATATGTTCACACATGCATATGAAATGATTAATAAACTGTACTTTCTCATTACGTATTACTTAGTCATCGTAATTTTATCAAGGCATCTTATTTGAATAAACGTATTATTATTAAAAGCGCATAGCATTCGATTCAATAATTGCATCTATCCATAGTTTAGTTGTTTGAATGCATTCCAGACAGTTGTTCAATATGATGTTAATTCAGATGTGATTGTCTTCCAGATGTTTGCTGATGCATACAGGGGCTGTGTATCTCACCTCATCTGTGAACACAGAAATGACAGCATGTAGTGTCATTCAAGACTACTGCATGACCATTTTCCTTACTACCTTCCTCGTCACCT
The DNA here is from genome assembly GCA_036784905.1 of Acrossocheilus fasciatus. NCBI lineage: Eukaryota > Metazoa > Chordata > Actinopteri > Cypriniformes > Cyprinidae > Acrossocheilus > Acrossocheilus fasciatus. The sequence goes on along the minus strand of CM071942.1, from coordinate 34,164,026 downwards.
TCATTGGCATCACGGTGAGCCGTCTTTAACATTGAACATGTCTTGATCTCATTTTTGAATATCTCAGTAATGTATGATTTAAATGTATACTACGGTTCAAAGGTTTCAACAGTAATATTGTCAAGTATCATATTGTAAAGTGTAATGTATTCCTGTGATCAAGGCTGAATTTTCAGCATCATTATTCCAGTCTTCAGTGTCACATGATGCTTCAGAAATCATTCTAATATGCTGCTCAAGAAACATTTCTGATTATTATCAATGTTGAAAACAGTTGTGCTGCTTTATATTTTTATGGAAACTGATACATTTATTCCAGGATTCTTTGATAAACAATAAGTCCAAAAATGTCTATACTGTCACTTTTGATTAAATGAATGCATCCATGCAGACTAAATTTTTATTTTATTTTTTTAAATCTACTGAATCTACTGAATTTAAACACATTACAAATGTTAAGTTTAGTTTAATTTAATTTGATCATGACTCAATGACAGAAAAAAAGACAGCTACAAAAAGATTTAATATGGTAACATTAGTAAATGCAATAGCTAACATTAAATTGCAATGTACGATACTGTAATTTTAATTTCTACATACTAATGTTTTTGAACATTTCAAGTTAATTAAAGCTTATTTTCAATGAAATCATGTTGTGTTAATGTGTGATGGTAGAACATTAACCTAGATTAATAATTGCTGCAAAACATCGTATCACTATTTTCACAAAACTATGACGCAGCACAAATGTTTTCAACAATGATAATAACCAGAAATATTTCTTGAGCAGCAAATCAGCATATTAAGAATGATTTCTGAAGAATCATGTGACACTGAAGACTGGAGTAATGATGCTGAAAATAAGAGGTGAAGCAAAGATCTACAGTAAATGCAGCAGCATTTAATAAACACTAAACAAAGAAAATCCAAAAAGGCAGAAATACATTAAAAGCAATGAAAACCAAAACCACACATCACCTATACAATGGGAAGTTTAGACAACAACCGACAAAGACTGAAACACAGGAGTATAAATACACAGGGTAACAAGAGGCTAATAAGTAACAGGTGAGACTAATGAATTATCATGGGACAAACGAGGGTGACTATGGAGACAAAGGCAACAGAGGACATGAGAACTAAACACAGGAAGACAGAACACAGGAACAATACTACAAAATAGGATTCAATAAAACACAAGACAGGGGAAAATTTAAAATACACTCACATAGATAACAATATTACCGTTTTGTGTTTTTGATCAAGTAAATGCAGCCTTGGTGAGAGATTCAAAAACATTCAAAAATCTCACAGACCCCAGACTTTTGAACAGTAGTGTAAGTGAATGTAAGGCTAATGATATATGATTCTCCGGTCATAACCTAATTGTATTCCTCATTTTATTTTTAGACTCTCATGTGTAAAGCTCGCTCCCTGTACAAGCGTGTCATAACGTCTCAAGGTTTCTTTGGTGACAATCATTGGGAAACTCTGCGTCTCCTGGAACGGCGTATGCTGCTTTATCCCTCAGCCTTCTTCTTCTGCTGGGGACCAGGTGAGCACACATTATTTTGAAAATATTTACATGTGTTTACATGTATATATTTCTATTCATATAATTTATATTATATATAAATATATTTAAAATATAAACGTAACATTTTTCGTAAATATATACATGCATGGGTGTGTATTTATGTATACATGATAAATATACACAGTACACACCCATATATTATGTAAACAAAAACTTTTGCAAAAAAATCAAAATATTGAGAAAAACGCCTTTAAAGTTGTCCAAATGAAGTTCTTAGCAATGCATATTACTAATCAAAAATTAAGTTTTGATACATTTACGGTAAGAAATTTACAAAATATCTTCATGGAACATGATCTTTACTTAATATCCTAATTATTTTTGGCATAAAAGAAAAATGGATAATTTGATCCATACAATGTATTTTTGGCTATTGCTACAAATATACCCCAGCGACTTAAGACTGGTTTTGTGGTCCATATACATAAAAATACACAGTACACACACATAAACAAAAACTTTTATTTTGGATGCAATTAATCGCGATTAATCGTTTGACAGCACTATTAAATACATAACCAAATCTATATATAAATTCTCAATAAATCCATTAAAAAATAAAAAAAATTAATTGATTAATTATTGCTTGTTACAGAGCTGGCCATATTATAACCATATTCATAGCTTATGACTGAATACATTTGTTTTCACAACGAATAGGTTAGCAATTTGAATAAATGCATCCTGAAAATATGATTATTTAAAAAAAAAATCAACTAGATGCAAATAATTTATAATAAACTTTGCCAGGAATTTTTGAATACAGAAATCTTACTTCTTTCATTTATGCATGATGGACTAATATGCATCACATTAATTTACTTAGCTGTGTAATGCAAATAGATGGAAATTTTCATATAATTTCAAATTTAGGCCTAACTCTTTTTTTTTTTTTTTGAGTGAAATAAAGCCACAGCTAAACACTCTATTTTCAGTGCTTTCCCTTTATGTTTTTTTATGATCTCTTGTTTATTTCAGCAATATTTCTGGCCGCTATGATGTTGGCAAAACCGGACATAATAGAGGGAAGGATGGGAGTCATTCTCTACATCCTACAGGTTCGCCAAAACACATCAAACTCCTAAAAAAACAATAGCTTTATCCATACTAAGTTGCGAATGTAAAACGCTCCTGTTCTTTTTCTCGACAGGCCTTCACCTCTGCTTCTCAGGGTCTGTTAAACTGCCTGGTTTATGGCTGGACGCAGCAGCACTTTCGCTCTCTCAGCGGCAGCAACACCGTACGGGACGCCAACACCCAGACTCCCCTGCTGCGCTCCCAGAAACGAAACTACGCTGCTTTGCGATCTGCTGCATCACTCACCAATTTTGTCTGACAGAAAGACACGCAAGAATCTCTGTAGTGCATTGCGAAGATTCTTTAAACCAAAGCGACTGAATCGAACCATGACTTGGCTGTTGCGAGCGTCGTGCTCTACACATCGAGCTACCGGAGCCAATACAGCACACACTGCAGTGTCAGAAAAACTGAAGACTGAAACAAGCAAAATATCTGTGGTCTGTCATGCGTGAAGCCAACCGATGCGTTTGGTCTTGATGAAAGCAAACAAAGCAGAAGCCGTTTGTTTTGCTGTGGTATTACCAACACCAGATGAGAAGCTCTACTGAAAAGGGAGCTGAACGTTTCTTCTTCTACCTTGGTTTTGTTTTGAGATTTCAGATGCTGCACCTGCTGCTAGTTTCATCGTTCACCGTTTCATCATCCAGCCTCTATACTACTTGCTTTTGCAATGACACGATCGAGACTTTCAGATCGAGACGCACTGCTGAGCTGTCAAAAAGGGAAAGACCTAGGGGGATTACGGCCAGAGGGAAATAGCTCTGAAACAGGATCTGAGAGGACAATGCTGCTGCTTTCCATCCACAAAAAATGCGCTGAACCCACCCACACATAGCGGGTATCAATTACTGCTAAAGGAGCATGAAATAAATCATTTCCTCTTAATAAACAATACAGCTGTGAGCAGACGTCTCAATGGATATTATTATTGAAGATTACAGCTGATGAGATATATAAGTTGCAGGAAAAGCACCTTGTCAAGATAGTAGCAATAAAATAAGCAGTTTTCTTTACAGTCACGGAAAACCTGGAGATGTAAGGGAAATATTTAGATTCTTAGGCTTGGTTCTTGGTTTTGTCATCAGTTACCCACCTTCGTGTCATTTCAAACCTATAAAACCTTAGTTTATCTTTGAAACACAAAGATAATGAAACCTGACTGTTTTCTGTCCTTCCATCATCAGAGTAATCCGGTAATCCAAGCTTTTATAAGAGAAACAATTACTAGAACAAACCTCATATGAACTACTTTTATGATGTCTCTATGAATTTGAGTCATCAAAGTTTCGTTTGTGTGACCTTTCGTTGGAAGGACAGAAATCTTTTAGGCTTCATTAAAAAATATTTTCATTGATGTTTCAGTGAACAAAAGTAGAGTGACATGAGTAACTGATAACAGAATTTTCATATTTAGGCAAACCCTTTAAAATATCTGTGGGAGTTTCTGTAGTTGGTAACATTTTCTAGTTATGCTTTGTAAAATATGTTTGTGAATACTGGAGTGCAATCCCTGTCACATTTTAAAACTCCTTGTTTTGTTATTACAAGAAGACATGTTGCACCGTTTTCCCCTTTTACTTTGACTTACATTTGTCCCATGACACAATGACTTTAAGCATTTCTTTCATTTTCGAGCATTTTATTGCATTTCATGTTGTGCGTGTACATAGTTTTTACACATTAAAAGTTGTTGAAAATGTATGAAACATTTTATTAAAAATTCATTAGGTGTTGATATTTTGGGGCAGTTGATTTCAAACAGGGTTCTGTTTGCAGATTAGCTTTTGTTTGGAAAAAATTCAATGAAAAATGTGACACATTGAGACTACAGAAATTTCTCGATTACAGATTGCTTATAACTGACCCTTGTGGAAATCAGGAAGAGACACTTTTTAAAAAAAAATTCTATTTCTCCTTCAATATTCTGCAAAATACTGCCACCTGTTGAAACAATCCAACATTATTATAAGACTCTCTCAAGAATGATTTCAATATGTTTTATTCATATAACAACAGTGTTTACATATGGAGGACCAAACAGAAATTAATAATAAATGAATGTAACAATGGGAAAATAAATATGGATGCATTCAAGAGAGGAATATAACAATAAATACAAACTAATAAATAAATAAATAATGTTTAAATGAATAAAGGTATAAATAAATATGCGGATAAAGATAAAAATATATGAATGTATAATTAAATAAATAAAAATGAATTTAAAAAATAATAAATAAACATAAAATAATAACAAATCATGTAGGAAAAATAAATAATTTATTGTGGAAATACTCCTCCAAAGCACTTTACAGAAAATAAATATATCTTAATTCAAATGAAAAGGCCTAAGTTAAAAAAAAACAACAAAAAAACACAAATATACAAGTAAAATCCTCAAGGAAAGTCACTAGTGAACAAATGTGTTTAAAAATGTTCAATAAGATCCAAAACTACAAAGGATCCTTCAGAGAGAGAAAAAAAATAATACCAAGATATTTATCCTAGAGTTTCAGAAGATAACTAACACTTTTCAATTTGTTATCAGATTTGCAAAGAAAAACAAACAAACAAACAAAATACAAAACATGAAAAAGTAAAAACTGACTGTCTTTTATGCATAGGAACAGTAGTACTTGAATATTCAGAAGCTCATGAATATTTAATGAAGCGAAACGCACGGGTCAATCACAGCAACGTCACAAACGCATCATCCAATCAAACAGCCGAAAGCGGACGTCCCGAATACCGAGAGCCAATGAAAACGAGCAGGACACTTGCACATTAGGTGTAATCATGTGTGAAGAGAATAATAGTGTCAGTCCAAATCACTTACAGAAAAGTAGGTCAAGTAGAGGAGTTTCAGAAAGATTTAAATCCCACGGCCATAATAAACTGTTTCATTGAAAACATGGAGAAGAAACAGACCATCAATTTCGGAGCGGGACCAGCTAAACTTCCACAGTCGGTAAGTGCATCCACAGAATATTGGTAAAAATATTACACAGTAAAAGTTGATTACATTTTTTCAACACATTAGTTTCTGCGTCATCGTATTGAGAGTAACGTTAGCGTAAATAATGCTGCGTGGTCATAGATCAGTACTCTGTACGATACACGTTACATCATCTATCTGTCTATCAACTACAAACCACCACTAGTGTACATGCAAAACTGTTTTACGATGCTGAAATGTGCAAAATCGTTGTGCGTGATTTGGGATGCAGGTTTTGGATGCGTTATAAGCATTACAACAACACTTTTGCGTTTTGCTGGTTTGCATGTGCCAATGTTGCATCAGCCGCAACTTGGCATTCGGGTTCGCTGAAGAGTGCAACTCTCTGGGTAGGCTATATAAATCAGCAACCATGTTAACATTTAAAGTACACTACATATATAGTATATATAGATGTATTGTATATACATATTTAAATCCGATTAAATTTATAACACAGAAATACATGTTCAAACTTGTTAGAAAAAATGTGAAAGATCAGGTTCTGCGCGTCTCTGAATAGTTTGCTAGTTGAGTCGTTATTAGTTGCATGCCATTTCTCATTAGATCTAAGTCGCTAACTCTGACCGAAGTGTTGTTGGTTGTTTAATTCAGAAATTCAGTATTTTTTTTTTTTTTTTTTAGCTTCGTCTCTTCATTGCTACCTGTAAATGATGAAGATGCTGAAAGCTTTTACTGACTGCATGGATGGTTTCACATAAGTCATGTCCAGCCTTTTATCTTTCACTAAGGTTGATTTGGAGAAATGTAGCATTACATCACTTGCTCCCCAATGGATCCTCTGCAGTGAATGGGTGCCGTCAGAATGAGAGCCCAAATATCTGATAAAAACATCACAATAATCCACAAGTAATACACATGACTCCAGTCCATCAGTTAATATCTTGTGAAGTGAAAAGTTTTGTGTTCGTCACTTCTGGCCAAAATATAGCCATAATAACGCTTTCTCTGGTGAAAAAGTCCATCCCTTTTGCCACCAACATATTTTGGCTTGTAAACAGTGCTTGGTCTGTGCATATTTCTCTGTTGTTGTTTTTTTTTTTACTGGAGAAGGCAATATTATGGGTCAGAAGACTCATATGTTAGCTGGAAGCAACATATTGAAGTTAAAATCATCTTAATGGTTAATTTGTTTCTGCCAAGCATGCAGCTTTTCACCTCACAAGACATTAACTGATGGACTGGATATTACTTGTAGATTATTTTAATGTTTTTATCAGCTGATTGGACTTTCATTCTGATGGCACCCATTCACTGCAGAGGATCCATTGATGAGCAAGTGATGGATTGCTACATTTCTTCAAATCTGTTCCCATACAGAAACAAACTCATTTAAATCTTGGATAGCCAAGATTGAGGGTGAGGAAAAACCTGTTTTGGATACAAAATAAAATGTAATGGATCTATTTCTATTCTTAGGTTTTGCTCCAAGCTCAGAGGGAGCTGCTGGATTGCAGTGGCACTGGGATAAGCATTCTTGGTAAGGATCTGCATTTTTAATATATTCATTTCTGTGTGTAATGCAATGTTTCTGAGGTGTTTATTTCTCTTTTGCATCCAGAAATGAGCCACAGATCGTCTGATTTCTCCAAGATTATAAACACTACTGAAAACCTTCTCCGTGAACTTCTGTGAGTGTTTACATCTGTCTCTTAACTAGAAATTGGAGATGTCTTCATTCAAAATCCATAGCAAATGTATACTTTGCATTCCCTCTAAACAGGAATGTCCCTGAAAACTATAAGATACTATTCCTGCAAGGCGGAGGCTCGGGACAGTTCAGCGGAGTTCCTCTCAATCTGATTGGTCTGAAGGAGGACAGGTGTGCTGATTATCTGGTCACAGGGACGTGGTCTGCAAAGGCAGCCAAAGAGGCAGAGAAGTATGGAAAAGTGAACGTGATTCATCCAAAACTGGATAGCTACACCAGTAAGTAATTAGAGTATAGCTATATTTTCATTGCTGAGAGGTGCTTTATGAAGAACAGATGATCTTTATAAAAAGTTAGTACAGTCTTGTGAAATCTGTTCAATCTATCCTGTATGTTTTACAATTATTTATTTATTTTTTTCCAAAATGATTGGTGTCCCTTGTGAAGTACACTTTAGCATACTTTTGCTTCGTATGGACACAGTATACTTTGAATGAATATGCATAAATCAGCAAACTTGTTAAAATTTATAATGCACTTCACTTAAGTAGGATTTTAGCACATCTTTACATGCATTTTCATAAGTGACTTTATTGTATTTGAAATATGGTTAAAGTTGCTTAATGTACTGACAAGCATTTATGATAAGCTAAAATATACTTTAATGCCATTTTCTATTGACATTTGTGTTATGCATTTAAATATATTTGCAATTACACGTTTTGTAATGATAGTTGCAATTTAAATTCATTTAAAATATATTAACTTTATATTTAAATTTATTTAACATTTATTATTAAGTGGTTTACATGTCTTTTAGTATGTTAGTCAACACATCCAAACAAATGTACTTCTTTAAAGCTTTTAATTTTACATTATTCCAAAATCCACTTTTTAAAAGTCTACTTAAGTTCACATAGCCATGAGAGTACACTTAAGTGGCATTTTATTTCATGAATATTATATCTGCAAGTACAGTTTAAAAATATACTAAGATGAAATACAACCCGAATTCCAGAAATGTTGGGACGTTTTTTAAATTTGAATAAAATGAAAACAAATCACATGAGCCAATATCTTATTGACAATAGAACATAGAGAACATAAGAAGTGTTTAAACTGAGAAATTTTACACTTTTATCCACTAAATGAGCTCATTTCAAATTTGATACCTGCTGCAGGTCTCAAAATAGTTGGCACAGGAGCAACAAAGGGCTGAAAAAGCAAGAAATTTTGAAAAGATTCAGCTGGGAGAACATCTAGCAACTAATTAAGTTAATATGATTAGCTATAAAAGGGATGTCTTAGAGAGGCAGAGTCTCTGCAGTCCAGATCTTTCACCTATAGAGAACATTTGGCACATCATTAAAGAATAATGTGTCGAAGACGACCACAAACTCTTCAGCAGCTGGAAACATATATCAGGCAAGAATGGGACCAAATTCCAACACCAAAACTCCAGAAACTCATAACCTCGATGCCCAGATGTTTTCAAACTGTTTTGAAAAGAAGAGGAGATGCTACACCATGATAAACATGCCCCCGTCCCAACTATTTTAAGACCTGTAGCAGGCATCAAATTTGAAATGAGCTCATTTTGTGCATAAAATTGTAAAATTTCTCAGTTTAAACATTTGTTATCTATGTTCTATTGTGAATAAAATATTGGTTCATGTGATTTGAAATTCTTTTACTTTTCATTTTGTTCAAATTTAAAAAACGTCCCAACATTTCTGGAATTCAGCTGTACCTTTAAAAACGAAATTAAGGGCACATATTTTTCAGAAGGAGCTGCACAGCTTTGATCCTCACATGACTTGTAGTGATGAAGCAAACTTTATTTTCACAGAAATACCAGACTGTAGCACTTGGTCACTGAATCCTTCAGCATCTTATGTCTACTACTGCTGCAATGAGACTGTGCACGGCGTTGAGTTTAACTTCATCCCGGACACTAAAGGAGTGGTTCTTGTCAGTGATATGTCATCCAACTTCCTCTCCAAGCCGGTAGATGTGTCGAAGGTTGGTGGTACTTCATGTTCGTCATCTTTATAATAAAACTAGCACAGTAGTTCATTATACTTACTACTTTAGTTTTTCACAGATATCATGATTTTTAACCTAAATGGTTATTAATGCTGAGTCTCTGTTAATTTCTATAGTTTGGTCTGATATTTGCTGGCGCACAGAAGAATGTCGGGTGTGCTGGTGTGACAGTTGTCATTGTCAGAGAGGATTTGATGGGAAAGGCTTTGAAAGAGTGCCCTATTATACTGGACTATCAGGTTCAGGCTGGCAATAACTCTCTCTACAACACTCCTCCATGCTTCAGGTATGACTTTTCTTTGTTCATCATACTGTGCCTCTGCAGTCTTCATTTAAATTACTAACATTATTGTCAGTTCGCCAATTCTAGGTAGCTGTAATCATGAAAAACAATTACTATAAAAGCTTACCCGTCAAGCAGCAGTTGATTTATTTTTATTTTATTTTGACTTTTCAAAAGTCTTGTATGCTCCCTAAGGCTGGCTGTATTTATTTGATCAAAAATGCAGTAAAAATAATAATATTGTGAAATATTATTACAATTTAAAATGAGTCCAAGTTCTGTCATGAAACTGTAGATGGCGCAGTCCGATAGGTCTAACTCAATCTGACATAATGACATCATTATCACATGGCACAGCTTTTTTGTATCGGCAGCCAACGAGCTTGCTGCTCAACATTCAAATAGTTGGCTAGTGCTTGCTGTAGCAGTTGCAGCGTACATCAGAAATCCTAGAGATCATCAATGGGGTGATTCATGTATGCTGTATATGCGGGTTATTCCATATATATATTATATTTGCAGCTAGGGCTTCATGATAAATGGTAATGAAATCGCGATAAGGCAAAAGCTGTGATTGTCATGCGCATCTTTTCAGTGAAGTACGGGGTTCTGTGATCAGAAGTAAATGTCTATCCGAAGGCCAGAGGGCACTCTCACGCTGAAACTTCAAATACGCCCGCAGAAGAAATCCAGGAAATTCCTATAGCGGTTACTCAGTAAACAGAATATTTAAATGCTTTCATTGATTCAGCGTGATTAATAAACCCACGACTACGACAATATATGATTTATCGGAGTTCTTATTATAATAAAGCAATGCTAATCGACAGCCTTTATCACTGCTCATCTGTGTAAGAAGCCACATCATCTCACAGAAAGATTCATTTAAAACACTCGACTGACGTTATGAAGTGAGTTTGGAGTAAAAACATGTTATTAAATGCGGTATTTTTCATGTGCTTTCAGAGAGCAGCAATTTGGGTAGAGTGGGGTAAAAGACCCCCCCCCCCCACCCTACTGTTTTTCCCAAAATAACCTCAAGATAATGTCAAGATAAATTTTTATTGTAACTATGGACTATGTTGATGAGTGATTTAGAAGTTTTCACTATGAAGCTGGTGATGTACCGGAAAGAAAACTGATTTCACCGTAAATGATCTAATTTTGAGCAGTAAGAAAAAGTGTTTTAAGCTTGTTGTTTTGTAGAACATCACAGTTATATATGATATGAGAACAGTAGATACAAATATAATTATATTTTCAGAAAGACATAATTTTTCTCAGACATAGTCTGTGGGGTAAAATGCCCCCAGGCAGGTTGGGTGAAACGGGCAATTACTGGGCAATTACTGTAGTTACTCTGTTCTGAACATCAAATCCTTTGTTTTTCCATCAAATGTTTTCTAAATTGTTGGTTGACTAAAAATATTTGGACTTTATATTTAAAAATTACCTCAAGTTAGCATCAGGTAGCTAATTAGCTAGCCAGTTAGCATCAGCTAACATTTATTATTATTATTTATTTTTTTCTCAAATAGGCTATTATAAGTTTCTAATTCATAATTATTGATTATATTCTTTTTTTTTTTTTAATTTTAAGCTAAAGCTGCTTGTACTCTGATTTTGCTGTAAATGTTTAAAGCAAATTGCTTTGTCAGACTGGGGGGCATTTTACCCTACCCATGAGGGTGTTTTGCCCTATAGGTGGGGTAAAACACCCCCCTTGGCACAAATTAAATTTTTGTTAAAAATCTAATAACATAAACTCTGTACATTTTTCATACTTGGTTTATAATTTATGTCATTGTCACTAAAACAATGATAACTTTAAAAAAACGTGCACAATCCTTAAGAGGGGCGTTTTCCCCCACTCTACCCTTCTACACAGAGCCGTAGCTCACTGAGAAGCTATGCAAACAGCTTTCATTATCGCAAAACGGTCATCTCGGAAAACAGTGTGCATTATCTCACTAGATTTGTAACGTAAATAATTTATGAACTAAAACCAACACAGGATAATACATCAACATATTTCTATATGCGATTTGTTGTACATCACGATTTCAAAATTAAAGTTTAAACCCTCGCTCTGAGTTTGCATGTGAAATGAAATGGATTTAAATGTCATGAAGTCACTCGTTTTGTCTCATCTCGTGAGCTAAGTACATTGTCACACCCCTAGTGTCAATAAGCGCTGAAATAGCTCATAATTTTCCAAGTGTATGATATAGCTTTCATTCTTCAGGTCAATCATAAGCAATAAGGAAAATGGAAAAACTTTGCCATAGTATCCTTTCAAATGTTAAAGTGGCCACAGTCATTGCATTCTTTGCATCTGCTGCACTTTATTTGTACCATTTTGTTGTATTAGTTTATTAATTAGAATTTGAAAGATAATAATGATGTTGTTTGATAAGTGAGATCTCTGATTTTAGTCCTTGAAAACCAAAAAGTAGTGCTTAAAGTCCTTAAAAGTCCTGTAATTTCATTTTGCAGTATCTGTACGAACCCTGTATAAGTTTCCAGTTCTTGGAGCATTTTATTGTTTTTGTTGTTATTAATTGAACTGAACTGTAGTTTTCTGTAGTGAATTATATTTGTATATTTCATATTTTATATTAATTTCCCAGTATTTAATTTACCATTATTTCTTTTGAACAAAACCATTTCAGTAGTCTGAGCCTAGTTACTAGTTAGTCTCAAGGAAAATCATTCAAATAATGTTCCTTTTTTTTTTTTTTTTTTTTTTTTTTAATTTAATTTTTTTTTTTTTGCCAAATAACCCTGTGTATGTGTCCACCCCCGCAACCAAACCCCCATTCGGGAAACAAGTTCAGGCTCAGAATTTTTTTTGCTTTAACCTCTGTTGTCGCTTTAATGGCATCCAGTCAGATACATAATTTTACCACTTTTAAATAAGGTTTCAAGCTTCATATAATTGCTAAAACAAACAGCCTCGTGGCTTATTTCAAGATCTGTTTGTAGATCACTTTTACAGCTTGCTGGGATGTGAGAGAGAAACTTAAAATGTTACAAGACAGTACTCTCTTCTTCTCAGTTATTGTTGTGTTTTTTTATTTTATTTTATTTTTTTTTCCAGGAACCCTTTTATAATTTTAGCGTTCACCTATTTTTCTTTTAAACCTCAACATTAATATGAACCGTTTTGTAACTATGACATGCTTGTTTTTCTTGCAGTATTTACATTATGGGTTTGGTTCTGGAGTGGATCAAGAACAACGGAGGGGCGGATGCCATGGAACGACTAAACAAACAGAAATCCGACGTCATCTATGACATTATCAACCACTCCAATGGATTTTACTCGTCAGTGATTCTGTCCTAATGATCCTAACATTTCTAACATTCTGGATCACAATTTTGCAGATAAAATATATTATTCTTGTACAGACGTTTATTCCTAATACACAATATTAAAACCTTCAACTTGTTCAGTTTTTAATCATTATTTAATGTTAATTAAAAGTTAATACAATAAAACAAATTTATTGGTATATTAAAATTTAAAAGGCTGAAAAAGGAGAAAATACTGTAGCAGGTAGAGCAGCCCTTACGAAAATTAACTGCGGATTTGTTGTAGTAAAAGTGTAGTAACCATTGGCATATTTATCATCGTTTGTATAACCACAGTTTTCACTCACTGTTCACGATGAGCAAAATATTGGAAGAAAATTCCAATGTCCTACTGAATTGGGGGTTTATTTTATCTCTGAGGGAACTGACTGTCTTCAGAAAGTTTTTAGATGGTATTTTCTTTTCAGCCTATATATTAATGTCGTATTTATAAGCGCAGCCCTACTTTGTTTACAGTGGTAACCAAGGGAATGCTGCACTGCTGCTGTTCCATAAGCGCCACCTGCTGTCAAAGATAAACTTCAGAATCCCATCACAATCTTAAAAAATGTGATGCAGATTTTTGGTCAAACCACCTAGAACTAAATGCAATATTTATGTCTACATTATAATATCCCATACTCACCTCATTTATCACATACCATATGGACTCTTTCAGATGCCCAGTTGACATGGCGTGTCGAAGCCGCATGAACGTTCCGTTCCGCATCGGAACGAAGGAAGGGGATGAAAGCCTTGAAAAGGCATTTCTTGATGGTGCTTCTAAACTTGGCATGATCTCACTTAAAGGACACAGGTAGTGTATGAAAATTAGCAAAATATTACATCTGTCTTTGTAATTAGTTTTAATTCATTATTAATGTAGTTTGCATAGCTTGACAGAAAACATTTTCATTGGCTTTAATGGAAGAGTAATGTTGTACAAACTGCATTTAATAACTACTTATGTGTAATTTCTACATAATATAGACATTGTTTATGAACAAATTGGTGCTGGTCTGTCTGGGATATATCAGTTTACTTTATAAACATTATACAGTGAATAGATTCTGTTTCCTGCTTTATGATTGTTTCACTATGCATTTTCAGGTCTGTGGGTGGCATCCGGGCTTCCCTGTACAATGCAGTGACTGTTGAAGACGTGAAGGCTCTTGGCGCCTACATGGAAGAATTCCTTAAGAACCACCAGTAGCTTAAAAGCCTTTTTTGAAAGTAGTAGTTTTTACTTGCATTGAAAACGGTTTTCTATACCTTTAAAATAGAGTGACACTTAACGAATTTGCAGCATTTATTGCAACAAGTTGTAGCAGATGAATGGACTATAATAAAACACTAATTCTCTTTTGTTTCAGTAGCTAATGGTTGGCTGTTATGTAACATTACTTTTTAAACTAACAATTTTATTCAAATTGTAGTTGTGCCTTAATACTTGTAAAATTGTTTTCCAAAACATTCCTTGTTTTACTAATATAAATGTGTGTTATTAGTAGCTGAATGGACCAAATACTGTGATACAAGCAAAAAGAAAATAAAACACTACTAAACTCTACTGCAGTGTTTATTCCTGAGTAGAGATGGTATTCGAAAGATAAAATAAACATGCATTATGGATATTGATACAAGTATGTGAGCTAATATTAATTCATTTTGGAGTATAGAATTATAATTTTCTCTTTTGGCATTAATGAATCCATACAGTAAAAGTGTCTGCCCAGGGTTGCCAAGTCAGATTTTTCTGCAGCATTGGCCTATTTATAAAATGATGCAGTGTGTTGTTAGTTTACCTAGTTTAACTTCTAGCTAACATAACTTATATTCAACTAAAAAGTATGTCATGGTCTACCCACAAGTAAGGATATTTTTTTCTGAAGGATGGGCTCTGGTAGGGACCTTTGAATGGTTTTATGAAATTGCGTATAATGCATAACTGTGAATAAAATATTTATTTTAGGTATTGGCGTTTTTCTGTTTAGCTAGATCTGGCAACCCTGGTTGTGCAATGCTGCATGTTTCAGAGAAATAAAATCCTGTCAGGTGGTATCATGTGTAGGTATGTGTGTTTAGGATATGTACGACAATGTATTAAAGTATCTTGTATCATGTAAATGTAAATACTGTGGTATTTCAAAGGTACCATGCATGCACGTAGGGAAACAACTTCGTTTACAAGCACGACCGCAGGTCGTAATTTAAATTGTACTCTGGAAATAAATGAAACCAGGTTTAATAAGAGGCGATTTTTACTGGAAATAGGCACTGTCGTTTTAAATAACTAGAAACAGCTTTTATTTTGACGTCACGTAGGACCCGGAAGTGGAAGATGAAAACAACTGCAATCGTGTGAGACAGCGATTTCAGTATTAAACGTCAAGTTTGTCACTTAAAAAGTAAAGTATTACCATTTTTCTTTATTTATGCTTAATTAAAAGCAGCATGGTTAATTTTATGCTCTTAATAATTTCAGACAGATGAACGTTAGCTGATTTGACAGAAGTGTAGCCGGCGGAAGTGAGTTTGGGTCAGTATCAGACTTGTTAATGTTCTGGCACCTGCATGTTACGGTGATCAGGAAACTCGCGGGAATTTCACGGGATGTCGCGCTCACATTTATAAAGCACGAGTGATTTTAGATTGGGTGAGTTCGGCATGTTCACTGTATTTAGGCTGTTGTGTTGTTCATGTAACGTTTGACTCGTGCATGACACTCCTTCCGAGCTGCCCTTTGTCCTCGAGGGAAAGCAGTTACACAGCAACTCTGCTCGCTTTTTACTTCAGTGGTGTTATTTTGACAACATGCACCTATAAATGCTGCGCGACATGTTTCGCTTTCTTTGATCCATAAAAATAATGTCACAGTTAAAACCAAAAATGTGTGCAAAATGGGAATTTCTGTCATTCTTTGCAACTAATATGAGATTCAAGTAATGTTACTAAACTTTGTATGATCAGACCGACGGCACGACAACATTCATAAAGAATGTGTATGAATTACTTAATATTAAGGATTATTACGCAGCTCTGCATCTTTAAAAATGCTGAAAGCTCCAGTCTTTTACCTGATTTGATGAAAGTAGTTCGACCACGTATATAAATGCATTTTTTGAAATAACAAAAACAGTCAAATATCTAACGTTTCTGTTTTAATGACAAAAGTAATCATCATTTACCTTAAAATCAGCAAAGGAGCAGAACAATTTATTAAAATACTCCATTTAATGTCGAAGACCTTTACATAAACACGTGCATAATAAACTAGCTTTTTTTTTTTGTTCCACAAAATCTGTATTTTCTGTGGCTGCTGTTTTGATGTAGCAGAAAATTTCTGGGTCATGCTTGCAATTTCTTCTGTCACTGGCCATAATTCTAACCTTAAGGAGGATTAGGCCTAAAATGCCTTGGGAATCTTTTTTATGTATGTGAAAATCATTTGAGAATTGAACAAATAGTTGTAATCTTTCTCAGAGGAAGACAGGAATCATGTCTTTGTGGCAGTTCTTCTGCTGATTAGGGGATAATACAAGATGTTTTACAAATGGTTGTCGAAAGCAAAATTGCTACAGAATGCATCATATTTTATGAGAAAGTGCGAATATGTCCCAAAGTCAATATGAAACAAAATGTCCGATTTCATTTAGCAAATATGATCACCTCACTTCACTTTATTGGTTTTGTCAATCCTCATAATCAAAATGACAGATTTTAGTGACTGTGAAGGGAGCGCTTTCTCATTACATTGAGATGTCAAAATCTGTTTTTATTCTTCATCATTAATGCAGATCGACAATGGCTGATAAAGGAAACAGGAAGTTTTCTCCACGATACAGGAGACCGAAGGAAGCAGATGAAGCTGAGAGCTGGAGGAGCCCATTGGGACGGGACAGTGTGAACCATGAATGCAGTTATAGTCCTAAAACGAAGCGGGGTCACGGTCGAACCTTTGAAAGTGATGGCAACAGAAGAGCCAAAGCCTCGCTACCGTGCAGCTCTCCTGAGGGACAAGCGTTCGGACAGAGTCCTTCTCACAAGGACCGAATCCAGAAGGGTCCACCTGCTGACCGGAGGAACTGGAGAGAGCGACAGCGAGATGGACAGAAACATGACAGGCTTGGTAAAATGCATTATAACCTGTCATGTAATGGAACAGTGAGATTACAAATGTAGCTAATATCTGTCTACATCTTGTCTGCCTATCAGACAGCATGCAGAGCTGGAGGGAGAAGAGCAGAATTGTCTCGATTGAAAGCTGCCTCACTAGACGGGACATTTTACAGCTGTGCTTGGAAGCAGAAGGCAGTGATTGTGACCCTAAAGAGGTTTGTAGAGTTAGAATAGTTTGAGTAGTTCACCCAAAAATAAAAATTGGCTGAAAAAGTATTCACCCTCAAGACATCCAAGATGTAGATGAGTTTGGTTCTTCATCGGATTTGGAGAAATGCAGCACTGCATCACTTGCTCACCAGCGGATCCTTTGCAGTGAAGGGGTGCCGTCAGAATGAGAGTCCAAACATTACAGCCATCCACACCACTCCAGTACATCAATTAACATCTTGTAAAGGGAAGAACTGCATGTTTGTATGAAACAGACACATTATTAAGACATTTTTAACTTCAAACTCTTGTCTCAAACTCAGAGTCCTCTATTGATAATATTGCTTTCTCCATTGAAAAAATTGTATTTCTGAATCAGGAGAGAAATATGCACACATCAAGTACTGTTTAAAAGTAAAAAGAGTTCTAAACAAATATATGGTTGTATTTTGATGTGAGAGGACAGCAGGAGATGGACTTTTTTTTTACTGGAGGAAGCGTTATTATGGATTATGGACTTGTATATTAGCTGGAAGCAACAATTTAAAGTTAAAGTGTCTTAATGCTGTTTTTTTTTTTCTTACATAC
This sequence comes from Acrossocheilus fasciatus, assembly GCA_036784905.1. Taxonomy (NCBI): domain Eukaryota; kingdom Metazoa; phylum Chordata; class Actinopteri; order Cypriniformes; family Cyprinidae; genus Acrossocheilus; species Acrossocheilus fasciatus. The sequence goes on along the minus strand of CM071942.1, from coordinate 34,146,082 downwards.
AGACAGCTTTTCACTTCACAAGATGTTAAATGATGGACTGGAGTGGTGTGGATTACTTGTATATTATTGTGATGTTTTTATCAGCTGTTTGGACTCTCATTCTGACGGCACCCATTCACTGCAGAGGATCCATTAGTGACCAAGTAATGTAAAGGGCTTTTCACACTGAAAAGCCGAAAATTTGGCTCTGACTCCATTTTATTATGGTCTCGAATTTAAGTTGAAATACAAAGTGGTTGTTTGTCCATTTCTAATTGTTATTATTCTGAGATTTGATTAGCCTATTCTATTTAACTCTATGGAATCTATGTCGGTCAGGGTGCCTCACGTTGGACGTTTTACGTAGAGCCCACAATCATAAACTCACCCCCCCCATAATAGTAATAGTTAATGCAACGGAGTACAACTTAACTAAAGTCAAGCAGTTAGTCAGAAATCTAGAATCTCACCTGATGTGCCCCATGCTCCATCTAACCTGAGATCTAGTATGTACTTAACCCTGGACGCAGATTTGCTGAAACATACGCCTTCACTTAATCTACTCGAGAAAATAATTTCAGAGTAAGTCAGAATAAATCAAATGTAACAATTTATTATCAGTCAGGTAAATATGTATTATGCCAATTACATGGTCAATTCAAAGATATCAAATCAATTCAAGACATCAAATTCTCAAAGACATTTTGGGACATAACGTAATTTGCATGAAAAACACTAAGAAATGACACAGTAATCAATTTATCTCTAAACTCTTAGGATCTGTATTACCTTTTTATGGCTGTATGTCCTATTGTTAAGAGAATGAGACCTTTTTACCAGACATACAGAGACTGTGTCCTGTGTTTAGATGGAAATGAGGGGAGAGTGAGTGAAGGAAGTGGATGGGCGAGAAGATGTGGAAACAGATGTCTGTATTTAAATACACTATGTGTGTACTGTCCGTGTCTGAGGTTCTGTAATTCTTACACGGGGTACTTTAAAGAGTACCGTGGTATTACTGTGCTACATATTTGCAATTATTAGTGCTGTGTATTTGTTACCATCGGTATATCATACAGAAGCTAAATACACTACCATTCAAAAACATTTTGTAAGAAGTTGGAAAATTTGTTGTAAGAAGTCTCGCTCACCAAGGCTGCATTTATTTGTTAAAAAAGGACAGAAAAAAAACTAGTATTCTGAAATATTATTTCAATTAAAAAATTTTTTCCTGTGATCAAAGCTGAATTACTCCAGTTGTCAGTGTCACATGATCCTTCAGAAATCATCCTAATATGCTGATTTACAGATCAGGAAACATTTCTGATTATTATCAGTGTTGAAAACAGTTGTGCTGCTTAATTTGTTTATGGAAACCATGATACATTTGTTTTCAGAATTCTTTGGTGAATAGAAAGTAAAAAAATGTTTTGTAACATGAATGTCATTACTGTCTCTGTTGATTAATTTACTGCTGAACAGTAGTGTATACTACAGTGATCATATTTCTTCACATAATCTGATTTGGGTTCTTTTTATGCGTTTTTATTAGTTAGGCATCAGTCTGAAGTTCAAATGTGAGAAATGTAAGGTGTACTGTGAAGACATGTCACCAGCGCTCAATCACATCAGAGAAAGAGCCCACAGGAAGAAAGCCAAGGTAAGGAATCACGTTACCAAATTATGATCAAGATGTTGGCGTACTCAAACATCTGTGCTTGGCATTTATAGTTGAAATGTGTCTCCTCTTTACAGGAACTGCAGAAGCTGACGCTGCTGTTGAACATCCCGCCTCCTGGAAAACCCCAGTGTCATTCAATCAGCTCGGCTCTGGAAAGTGTGGTCGCAGAGTTCGGTGTAAATGATCAGGATTTGAAACAGCGGCAAAACGTCCTCGCTCTCGTTGAGAAAGTCCTTCAGCCTGTCCTTCCAGGTGTGTGACAGCACAGCGTTAAATTCAAAGCTCACTGAATCCTTTATTCAGTGCTTTTTCAATACCTCTGTATTCATGTTTTCCCTGCAGATTGCCAGTTCAGATTATACGGATCTTCCTGCACCAAGTTTGGCTTCAAAGACTCTGATGTAAACATCGATGTGAAGTTTCCATCCCATGTGAGTAGAAAGTGCTTATCACAAATATTCTCACAGCTTATTTTATTTTAATATATGCTATTTTGGCCTATGAGTTTGATATAAGTAAATGCTTTTAGAATTATATTTTTTTTAGGTTGGCTTGAGAAAGCCAACTGTCCTACTGATTTACTGTTTAAGCTGCTGCCGCTGCTTCATCTTCTGAGATAAAATTTTAAAATGTGTCTCCTCTTAGAGTAGCTAGATCCACCAAACTCAGTTCAGACCTTCAGACTGGGCTGGCTTGTTTTGCTATCTCTTCTAACTCACCGGATTTTCGTAAACGGATGATCAGAAGCACTAAAAGTACAATAGACTTTCACTGAAGGGTTCAGAACTATTGTACGATAAGACTTAAAGGCCTGGTTTCACAGATAGGGCTTAGATTAAGCCTGGATTAGGCCATTGTTCATTTAGGACATTTAAGTAGCTTTTGTAAATGTGCCTTAGAAAAAAAAAAACATTACTGGTATGCATCTGAGGCAAATCAATGACACACATTTTAAGATATGTCAGTGCAAGTTTTTTTCTTTTTAGTTAAAACAGCTCAAATATGCATTTTAATCTGGGACCAGGGCAGGTTTAAGCCTTGTCTGTGAAACCAGTGGATAAAGCGTTTAAACTGTCCATCACTAGCAAAACTTAATGACTATACTAGGCCAACATGCTAATAAAAACATGCCAGCAACATGCTAATCATGCTAAAAACACATTAGCAACATGCTAAATATGTTCACAACATGTTGATCAGGTTAAAACATGCTAGCAACATGCTAACATCAATTTAATAATGCTAGCAACATGTTAATCATGCTAAAAACACTTTAGCAAGATGATAAACATGCTATACAGGTTAACTACAGGTTAACCCTCACCTGCCTGTAGCCCTAGTAATTCTGAAGACCTTGATTAGCTTGTTTAGGTGTGTTTGATTGGGGTTGGAGCTAAACTCTGTAGGACAGCGGCACTCCAGGACCAACTTTGCCTATCCCTGATCTAATCTATCAAACTTTCAGGCTAGGCGTCCTCAAACCAATACTCATCTAGTTGTTGTTTCCTTATTTTTTAAACATTTGTCTGTATTATGAAATTCTAGCAAGACTTGCAGTGCCACAACAACTTGATTCAACCTAGTATGAAGTGAACTTTAGTCTTTTCAGTTATTATAGGCATTACACAGTCTATGCCTCACAGAAGGTGAGACATTGTTGGCTCAAACCTCTGATACACTGATAATTATCACTGACATTTGGGCAAATTATCTCAGTTTGCTGTGATTACAGTTTGACAGCAAACACACAAACCATGGCATACAGCAGGAAAATAAGTATTGAACACATCACCATTTTTCTCAGTAAATATATTTCTAAAGATGCTGTTGACATGAAATTTTCACCAGATGTCAGTAACAATCCAAGTAATCCATACGAAGAATGCAAAACAAATTCAGAAATAAAGTTCTGTGTAATAAAGTGGAATGACACAGGGACAAAGTATTGAACACGTGAAGAAAGGGAGATGCTGAAATCTAGCAGTAATTAGAAAGCTATCCTGCCCCTTGTCAGTGGAAATTAATATTAGTTGGTTCAGTCCCAACTGATGGCCTATAAAAAGGTGTCTCATGACCAACATGTCACAGAAGAAACATTTCATGATGGGTAAAGCCCGGCTCACACTGTGCGATTTTGGCCACGATTTGGTCGTCTGGGACAAATTTTGAAAATCCTAAAAGATTCCTATAAACCTAGGCTAAAATCTATTGTCTTTGATCGCTGGTTTGGCATGTTCACCGACAGCCGATTAATGCCCGTTGCGATCAAATTTCACCTCCGACGAAATTCTGGCAGTGTCAGAAGATTTAGCGAACAGTCCTGCAGTGTGACTACCCCTAGGACGAATATCAAACTATCTCCGTTTTTCAAGGCAAGCTATGAGCAGAATTAATACTTGAATTATTCTATCAGCCATAAACTCTGGCGCTCCCGTCCTCCGCTCACGGAATTCATCTGATATGTTTCTTTTTTATATAAACACTGGTTGTGCCGCTGTTTTCATGTGGGTGTGTATGAATACATACACTATTCTTCTTAAACACGCCGGTATTGCCATCGTTCGTATACTTTTCATGACAGCCAACATTTCGGTCCCGCGTGCAATTCTGCTCGCAGTCTCTGGATGTGTATGGGTTGATAATGTAAAACTCCGGACAAGTTTTCTTGTGCGCACCCGTTTTTAACTCATCTTGACTGTCGTACAGTCTGACATTAATGACAACTGAGATCCCATAGTGTGACATGATCATCATGTTCGTACAGTCTGACAAGTACAATCCTAAAGGACTTTTAAAAAATCGCACAGTGTGAGCCCGGCTTAAAAGCAAAGAGCTCTCTCTAGACCTTCGCAACATTATTGTTGCAAAACATACTGATGGCACTGGTTACAGAAGGATTTCTATACTTCTGAATGTTCCAGTGAGCACTGCTGGGGCCATAATCCGCAGGTGGAAAGAACATCATTTCACCATCAACCAGCCACGACCAGGTGCTCCTCGCAAGATTTCTGACAGAGGAGTAAAAATAATTTTCAGAAGAGTTGTCCAAGAGCCAAGGATCACTTGTGGACCACTTCAGAAAGACCTGGAATTAGCATGTGTAGTTATTTCAAGTAATGCACTCGACCACCGTGGCCTGTATGCACGCTCACCACACAAGGCTCTGTTGCTAAAGAAAAAGCATGTTGAAGGTTATTTAAAGTTTGCTGCACAACATTTAGTCAAGCCTATGAAATACTGGCAGAATATAGTCTGGTCGGATGAGACGACAATTTTTACTCTTTGGATGCCATAATACACACCATGTTTGGAGGTCAAATGGCGCTGCACATCACCCTAAAACATCATGGTGTGGCACTGGCAAAATACATATAGTTGAAGGAAGGATGAATGGAAAAATCTACCGAGACATTCTTGATAAAAATCTGCTGCCATCTACCAGGATGATGAAGATGAAATGAGGGTGGACATTTCAGCGAGACAATGATCCCAAACACACGGCCAAGGAAACTCTCAACTGGTTTCAGAGAAAGAAAGTAAAGCTGCTAGAATGGCTCAGCCAATCTCCTGACTTGAATCCAATAGAAAATTTATGGAAAGAACTAAAGATCAGAGTTCATAGAAGACGCCCATGGAACCTTCAAGGTTTGAAGACTGTTTGTGAGGAAGAATGGGCCAGAATCACACCAGAGCAATGCATACGAGTTTCTCCTACAGGAGGCGTATTGAAGCTGTCATTACCAACAAAGGCTTTTTTACGAAGTATTAAATCAATTTCAGTAAGTGTGTTCAATACTTTTCCCCTGGGTCATTCCATTTTATTACACAGAACTTAATTTCTGAACTTATTTGTTTTGTTTTATTTGCATGTATGGATTACTTGGGTTCTTACCGACATCTGGTGAAAATCTCATGTCAACAGCCCCTTTAGAAATATATTTAATGAGAAAAATGGTAACGTGTCCAATACTTTTTACCCGCTATATGTGTTTGAGAGCCTTTAATGAGATTCCTTTCTCAACTCCCAAAATGGTCTACAGTTTTTGAGAGCTATTTAATCACGTTTTACAAAAATGCACAATTTTGAAGTTTGGTCAATTGTGTTTTCACAAGTGTTTTCTAATTAAGAAAAAAAAAACATTTCTCATCAGTTCCAGCATCCTGATGTTCTGCTCGTGGCTCAAGAGCATCTCTCTAAAAGTGGTAAGTTTAAAAGTGAAAAGCAGTGAAACAATGGACAATTGTAAAGTGAAAAAAGTATAGACTGCAGAAATACATTAGTAAAGAACAGTGTTTAAACTGGCTATGGTGAAAAAAGAGCAGGGTATGGATATCAGTTACACACTGATACTTTTTTTGCTATAGCTGATAAGCAATATGATTGTAATTTCATAAATGTGTACTATTTAACATACTTTCTAAGCATTCAGAATAAAGCACCATCAATGTAGAATATTTAACAATTTTTATTATGACTATTTCATTTTTTTGCAGCTCTTTTTGTCAATGTCGAGGGTGACTTCTATAGGAGGATGCCTGTAGTTGTGTGCAAAGAGAAATCTAGGTCTGTGTTGCCTTGCTTATTACTCTTTTACAAAGTTTATGTATGAAGTTACCTGCTTCTAAATGTGTGTATACTTTACCAGTTCTAAATGTTTGGGGTTAGTAAGTTTTTTACTTTTACTCATTTATATTTTTAGACATTTATAATGTTACAAAAGATCAATTCATCAAAGAATCCTGAGAATGGTTTCCACAAAAATATGGATCAGCATAAGTGATTTCAACATAGATAATAACATCACAGGAATAAAATGCATTATTAAATGTATTCAAACAATTATTTTAAATTGTAAAAATATTTCACAATATTACTATTTTTACTGTATTTTTAAGTAATGCAGCCTTGCTGAGCAAAAGAGACTTCTTTCAAAAACATTAAAAAATCTTACTCATCCCAAACGTTTTGACTGTAGTGAAAAATTGTATGTGGTTTTATTTCTTTATTTATTTTCTCTTTTGTTTTTTGTATCTCTAAAGTGGTCTGATCTGCAAAGTCAGTGCAGGCAATGAAAGTGCATGCTTGACAACAGCATATTTGTCTGAGCTGGCGAATCTAGAACCACAACTTGCTCCGCTGGTCGTATGCTTTAGATTCTGGGCTAAGGTGAGACTGACATGTACACTTCCATTATTTTCAGTAGATAGTTTTTAGGTAAAAAAAAAAATAGTGTCTCTTTAGGGTTTCTTTGTTTTGTTTTGTTCATGTTAAAATTCATGTTTTAAATAAAAAAAATCTTTTTAAAAATCATGTTTTAACATATGTGATGTTTATTTGTGTGTGTGTGAATTAGGTTTGTTGTGTGGACCAAATGGAAGAAGGTGGACTTCCATCGTACTGCTTTGCCCTCATGGTCATCAGCTTCCTTCAACGACGCAAAGAACCCATCTTACCTTCATACCTAGAATCTGTGGTGTGTGTGATTCAACATTAATGCATCAACTGATCAAAGTTTATAGGACCAATGCCTGATTATTGCATCTGGAACCTTATAAAGGGGTAAAATGAGACCATGTGCAGTCAGCCGATCATTATTGCAAAATAAAACCCAACACGGTGATCAGGAACCAAATGCAAGTATTTCAGAGAGCAATGTAATAAACAACAGTATAGCATTTACTTCCATGAAGAGTTCACCCATGAGACACAAAACTTATAAATGAACATTTGTGATTAATTTACTCACCCTCAAACCATCCATAAAATAGGTGGCTTTTTTTGTAGAACAGTAAAGAAGATTTTTAGCTGAAATTGTCCTTGTTTATTCATAAAATGCAAATCAGCGGCTGCTCATTTTTTTTTTGAGAATGAAAAAAAGCATATAATGGAACACAAAATTAATACTTGACAGTATACGCAGGTCTGATGAAGTGAAATGATCGGTCTGTACAAGATAATAAATATAATTTGCAACATTATTACCTGTAATCCAGAGCCTCAGGCACACGTTCTGCAGTGATGTCTGGTTCGCGAACGAATCGAAAACAAATTCTTTTGAATTCTTTTTCCAAATCGGACTGAACTGTCTGAAGCAGTTTACTCAATCAAAGCTCACTTTCAGACACCTAACAGTCACTCCGACTAGAAATGAGCCAAAACACTGGCGTAACTGTTCCTATGATGAAAGAACTCATTCAGCGCTCCAGTTCCTCCAACAGTCACTGAACTGCGAAAACAGTTCGACTCGGACCGATGAGCCGCTGATATGCGCATGCGTGAAATTAAGGTTTTTATGGTTTCTCGTTGCTTTCATAAAAAGGTGAGCTTAAAAAGACAAGTTTATTCAGTTCATATGCTTTTAGACAGGTGCTTTAAGAATATAATGGTGTATATGTTATGTCAGTGCGTGACTAAATAAATGAACTGGTGAATTGATCCATTTCATTGAAGCAAACTGTCTGAAAGAACCAGTTCATGGAAAACAACCGGGTTTACTGGTTTGCCTGAGGTTCTGGATTACAGTTATTAATGTTGTAAATAATGTTCAGTTTCTTGCACAGACCAGTTATTTCACTTCATAAGGCCTCGATGTTTCATCAAGAGCCATGGGTGTTCATTTTGTGTTCTCTGATATGTTTTTTATATTCAAAAACCCATAGCCATTGCCAAGGACCACGGTTTCAGCTAAAAATGTTCTTTACTGTCCTACTCGAGAGAAAAAAATGTCAACTGCATCTTGGATGGCCTGAGAGTGAGTAGATTAACAACAAACCTTCATTTTCGGGTAAAGTTTCACTTTAAATTAGATTATTTAGAAACTTAATAGAAACCTTGTTTTCAATGTTTATTGTGCAAATTCCTGTAAGAACTGGTTTTCATTGTGAGGGAGTTTAATTTGTTTGATCTTTGAAGCGGCCTACAGTAAGATGTAGAGACTGATGATGTGTTCTGTTTTAGGGATTGCCCATGAGTAAACTGAAGACTTTCTCCTTAATCGGAGTTGAGAAAGGACATGTGCTTTGGGTCTATGATCAAACCTCAAATGATTCCTCTCAAGATGGAGACAAAACTGTCAAGAAGGGAAAGGTGAGAATCTTCCCACTTATTCCTGATCTGTATATCACAGGCTTTAATTTGAAGACAACTTTGAGGTCAAGCCAAAAGAAAGTAAACAAAAGTACTGCAATATTTTTACCTATTGGTTCATAGACCTGATTTTATTCTTATTTTAAATAGTGTCCACTGGTTTTCAAAGGCCGTAGTCCTCCTGTACAGCTAGGGAAGCTTTGGGTTGAGTTACTACGATATTATTCACTGGAATTTCAAATACCTGAGAAAGTCATTAGCGTGCGCACAAACGGTGACCTGTGGCGTGATCTGAAAGACTGGCCCAAAAAGAGGATTGCAATAGAAGGTATGCAAGACATCGTGTGATATTTTTTTAATGTACTTCCTAGATATGAAACACATCAATATTCATCCTTGTTTTCTTCTCAGATCCTTTCGCCGTTCGGAGGAACGTGGCTCGGACGTTGAATAGTCAGATGATGTTTGACTATATGTTGCATTGCCTCAAAACAACTTACAAGTACTTTGCTTCTCCTTCAAAAAGCACGGCAGGGAAAGTCAGCTCAAACAGTCGAACTGACAAATCTGTGAATGCTGTGAATCACGTTGATTCGGTGAAAAGAAGCACAAAAGTGCCAGCTGTGAGATCCAGTCCGCATAGTGCAGAAGAGCTGGAGGACTCGGACTGCATGATTGAGCTGGAGCAGGACGAGGAGGAAGAAGCTGACTCTGACATGGAGACTGAGGTGTGTGATCGGAGGGAATGGATTGATTGATTGTTGTTATTATTAGGGATGCAACAATACCATTTTTTCAGAACCGATCCGATACCAAAAATTCTGAGTATCTGCCGATACCGATCTGATTCGATACCAGCACAGTTTTCTTTAAATCAATGTAGAATTTCTATACCTCTGTGTGGTGACCTGATCATCACTCTTTTGAGTGTTAAACGCAATACACTAAATATAGACAACTTCAAATGAAAAATAACATGGTATATATGAAAAATATATAATCTATGACAAAAAATACTGTTATAAACTAGGTTAGTGGATAATTCAGCAGCAAAAGATACTCTAGTCTAGAAGAATCATGGGTGCTCAATATGATAAAATCTATACATTTAGTGAAATAACATTTAGTACAAATAAAAGTTAAGTGTAGGACTAAATCTGGTAAAATGTTATATATTGCTCTTTGTATTGCATAATACATTCATAAAAAACAAGTAAATGTATTTATATAAATTTATAAATTGAAAGACCTTTCTTTTAAATGTATAGTAATGATGGCAGCAACATGTGATAGATAGGACAGAACAAGAAAGTCTGTTAATAACCTTTCATTGCGCAAAAGTATTATAATACAAAAGCGTATGGCTCTAATACAGAGTGGCACAAAGCGCTTATGCGCATCCCGTGTGCAGAATGATGCTCTTGAAACAACACAGAGTCACAGTGTTCAGTGTAGAAAAGTTCAAAGCATAAAGGAAAGAGATATTGATACGTAGTGTATTATATCTGTGCAATAGTTTGAATAAATCTCAGTTATTGGGCTCTCTTGAAGAGAGTTTCATCGTCTTGACTGTAGTAACCGAACACGACACAGTTTGAATGGAGGAGGATAGATAGCCGCAGCGGAGAGAAGTGTTTACCTGAACTTGAATTTAACGACTGAAATATTCATCTGTACCTCACATTTAACTATGAAACAGCTTCAGAACACTTGAAATATAGTGCACGGAAACTGGTGCTTTATAATGTTTTTGATTCTTTCGTGGGGCTTAACAATAACACAGAATAGTATACGCCAATATTGGATTTGGATCAGTCTTGTCTGACTATACCCGATCCAGAAGAAAATGCGAAAATGCCAGTATCGGAGCCGATACTGATACTGAATATCGGATCGATCCATCCCTAGTTATTATTTGGTTTTCTGGTGGTCTTAACTAAAACCATTAAAAGTAATTTTTGTTAATTCAAAATAAATTCAATTATAAATACTAGATGAAAAATGAAAAAAAAAACCTTGCCTTAGCAACTAACTGAAATAAAATTGAAGTACCAAAATTACTGGTTATTAATAATAATAACTGGTTATTAATTTAGTAAAACTAAAGACTAGACAAATTAAAATGATTTGGTTTTCTAGAGGTTTTAACTAAAACCATTAAACATAATTTTTGTTCATTGAAATAAAGCTGAAATAAAATATAAATTTTAGATGAAAAACTTACTTAAAAACTAATTCAAGAAAAAAAAATTAACAAATTTACTAAAATCAAAATGAAAAATAATTTTTATATATATATATATATATATATATATATATATATATATATATATATATATAATAAATTTAGCAACATTTAGAATTAACAAAATATGTCTGTTCAAATTCATTACAGTAAAATTCAGTAAAAAATTACGTTTATGTATTTTTAATTGAACTTAAACTTGCCAACTAACTGAAATAAAACTTAAGTACTAACATTTCTAAAACTAAAATAAAAATAATGATAAATAGAAATATTAACCAATAAATAAATAAATAAATAAATAACAAAAGCACATAGCAAGATTACTAATGCTTAAAATAAAAATTAAAAATGAATTACCCATTTTTTAGTATGCATTGGTGTGTTTAGACCTGGGAAAGTCAAGGAAAATGTGGTTCTTCATGATTTGGCCCCCTAGAATTTATTATTATTATTTTTTTAAATGTGTTAAAGCTGCTTAAGTGCTAATTTTTTAAGCAACTTAGATGTTTTGCAGTTAAAATAGTACACATATAATGATTAGTACTTCGGAGTGTTATTTCAGCTAAATGGTTTTGTAAAATAGTGGAGAAACATTTAGTTTTTGCATTAGTCAAAAATAACAAATGATAATTTATAGGGTGAAGAAGAGGAAGATGAAGATGATGACATAGAGCTCGATGGATCTGGATGTGATCATTCCGGCGACGAGATCTTCCCGTTTGAGCGGGAAATGAGTGATGATGTAGGGTCTGATGTGGCCGATCCAGAGGAAGCAACGTCTATCCCAGCCAAACCCAAAGCTGAGTTTACCAAATCTGAGTCTCCCATAGGAGCTCAGGCAGGCCCTGAAGGCTTTCAGTATGTCTTCAGCAAGCGCTTTTTCAGTAATGGCAAGGTAAACATTACATATCTTTTTTTATTTATTTATTTTTATTTAACATGCATGAGTGTCAGTTTGCTATGTGAATCTATCAAATCACGTAATTACAGTCATAGCCAAAAATATCGGCACCCTTGGTAAATATGACCAAAGAAGGCTGTGAAAATTAATCTGCATTGTTAATCCTTTTGATCTTTTATTTTAAAAAATCTAACCTTTCATTGGATAATAAGAATTTAAATGGGGGAAATATCATTATGAAATGTTTTTCTCAAATACACATTGGACACAATTATTGGCACCCCTAAAAATTCTTTTACTCACATTTGAGTATAATATCTCTGAAGTATATTCCCATTCATATTCACAATTTTGAGCACTCCAGGGTGATTATGAACATGAAATTATCCAGCCATGGCTTCCTGTTTCACAGAAATATAAATAGGAGGGAAAACAAAGCCCAAATTCCCTTAATCATCATCACAATGACTGCGTTTACATGCGCACGAATATTGCGATTATTTCCAATAATCAGAGTAAGGACTTAATCGCATTTTGATGTTTACATGTCAAGAGCAAAGCTCTTACTCCCGTTTACATGCAATTTCCATTATTCTTATTATTCGCTAAGAATTGTGGTTAATTTTTTACTTCCATTATTCACATACCCCACTGGACAGCACAAATGATGGACTCAGAAAGAGCAGTGTTACTGGTCGCTGTTTTAATTTATTTACGTCTAATGCATAATGATTTCATATGGCTGTATTCCATGCTTTTTCGGCGCCATAGAAATGTGATGGAATTTGTTTGCCTACGCTGCCGTCGCGTTCTGCTCGCCCTTTCTGGATGAGGGTCAAGAACAGAGACTGCTGGCAGCTTGTTGTGTTTTCCTCAGAATGCGATGCTTTCTTCCCCTCCATCGTTTCTAATCTCCGTATTATTACAGGTGCGTGTCACGTTATTCATATATGTCACAAGCGCATGCGCACTTTGCTCAGAGTGGCAATACTGCGATTAAGGTGTTTACATGCCTGTATATTCCGATTAAAATCGGCGTACGCCACCTATGTTAATACGATTATGCTTGCTGCGATTATGAGCTTAATCGTATTATTTAGATCTAAGTATTGGTAAAGCATAATCGCAATATTGCCAAAATCTCATTATAATCGCATTAAGAAGGTCCATGTAAACGCACTTATTGAGAAAAACCAAAGAATATATTTCTGATGTGTAGCAAAAGATAATTAAGCTTCACAAATTAGTGAAGAAAAGAGCTAGAGCAGTGAAAATTTCCATTTCCACCATCAGGACATTAATTAAGAATTTCCAATCAACATAAAATGTTACGAAACTGGCTGGAAGACGATGTGTGTCTATATCGTCCTAATGCACGGAGAGAAGGAGAGTTTGAGTGGCTGAAGACTCTCCGAGGACCACAGCTGGAGAATTGCAGAAAATAGTTGAGTCTCGGGGTCAGAAAACCTTAAAAAAAAAAAAAATTGTCAAACAGCACCTACATCACCACATATTGTTTGGGAGGGTTTCAAAAACATTTCTCCTCCCTTATCCAATAACAAACTCCAGTATATTCAGTTGTCAGACACGACTAGAACTTCAAATGGGACTGGCTTCTATGGTCAGATGCACCTAAAAAATGCGCTTTTTAGCAACAAACACTCAAGATGGGTTTGGTGAACACAGGGATAAAAAGTACCCCTTGTGTACAATGAAATACACTGCTGTATTTTTGATGTTGTGGGCCTATATTTCTGCTGGAGGTCCTGGACATCTTGTTTAGATACATGGCATCATGGATTCTATCAAATACCAACAGATAAAATAAATCAATAAGTGACTGACTCTGTTAGAAATCTTATAATGGGCCATGTTTGGATCTTCCAACCGTACAATAATCCAAACTCAAACCTCAAAAACAACACAAAAATGGGTCACTGAGCACAAAACCAAGCTTCTGCTGGCCATTCCAGTCCTCTGACCTGAACCCTGTAGAAAACGAGTGGTGAACTGAAGAGAAGAAGCTCCAACATGGAGCTGGGAATCTAAAGGGTCTGGAGTGATTCTGGATGAAGGAATGGTCTCTGATCTCTTGTCAGGTGTTCTCTAACCTCATCAGGCATTATAGGAGAAAATTCAGAGCTGTTAAACTGGCAAATGGAGGTTTCAAAAAGTATTGAATAAAAGGGTGCCATTAATTGTGGCCAATTTGTATTAGAGAAAAACATTTATTTCATAATGATATTTCCCCCCATTTTAAATTCTTATTATCCAATGAAAGGTTAGATTATTATTATTTTTTTAAAATAAAAGATCAAAAGGATTAACAATGCATATTAATTTTCACAGCTGCCTTTGATCATTTTTACCAAGGGTGCCGATATTTTTGGCCATGACTGTAGGGGTGTGCGATATTTATCATGTGCGATTTTCACAATTGTTGTTTTAATGATGTACGAGCTGACATGGTGTATGTCATTTCAATTGGCAAAAAAAATTTAAACTAACCAAAACAAAAATAGTTACAAACAAACCTGGAGCAGAACATTTGTGTCTCATGGCAACACTGTAGTGTTTTATTCCTGAATGAATCTGATTTTGATCTCAATCGTGACACCATACCATGTTTATATCGTCAAATAACTAGCTAAAACAAAACTTATTAGAAATACTTGAACATACATCAGTGTTATAAGAATTACATAAAGTGATGGAAACTGTCTTTGGGAAAAAGAGATTTAAGTTTGACTGGCGTCCCATTCGTTTACAACTTTACATGAAGAGGGTGGGGTTTATAAACCTATACTGCAGCCAAACACCAGAGGGGCGAGCAAAATGTTTTGTGTGGCACACTTGTAGAGAATGTACTCTTTTTGCAGTTGCAAAGTAATTACTTATTCAGATAAGTACCTACTCAAGAGAGTATGCAATTTTGAATGCATCCAGTTGATTGCTTAATTTATAAATGAGTCAGCCATTTTGAATGAATGAATAATTGATTGAATGATTCAGTGAATCACTCATTAAGACAGTACTTGCCGCCACCTACTGGCAGTTTTAGTGTCATTTTCATTTATCCATTGGCAGGCCTAAACCTGCTGAAGTACCAGCACAAAAAAAGTCAGCAAAATATAATTTAATTACCATTATCAACCGTTATCAAATATCGCACACCCCTACCTGTAATTAGTGTTAAAAAAAAAAAAAAAACAAGTTTGTCATTGATGTCAAGCTGTCAAACAATTGTTGAGTAAGTACATTAAATATTTCTGTTGACATTTTAAACTTTAATAATTTTGACACTTAATAACTTCCTTCACGGACAATTACAGCACTTCTTCTGTCTTATTTTGTTTAGTGTGGGTAATAGTTGTAGACTAACCTTCGTTTTCTTTATTAGCCCCCTATTCTGATATGCAGCCTTTGTAAGAGCGATGGACATTTGAAACAGGACTGTCCCGAGGACTTCAAACGAATGGAGCTGAAACCCCTTCCACACATGACTCTAGACTTCATCAAGCTCCTCAATGAAGTCTGTGAGCAATGCTACTGTAAGTACAGGTCAATATTTCAAACATTATCTTCAAGACATTCCTATTTTGTTGTTGTTATTTTTGAGAACTAAGCAAGAAGATGAACAATATTATGAGTTTATGCAGACACATTTATTATTTTGTAATAAGGGTTGCCAAGCATTTTTTAAATCTCATTAATTATGTGATGTGCTGATTAATTATTGGAAGTAATTACAAATAAATAAAAATAATAATTTTGGCTGAGAAATTACCCCCAAAAACAGTATTTAATGTCATTTATGTGTTAGATGAGAAGTAGCTTTAGAAATAAATATTTTGATTCCGTATTGCATGAATTATGATAGTAATTTTTTTTTTTTAAATATTTATTTTTGCCGTTTTTGCCTTTAATTTTTTTTTTGGATAGAACAGTATAGCAGTGACAGGAAGCAAAGTGGGAGGGGGGGGGGGAGGGGGGGCTGGATCGGGAAAGGTCCACGAGGCGGGACTCAGGACGCCTGTAGCGCAATGGCACTATATTTCGGCACCAACAGATGGTCATTTTTTTTTTAAAAGAACAAAAATAATAATATTGAAATATGAAATTATTTAAAAAAATTATTCGCTCAATATGAAACACACCTCCAGAGGGGGCTATTTATTTAATAAGAAACATTTCATTTTAATTTGACATTTGCTTTATCTTACATTGCTAACAAGACTCTACAAGCTTTCATGGTTGCGGTTGCCAGATGTCAAGAGTTTAAATCCCCTATTCAGGGCTTTTTTCTTGGATAAAATGACAATATTTGTGATTTAATAATAATGATTATATTTTTAACCGTTTAACCATAATTGTAGAACCCTATTGTGAAAAGTGACATACAAATAAATATGAATTGATCCATATATATATTTGACATTAGTACATACATCTAGATTTTTAATTGCTGTGTTTAACAAATGTTGAAATCTTGCTTGCACTATTTTTTTTTGCATATAGTTTCAGTGATTCATAAAAATGGTTGCATTCCTTTAGGTGACTTTGCACCAGATGATGTGGAGGTGAAAGTCAGAGAACATATTTTACAAGATTTTGAGAATTTCCTGAGATGTCAAGTGCCAGGTAATGCGTCTTCGTGTAACTGTTTAAAACCTACGTATCTAAAAAAAAAAAAAAAAACTTTACTTGAAGCCTTTATGTATAATGCAAAATAAAGGTATTCATAATGTATGTTGTAATGCATTATACCTTTTCATAAATGTGTAACCAAAGTTAAAATGCATTATTTTTTGAAGGTTTGTTTGTCATGCATTTAATGCATTATACTGTACTTTCTAAAGGTGTAACAATGAATAGATGAGTATTATAATGTATTATATTTGTGGTTATAAGTATTCATGAGATCATATAATGCATTATCAGGTGCATTACAAGACAAAATGAATGCATCAAAACTACTTTTACAATGCATTATACATAAAGGCTTAATAAAATAGTGTTACCAAGAATTTCACTTGGTGTTGTCATGCACTGACATATTTCTTATGTCTACATTATCTACATACTACATTGCTGCATTACACAATGTTGAGGGATAATGCTGCACAAATCTCATAACTGTATATCTGTAAATATCATATCTGTATATTATAATTGTCTACTGTGAATCTTTATTTATTACAGTATTGTTTCATATTTCAGTTTTATCCAACTTTTCCCTGCACCCCATGATGCTTTGTGTGAATTTGAAGCTTTAAACAATCAGCTCTATAATAAGCTGCAGTAATAAACATTTTCAAATCTAGATGAAATGAGGTGACCTTATTATTCTACTCACTCTTCAACCATCGAATATTAAAAATAAATTATATTATATATATTAGGGCTGCACCACGATTAATCACATTCAGAATAAAAGTTTGTTTACACACTGTATGTGTGTGTACTGTGTATATTTATTTTGTATATATAAATACACACATTTATTTTTATTTTTTTTATGTATATACATTTATACTATACTATACTTATACTATATA
The DNA here is from genome assembly GCA_036784905.1 of Acrossocheilus fasciatus. Taxonomy (NCBI): domain Eukaryota; kingdom Metazoa; phylum Chordata; class Actinopteri; order Cypriniformes; family Cyprinidae; genus Acrossocheilus; species Acrossocheilus fasciatus. The sequence goes on along the minus strand of CM071942.1, from coordinate 34,128,628 downwards.
ATTTTTATATATACACATGCACACACACATACAGCTCATTCAAGAGCTAGATTTGTGTGCTGGATATTTCTTAGTTTTTCTTTCTTTATTTTGTCACAACTTTTGTATGTCATGGGAGGACTGTACAGATGCTTATTTGTTAATGTGTATTTTTTTTAAACAGGAGCCAAGTTGGTTTTGTTTGGTTCATCCAAAAATGGGTTTGGTTTTAAACAGAGTGACTTGGACATCTGTATGACCCTAGAAGGCCAGGACACAGCAGAGGTACCGTGACTTATTCCTTCAGTTGTACAGTACGAGGTCTTCATGACACACAGACAAAAAGTGTTCATTAAAGTGAGTCTGAATAGTGTTGAAATAGTTAAAACCGTTCTGTATGTGCTGTCATTGTTTTTACAGCTATTATGGTGTTGCATTATCATGGCATACTTTTATTGTAAAAAGTAACTTTATACAGAAATATTTTTCACGTTAACACACATTGTGTGGCTAAGCTATTAAATCAAGAAGTATTTTAACATTTAAGGATCATCCCCATTCATTTCCATTGAAAGTGTCTTACTGTAACCCACTGTAACCTTTTTGCTGTTTGTGTTTAAAGAAAAGTAGGCAAAAGTGGAAATTAATTTTTATTACTAATACTTTATAAAATTTATAAATAATCCTGAAAAATTGTATATATCAGTTTCCACAAAAATATGAAGCAGCACAACTGATTTCAACATTGAATAAAATCTTTATTCAGGCACTTTTTAGACCCTGTTTACACCCCTATTTTTCACTGATTGAGTTTCTGTTTCTGGTTCCTCTCACAGGGTTTGGACTCCATGGCTGTTATTGAGAGTTTGACTAAAGCACTGCGAAAACACCATGGTAAGGTCTCCGTTTTAGTTTTTGAGTGTAATTCTGAAATTGCCTGTTGTTTACATTACTGTAGAGGGCAGGCGCTCATTTCATTCAGTGTTCTTGAATCATATTTTGACAATTTCAGGAAGGGAAAGACTATACTGTTTCTTTATATTCCCCTCTCTGTACCTCTAATGTTCTTAATGGTTGATGAAATGACAAAGAGCCCGTCTGCTTCAGGCAAACTCCATTCACTTTAAATGTGTGTTGTTAAAATAAATCGGTGGTTTTGTTTTATACCCCATCTCTCTCTACCTCTGCCATGTCTATTTATCCATTCATTTTAGGCCTGAGAAACATCCTACCTATTACTACTGCAAAAGTCCCAATTGTGAAGTTTTACCACACCAAAACTGGACTTGAGGGAGATATAAGCTTGTACAATACACTGGTGAGAGAATAAACCTGACACAACATTATTTAATGGAAGTTCAGGACACTGAGTATTGCAGTTGTTTAAAGTGCTATGACGAGAGCAGGTTTATTATAATGTTATTGATCTTGGACGTAGTTCCTTCCTTATCGCAAAAGTTTAAACTTTAGTATTTCAGCATTGAACAAGTACTATGCTTGTTTGGGTTTCTTAATGCCCCTTCGTTTTTTTATTACAGATTTAAATTTGGTCGGACATCTCGTCATTAAATAGCCACTGCAGCATCTAAAGCTCAATTTTTAAAATGTAAATAAATAACTTTTTTTTATTATTTCATAATTCATTATTTAGCTCTTGAAATGTGCCTGTATTCTGAAATAAATTCCTTTATTAGTGCTAGTTACTGCCCACTTCTGCTCTCAAAAGACACATTTTCCACACGCACCACATTTGTTAATTTCATACCTGTTAATTCAGTACAGTTATTAGAGACTATAGTTCAGTAAAAGTCATTTAGACAATATTATATGTAATTATTATAATTATGTTTAAGGGGCTGGTTTTGGTCTTTCAGATATATTTAGTTTGTTTTTTTGTTTCTCTCAGTCTGGTTTTGATATTTAACTTGAACGTATTGCAAAGAGTCAGAAGTGAATATCTGTTCATCAATCATGTCAAATCAAGTATTTATGCATACAGTAGGTCAGAATGACTTCAAAGTCACTTTAAGATTGTTACTTCTAACTAGCACAAAGTAGGGCTGTCAAAAATACTTTATATCCCCAAAAATGTATTTTATTGAGGCATCAGTATCAGTATTTGTGTCAGTTATCGTGGCTTTCATTCATAGTAAAAAGACGCCATTAAATACATTTTTAAAATAGCAAATATGTAAAAATACTGTCTTGTTTCAAAGATAATTTGGTGACTTGTTGTTAAAATGTATTTATTTACAAACGTTAGGTGCAATTATTTGAGAGAAATTACAGAATTTTGTGCAGTTACTCTACTCACCTACTCTCCTGGTCTTTCTGTTGTAAATTATTATTATTTTTTTTTAAATATGTAATTTTTTTCAATTTAATTTGTATGTATATTGTATTTATTTTCATAATGTAAATGAAAAATATAGTGGTAAGTATTGCATATTACAGTACTTTGTTTGGGTGCTTACTATAAAAACAAGGTACTAACCCTAATCCTCACTTTAAATCCATGTAAGTACATTGTAAAATAAAGAGCAACCAGGATTTTTCTCTTTTTATTTCCTCAGGCTTTGCACAACACTGAGTTACTGGCATCATATGCTGAAATTGATGTGCGGGTGAAGATCCTCTGCTACGTCATGAAAGTGTTCACGAAAGTACGTTCCACATATCGTCACTGCTTCAGTCATAGAGATCGTAAACATAAACGCCATGTTTGAAGCTAGAATGAGAAAGAGTCCAGCAAGTTGCTTTTGGTGAAAAGATTTAACATTTGGTTAAAGAGACATTTATCATGTGGAGAGTGATGTTTGTGTTTTCAGGTGTGTGATATTGGAGATGCGTCACGTGGGAGTCTGTCTTCATATGCTTACACTCTAATGGTGCTGTACTTCCTTCAACAAAGAAGCCCGCCTGTTATCCCAGTTCTCCAAGAGGTGTCTGTCTTGATGATAATAATAACTTTTTCAATGACAGTTTCTTGTAATAAATGATTTCAATACAAGGTTTTACTATTATAACACTTACACAAATATATTTAATCCAGTACTTTAACTTTTAATATACAAAATAAATACTTATGTTTCATTCCTTTCATTTAATTTATAAGTGTTTGTGCATTATTTCATAAAAAGATGAATACAGGTTAAATTGGGACACTTATGATTATTTATGTCATTTTGTGTATATTTTTTATATTGCATTAAGTACATCCTAATCTACTATATTATAGCAAGACTGTATCTGAATGGATTTTGTATATGTTTTTGTAGATGTATGTTGGGGAACAGAAACCAGTCGTCCTTGTTGATGGCTGGGATGTACATTTCTTTAAGGATTTGACGAACTTGGTGAGTGAGATTATTTTTAATAGCATAGCTGATTGTGATTTGCAAAAAGTGAATCAGGACTTGAGTTTGGCTCCTATATCAGTTTTATTGTCCTAAATTATACTTTTGTACAACAATAACAAATAAAAACTTTACATATTAGTGTAATCACTCACTAACTTTACTTGTGCAAAGTTCTAATCCAATATTACAACTCTTTTACAGCTTTCACGTATTTGCGTTTAAAGCCTACAGAATTTTTTTAGTGTACAGTACAGTAGTCAAGTCTCTCGTGTTCACAAGGCTGCATTTATTTGATTAAAAATACAGTAAAAACAGTAATATTGTAAAATATTATTGCAATTAAGAATAACTGTTTTCTGTTTGAATGTATTCAAATGTAATTATTCCTGTGATGCAAAGCTGAATTTTCAGCATCATTACTCCAGTCTCAGTGTCACTTGATCCTTCAGAAATCATTCTAATATACTGATTTGTTGCTCAAGAAAACATTTCTGATTATTACAAAATATTACTGTCTTACTGATTTAATATCCAATAAGTGTGGTATTGTTGTTGATTCCTAAGCATACATACTGGCCGGAGTACAAAAAGAACAAGGAGTCTGTGGGACAGCTGTGGTTTGGACTGCTGCAGTTTTACACCGAGACATTTGACTTCAGGGAGACTGTCATCTGCATCCGCAGAAAAGAGCCTCTCACCACCTTCAAGAAGCAGTGGACCTCCAAACATCTAGCCATTGAGGGTAAGAGCAAATCAGACCAAGAATCTAAGAATATGCAGCACTAACATCGGCCAGTACCTTTTCAAAAGGTACGCTTTTGTTACACTTATTTAGCACTAAAGGGTGCATATAAGTACCTTTTGAAAAGGTACCACCCCAGTAACAGATTTTGCACCTTTTTTAAAATGACATCATCAGTTTGAGTGATAAAATGAATGAAAAAAAATAAATAAATAACATTTTGTACATATTTTATAATATACTTTATTAAAGTAGGCATAATGTAAAGCAATACTTTTAAAACTAATATTTGTGTGTTTCTTTTAGATCCTTTTGATTTGAGTCATAATCTTGGAGCTGGTCTCTCACGAAGAAGTATGTCATGTTTTTTTCTTTTACTGTTGTACTTAAAATCCTTCATTCACTTTTTATCGCGTTACGTAGCTTTATATTCTAATGTGTAAACCTTCAGCCACCATACTTAAAAGAAATACCTGCATTTAGCTACTGTTATCCATCAGTGATCTTGATTGTTTAAACCATATGAGATTTATAACATTTCAGTATTCTAAGGGTTCATTCACACAGAACGCGTCTTTGCTTCTAAAAACATGAGACTCAGTACTCAGGAATGGTTTTTAAAAAGCGCAGCGCAGAATGCTTCCTCCGCCTTGTTGCCGTCAAATATAATAGTTGCTATATCAGCTTGCTGTTGTAAACAAAAGCTTGCAATGCTTGCCCCGCCTCCGGAGTCTTCTGATTGGTCCATTGTTTTGGAACTGACATTGAGCACTGCTGTTTTGATTCTTTTAACATAACACGGCATCTAAAAAAACGCTGCACAAGTGAACTCACACACATCTGTCTAGTGAATGCTTAAATGGAAAACAATGGAAAAGTAGTGCATCGGAATGGAAAAACGCATTCTGTGTGAACGGTCCTCAACCGCACTTATAAATAAATATATAAATAAATAGTAGTCAACCATTACTCATCCCTACCTTTTTAAAAATGACCCTTGTCTTGATATCTTGTTGTCTAATACAGCGTTTTTACCATGGCTGTTTGTTTCCTATGTTTGCAGTGGCGAGTTTCATCCTGAAGGCCTTCATCAATGCCCGCAGAGTTTTTGGCACTCCCGTCAGAGGTTTCCCACCAGAGTATTCCAATAAAATGGTTTGTATCCTTTACCTAGACCATATACATTCTGGGACATGCTTTAGTTTGGTGACCAATTCTCACTATTAACTGACTAGTAACTATGACTTTTGCCTCTATAAACTCCTAATTAGCTGCTGAAAGGGGACCTAACACACACAGTTTCACATGTTAATCTTGAGTACCTATAGAGTAGTATTGCATCATTCATATCTCCAAAGAGTCTTTAGTTTTATCATATTAATAAAAGAAAGATATAGCTTTAGGATTCTCTCTCCGAAAACAGCCGAGCTCCTGGAGGTGTGCTGTGGGCGGGGCTAAAGAGTGACGAGCATTCGTGCACTGATTGCTAACAAAACACACAAATTTGATGCTGTTTCAAAACACAAATTTGGGCCTTGTTTATAAAATGTTCGTCAACAAACACACTTGCAAAACTCCGTTGCTGCCCCGAAAAAAAACTGCATCCACTGTTTACGTAACGCTAGGTTCTTTGGGAAGCTGAACTTACAAGTCCTGTGCAGCTCTTCTGGGAGAAATGCCCATATAAGGAGTTCCACCCTTCATGACGTCATGAAGAGCCATGCTCAAAAAAACTTGCCGAAAATTGTACGAAACTGGAAAGAGTGTATTTGGCACAGAAATTCTCCATTCTACACCCAAATCATTTTTTGACACTTTGGCCATGTTTGGCATGAGAATCCAACTCTTTAACAGTGTAAATAACTCAACCCCACTTTAACAATAGTAAGGAACTTAAGTTTAGGAATGGGGTAGGGATTAAGGCATATAAAATATGGTCATGGAGAATTTGGTGTTACCAAATTCTGTAAAATACCTTACAAGTCATTGTACTTAATGTGGCTTTTGTGTTTGCAGGAGTATTTTTTTGACCCAGAGGTGCTGACAGAGGGCAAGCTTGCACCCAATGACCGCTGCTGCCGGATTTGTGGGAAGATTGGCCATTTTATGAAAGACTGTCCAATGCGAAAGAGGTAATTCAGCACAAGATCTGTTGTAGAGTATCTTTTCACCTTTTACCTTCATGAAAGGTTAGGTTATTTTTCATACTGAATGCTATATTTACATTTGCACATTTTTCTACATTTCCTGCTACAACGATCCATAGAGAGCATGCACTACCGTTTAAAAGTTTGGGATCAGCAAGATTTTTAAATAGAATTTAACACTATTATTAAGCAAGGACACATTAAATTAAGTGACAGTGAACACTTTCAAATTGTTACAGATTTTTCAGTTAAATGCTGTTAAAATGCAGCACAACTGTTTTCAACACTGATAATAATTAGAAATGTTATAAGAGAAGTATTTGATTAAATAAAACTGTAATATTTTTATATTACAATTATAATAAGATAAGTAAAATATCTTCTGAAGTAAATCAGCATATAAGAATGATTTCTGAAGGGTCAAGTGACACTGAAGACTGGAGTAATGATGCTGAAAATTCAGCTTTGCATCATATGAATTAATTACAGTTTACAATATATTCACATAGAAAACAGTTATTTTAAGTTGTAATAACACTTCACAATGTGACTGTTTTTGATTAAAATGGTGATCAGAAGAGACTTCTTGTGCATGTTAAAATGAATATAAATCCTTAAATTAGATATTGGATGCTTTGTCTGATTTTTCAATGTTTCAATGGTTTGCTAAGGCAAAGACGTGACACTGATGGACTGTTCAGTGGACGTGATGTGAACAGACCCGACGGCAGAGTGATGACGGATGGCAGCCCTTACACTGACAGACGGCGGCGGCAGAGGGAGGAGAAATGCTGTTATCTGTGCGGCTCCAGCGGTCACATCAAGAAAGACTGCCTGCTGTCCAAATCCATAGGTAGCTGCGCTCATCACAATGTTTAAAGCATAAGAATGTGGTCAGGAATCACTCGTGTATTTCTCTTTGCAGAATCCTCCCCAAACACATACCAAAGAAGCTCTGCGTCAGACAGGGACAGACTAGTATGTCCCATACTGCCTCATTTACAGTTATCATTTTGTGCTAAAACTGTAGAATTAAAATCCAGAACTCAGTTGGATTCTCGTGTGTTTGTAGGACAGTCCTCAGCAGGACAGAAAAAAGAAGCGAAAAGCAAAGAGGATGGTTTTGGGTCCTGAAGCAGGTGAGCTGTTATTGGTTAATTTTGTGAATTTAAGATATGGCCACATACACACTGCTGTTAAATTCAGTGGTCAGTTCATTCAGACGTCCACTGCTAATGATTAATGACGTTGTTTACCTTATGGTGTTTATATAACCTGTTTATATCACCCAGAATTTTGACTAAACCCTTTTCTTAAAAATAGTTCAAAGGTTAAAATGTGAGGTTTATCATTTTTCGAAAGCTTTTTATTTTTCTGGTTTTTTTTTTTTCTTCCTTCAGTTGATAAAGAAAACGATAAAGTACAAGCTTTTGCTCAGACTTTCGAAGCCTCTGCTTGAAACACAATCCAGTGCACTGGTGGATTGAGAGTGGTTTATTTGACACTGGCAAAGGAGTTCAAAACACTGTCATTGCTCAGTATATAACTGTTAATGTCCTGTTGTCATGCTTCCCTGTTATGTTGTAGGTAGTCTAGCCAGCAGAAATGCGTCCTTAAATGAGTCTTTGGAGAAGTGGAGCCCTTTCAACTAAATCTTTTAAAGTGAGCCGTTTCTGGATCTACAGCAGCCTGAGCTCAGTATTATCATGAACCCCAGTTAGTACACCTTGATGAATGTGCCTTGTATAGGTGTCTGGTTTTTAGTTCTGTTTTTTTTCTAATTGTGAAATGAATGTGATTTCTCATTTTATCTGTTTTTATTTTTTTTAAATTTAAGAGTCCAGTTGATTACCTTTGTAATTTAGATTGTAGCTCCAACGTGTGCTTTTGAATTCGCTTGAATAGTTTTAGTAAACATTTTGCACAAATGTGTCTTGTGCGTGTTCCAAGGAGTATTTTATTTTGTATAAAATGTACATAAAGAAACACTAGTTGGGGTCTGTGTATTTAAAATTATGCTGATGTTATTGCGGGTTAACTGTTGAGCTTTTTGCTTGTCATTGTACTTTTTCAGTTTGGCTGGGCTTGGTTTTAGTTGCTATGCTTTATTTTATAGTTTATATTGGTGCTTTGTTTTTGCTGAATGAATTGTGTATGTTTGGGGAAAATAGCTCCATTGCCTTCATTGTATTTGTTGCAATGTCAATAAACAAAACGAATTCCCTCCATATTAGTAATTTAACTCTGGTTCGTATTTTTTTTTTTTTTTTTTTTTGATGACAATAAATGAGTTTTGTCATAGTGAGGTCTCTGTGCTTTGTGTTCTTGTAATGAATTTACATTTTCATAAATCCTTGTCAATTTCTGCAGTTTGTTTTAATGGGCGGAGAACATATTTGATATTACAAAGTTTTTGTCGCATTCGTGAAAAAAAAGTTTAGTGCATCCCATAAATGTGTTTTTAGAACTGATTGGCATTTGACCAATGTTATCAGATAATAGTAAGCTATTACAGTTCAGGGAATGCCACTTGAAATGTATCATATGTTATGTTTTGTATAGCTTAAATAAAAATGACCAATTCTTGTGTGGAAAAGTTAGTCAGCCACCCTTTTCAGTAATCATAGACTTTGTTCTTTTTCTCACATTATCCTTGTAAGTAATATTTCGTAACACTGAACGTCGGATAGCATGTGTCTTTAAGTATGATGATAGATAATTAACTGGTGAGTTTGTGTTACGAAAATACATTTACAACCGTAAATCATTTGTTTCAAAAATTATTTTAAACAGCACATCGAAGTAACGTGGAAACCAAGGGCCCCGTTAATCAGGTTTTCTGTGGTTACTATAGATTTCCACTTCAGCAATCCCAAGAAACTATAGATTTACGTTATCCGATTAGAATTTTTTTTTTTTTTTTTTTTTTTTTTTTTTTGTGAATTTGAAGTGCTTTCTGAGCCCCGTGCGCCCCCAAGCGTACGATTCCTCACTGTGCATAGGACATAAGGTTAGTAATTAGAATCGGATGCAACGACGTTTTTACTCAAGTTTAAGACAATTCACATCATAATCTTTATAATAGTTCGCTATATTATATTCTACAAACTAGACGTCCTCTTCTGACCTTACGTCATAATTATTAGTTGTGTAACAGACTCAGATTGTCACATGGTGCTAAACCCTACAGTAGCGATCTCTCATAGGCTTTACAAGCTGTCACTCAAACAACCAACCAATCGTGTGCGTCCGCTGAGGCGGGCGTTCCTTGCATTGCCTCTGGTGTTTACATCCAAACACGAAGTACTTAAGTAACTTCAACATGTCAGCCTCCATAGCACGGGCGACAGTCAGGGCGGTTAGCAGACGGAAAATACTGCCAACAAGAGCCGCTTTAACGCTGGTGAGTGCTCAGTGTATGTACAACAGGATACAGAAACTGAACAAGCATTTAGTTCTCAAATACTCGAGATCGCATACATGACAGATGACATTAGTCATAGCCAGGGCTCAGTTATCTGATTAATAACAGTGTAATAATAGACAGCCTCGTCCATTCTGACACATCCAGACGGAGATTCAAATATAACAGCAGGTTAAATCTGACTTTCGTTGTGGTTGTGTTGTTCAAGTTGACATCAAGGTCAGTGTTTATGCGTAGGTTAGCCGTTAGCAGATGCTTAGAGAGCCGAATTAAGCGCTTATGTACGTTACTACGTTCCTGCATCAGAACCTTCTAGATTTACCTCGATGTGCCTTACAGATATCATTTTTGTGCGTATTTAATAACAGCCTTTGTTGTTTAGCGTGAAGTCAGGAAAGCAGAATTTCGGTGATCTTATCCATGTTGCTGTGATCAGATAACTGCCCTGTCATTTAGGTTTGTTTTAAAAACTCAGAATCTCTCCAGATGTAGCATGCCACTGCTGTAACACAAATGTTTACTGAGTACTTGAAATTGTTTGTCTAACTACTTTCTGGACATGTTTATACTTTGATAAACAGTACAAAGATTGAACTTCTTGTGCAAGTGAATGTGGTGCTGTACAGTTGGTGTCTGTCAAAGTCACTTTAATTTTTAACGTGTATATTTCCATGTGGCAGATGCTCTTTTCTAAAATGACTTACTTACAGTAGATTTTTACAGTGATAATTCACCTCTGTGAGGCAAGAAACCACAGGTTAATTGGGTGAAAACGTTAATTGATAAAACCATACTTTGCCCTGTTGATTAAGTACAGTACAGTTTTCTGGCATGTCATGTTTAAATGATGTATTATCTAATTAAATACACACTAAATTGCATACATTTCCAGAGCAAAAATTTGAACTTCATAATGTGTTCAAAATTCTTGTTTGACTTTGTGACCCTGGACGACAAAACTAGTCTTAAGTGTCAATTTTTTAGAAATTGAGATTTATACATCATATGAAAGCTGAATAAATAAGCTTTCCAATGATGTATGGTTTATTATGATCGGACGATATTTGACTGGGATACAACTATTTGAAAATCTGGAAGCTGAGGGTGGAAAAAATCAAAATATTCAGAAAAACACCTTTAAAGTTGTCCAAATGAAGTTCTTAGCAATGCATATTACTAATCAAAAATTAAGTTTTGATACATTTACGGTAAGAAATGTACAAAATATCTTCATTCAGCATCAGCTTTACTTAATATCCTAATGATTTTTGGCATAAAAGAAAAATCTATAATTTTGACCCATACAATGTTTTTTTTTTTTTTGCTATTGCTACAAATATACCCCAGCGACTTAAGACTGGTTTTGTGGTCCAGGGTCATATATTTGAGTTAAAGGTTTTTACAGATGGGATATTAGATATTCAATAAATCAGAAAATACTGTCAATAAACAGTAAAAAAAAATCACCATGTTTTTATTAAGTAAAATGTTATGTAAACCAGTGTAAATAATATATGAACGTGTGTGTAAGTGCTGTGAAAAAGAAAAATCTTGAAAAAGTTTTAAAATAAAGGTATATTTTGGATGTTTTTCCCACTAGTCTAAAAGACATAGCCCAAAACTGGCGAGTGCTTAAAGGCCTTGAACCAGCAACTTTCCAGTTATCAGCCTTGAGACTATCTCAGTCTTGTGGGTGTGCTAGCTAGCCATCGTCAATGGAAGCTCAGACATCTTATTTATGTTTATAGCATCTTCTCTTGTGAAAAAGAACATGGTCATATGTTAGTGAGCAGAAGGAGCTCAGACATTACACAAAATGGATCTGGATGATTTCAGTCCCTGAGAAGCTGTTTGAAGCAGAAATATTTCAAAGTTTGGGTGAAAAGCACTTAAATTTGAAGGCTAGGAAGCAACAGGACAAATTTCATTTGGTTACTTTTTTTTTTATTTAGTTGAAGAGTCTTCTAGTCTAGACATCTTCAATTGTTTAAAGCAATCTACTGTATAAGTTTCAACATTTTTCACATTTCATTGGTTTAAATGTGTAGTTAAATATATATAATTTGAATATTGTCTTCATAGCAAACTGGGGGGGGGGGGGGGGGGGGAGAATCTAAATTAGTGCTTTAGCAAATAGTTAATAACTTCCGAACTGTATTTTGCTGGAAAAAAAAAAAAAAGTCATCTTGTGATTTGGAACAAATGTATTTTTTTCACTCTGAGAAAGAAAGGTACAAGAACTGTTACTGGAATGGTACCTTTGCAAAAAAAGATACTAATATGTACCTTTAAGGTACTAATATGCACATTTTACTAGTAAAAATGGAACAAAAGTATAAAATAATATGGCTTTCTTTTGAAAAGGTACTGACCCAGTGTTTTGTCAAGTTATTACAATGCCACACTTTCTTTCATCTGCCATAAATAATCACTGAATGTATTTTTTTATTCTCAGACGCCTTCAGCTGTGAATAAAGTCAAGTTACTTTTACAGAACAAACCAGAATATGTGAGTATTAGTTTTATAATTAGCCTGCAGCCTCAGTGATACATTTTTCCCGTCTCATTGTTTGGATTATATTTTCACCTGTCTTCAAACAGATCGGCCTCAAGGTTGGTGTTCGAACCCGAGGATGCAATGGCCTCACTTACACACTAGACTATACTAAAGAGAAAGACAAATCAGACGAGGAGGTGTTACAAGATGGTGAGTAACACAATTACATTATTACATCTCATTTACACTACCGTTCAAAACTGCTCACCAAGGCTGCATTTATTGGATCAAAAATACTGTAAAATATTATTACAGTTTGAAACAACAGTTTTCTATTTGAATATATTTGTATAATGTAATGTATTCCTGTGACTTTTGTGAGTAGAATGTTCAAAGAACACTTGTTATTTGAGATGGAGATCTTTAGTAACATTATAAATGATTGTACTGTAGACTTTGATCATTTTAATGCATCCTTGACGAATAAAATTATACTTTAAAAAAAACAAACAGACTTTTAAATACTAGTGTATATTATGTAACTTGCGCACGTGTACACAGAAATGTCATTGATGTAAATGTTTGTTCTCCAGGCGTGAGAGTGTTCATAGAGAAGAAGGCTCAGCTGACGCTGCTCGGCACGGAGATGGATTTTGTTGAAACGAAACTTTCCAGCGAGTTTGTGTTTAACAATCCCAACATCAAAGGGACGTGTGGCTGTGGGGAAAGCTTCAACATATGAACCACGCCGCTTCATCTAAAGCTTGAGCCCTCCAGGACATCCAGATCCTAGATTCAAACATCCATCTTGAAGATTTGTGGGTAAAGAGCTGGAGAAAGAGACTGATATTTAGTGGCCTGTTTGGCCATCATGTCCTGTGCTGCCTCAAAAAACCCCAGAAAAGCCCTGCTAACAAATACAGTCGTTAACTTAACTTAAAAATGTTTTGTTTGTTTGTTTCATTGCTTGTGCACACTTTGTTGAGCAGCTTGATGTGTGTTTAACGTGCCTGTGTCTCACGTTTCAGTTACACTCCATGTTAGTGGTTATTTAAAGAGTAATTAATTGCTTCTGTGTTTTCTCAGAAAGCTGAGTGTCATCCAGTCGCTCTGATAGGGATTCATATTTGATAATCCAGTTAATGTGTGATTATCCTGATGAGCTGAACCTGCTGGATGTCGTAAAACGTCCTCCTTGCAGCAACAACCTAAATCTGCACCACAAGAAATCTGCACTTGCTTCCTCATGGCTGTTTCTTGCACATTTGGTGGATTGTGGACCAGCAGTGCAAATCTGTAATAATCTACATAATATTGAAAGGTTTCTCTGTCTGGTGGATGTTGAGTGAGTATTAACTTAGCAATTTCAGCATGCCACGTTTTGTCATTTGCTCTATAAAAGCAGCACAGGGACTGATGCCAAGTTTTGAAATGCAATTGTTTGACTTGAACTTGTTTTCTGTTGAAGTATGAGTGTGATATATGTACATTACATAATGTAATTCCCTTCGACTGTCTTTTAACGCACAAATAAACTTCCATTCTAAATATAAGCAGGCTGGTTCTTGAATTAAATGCCTTTTATTGTCTTGTATGTGGCGCTGTTTTCTAATGTCCGATTGCATTTTAAGATTACAGTCCATTCTTTGACAAATATAATTATTTTCTTAATCTTAATTAAAAAAAAAAATCATATTTTTATTTCTGTTTGATATCACAGCAATTACGGGTATGTGTTCATTTTATCAATGCAGATAATCAAAATATTTGGTTTATTTTTATAAATCAGATTTTGTTTTATCCATTTAGCATGCATTGTCCAAATAACAAATCAACTGGTTCAAAAAACCAACTTTAAAAATGTTATTGTATAGAATTACCTATTCATAAAGTAATAGAGTAGAATTTATTTGTAAAAGTTAGGAATCAGTTTTCACTTATAAGTTGCTGGTAAATTTAACGGCATGTCTTCAAACAAAGTCTACACATAATTCTTGGTGGCTTTAATTAGAAATTATGGTCACACTTTATATTAGGTGGCCTTAATGTACTTACATCAAGAAATAAGTACAATGTACTTATTGTGTTCATATTGTATTGAAAAACACTTCTGCTGCTATTGAGGTGGGATACGGGTAAGGTTAGGGGCAGGTTTGGTGGTATGGGTAGGTTTAAGGGTGGGTTTAGGTGTAAGGGATGGGTCAACAGTGTAATTATAAATGCAATTACAGAAATTAATTACAGATGTAATTACATATAGGTATTTTTAAAAATATAAGTACAATGTAAAAACATGTATGTACACAATAAGTGCATTGTACCAAATTATTAATTTAAATGTAAGTACATAGTAGTTAAGGCCACCTAACATAAAGTGGGACCGAAATTATTTTCTAATTATTATTTTTTCAAGTAGATTGACCTATCCTATCTAAAATTTGCAAGCCATCCAAGATGAGTTCGGTTCTTCATCAGATTCAGAGAAATGTAGCATTACATCACTTGCTCACCAGTGGATCCCCTGCAGTGAATGGGTGCCGTCAGAATGAGAGTCCAAACAAGCTGATTAAAACATCACAATAATATGCAAGTAATCCACACGACTCCAGTCCATCAATTAACATCTCGTGAAGCGAAAATTTGTGTGTTTGTAAGAAAGAGACCCATCATTAATTGTGAGCTCAATTCATTTTCACTTCACAGTATCATAGCATTGTTATACAACTGTCTAGACACATAAAACAACTGCATTGACGTTGGTATTTCTAATAAGGCTCAAAGACCAGTCTGTACTATCTGTTTATATCTTAACTGCAGCTTTGATGATAACTTATAAGGCCAGCTGCCACAATATACAAGAACCTGCCTCTTTAGAGACTCCTACAGGCATATATTAATATGTGAAGCGAGCTGATAAGATTTAGTTATTGCTGGACTGTTATGTCTGAATATGGTCCAGACAGGAAGGAAGGGAAAGACTCTGCTTTGCTCCTGGTTTCTTTTTGGACAGAGTTTCCTCACAGCTGCAAGGAGTATTGATGTCCTATTTCTTTCTGTCTTCCTGATCGCACAGGTGTCCATCCGTCATGACTGGATTTGGCTTTTGTTGGCTTGCCTTTACTTGTCACTTCAGGAGAGTTTTATGCTTTTATTAGTTTTTCATCATCACCTATCTAAACAACTGTAGCCTACAGGTGATCAGGCATCTATAAATAAATGGAGCAAGTCATTAAAATCACTCAAGCTCATTCAGCAACACAGTGATCTGTCAAAATTAATTTCGCCCTTAGACTAATGCTTTTGTAAAGGAGCAAACTTGATTGTTGAGTCATTTAGGCCTACTGGATTTCAGTCTTTCTACTTCAAAAATTCACGCTTGTTTCACGTGTTGCTTGCCTTTTTTTTTTTTTTTTTTTTAAATAATTCATTAACTATTTAAAAATTGTTGAAAAGTTGTGAAATATGTTATATTAAGGTGGCCGAGAGAGCTCAACGCGCTGCAACTTCAGAAAACACATGCAAAACAGAAAAAGCACCTGAAAAGTTTCTTTATTTGGTTGTGTTGTGAGCATTCGTAGCGCGTGTCTTGTCAAATTGATGAAGTTGTTTGCTTAACTTGCAGGTGTTTTTTTCCTTTTTTCAGCGCGTTGAGCTTTCTCGGCCACCTTATTATATATTTTAAATGCGATTGTTTTATTTAATGATTTATTTGTCACATAAAATCCTGCTTCGTGCAGGTTTCCCCTGGCAATGCAGAAGCGACACCTGCTGCAGCTCCCGTGGGACTGTTGTCATGGTAACGCGTGTCCGCGGGCTGTGGAGCGCCCTACAGTGCGCGCTAAAACACCCGGGAAAGACCCCGTTTACAAGCACCATTTCACCTGACAACAACGCATTCCACTGAGACACCGCACGCTACAGCGGGACGATGATAACGAGGGGAAATCTTTCAGCACAACATCCATTCCTGCTGTAGAGCATCTCATGTGCGGCAGTTAAAGAGAAAGGAGTCTGTTTCTTCAGAGATGTCTGCGCTGAGTGACTCTGGCTTTGAGGAAGATCTTCACACTTCTCCCGCAGCGGCTTCAAGCGTCGGACTGACCTCAGACCAGCAGGAGTGTGATTATGAAGAGAGCTGCTTCATCATCCAGAGACACAATGAAGTGCAGTTTCTAGCGCAGGACTGCCTCGCGCGACAACCGCAGGTCAGAAATCACACCTTCAGTAGGCCTATTATTATTGTCAAAAGAAACGAATGCTTCTACTCAGTAAGGAATTTGTTAAAAGTGACAAGTAAATACATTTATAATGTTAATAAACTTTTTTTTTTTTAATAAACGCTGTTCGTTTAACTTTATAGGCTATTCATAAAAGAATCCTGAAAAACAAAATTAGTTTCCGCACAACGGTTTTCAAAATTGATAATAATCAGAAATGTTTCTTGAGCAAATCAGCATATTGGAATGATTTCTGAAGGATCATGTGACACTCAAGACTCAAGTGATAATGCTGAAAATTTAGCTTTACATTATATTCATAGCCTATAGAAAACACTTATTTTGAATTGTAATAATATTTCACAATATTTCTGTTTTACTGCATTTTTTTTAATCAAATAAATGTTTTAAAAAAATCTTACAAACCCACAATTTTGAACTGTATGAGTAGAGGAAAATAATTTTAATATGTAATGCACTTATATTTTTAATAATATATATTGGAATATATTTTCTTTTTCTTTGCAATTTTATAGGCCTATCAATATGGTACCAGTTAGATCAAAAGTCTGATTATATTACCTAAAATGTGTAATTTAATGGGTTATGTTAACTCATGTAATTTGGTATCAGTAAAGGACAATATATATTTGGAGTATAGAAATGAGTGGAAATTAGTATTCTCGTGACAACTGGCCCCTATTATTATTGTTATTCTTGATTACCGTTATCACTTGATATTACTGTTTTACCTGTTAATTTTTCCATGGATATTTAATTTCCTCACAGATTACAGCGGAGGCTCGCAGTAAACTGGTCAGCTGGCTCATAGCGGTACACCGACAGCTCAAACTGTCTTTCGAATCATGCTGCTTGGCTGTTAATATCATGGACCGTTTCCTGATCACAACCTCAGTAGCTGCAGACTGTTTCCAATTACTGGGAGTGACATCTCTGCTGATCGCCACAAAACAGGTGCAGTGCTTGTTTACTTCTCAGCTATAAAAAAAATAGCAATTATTTCTGGCAATACTGAAGGTGCACTTGTAGTGTATCTTAAAGAGGTCATGGATTTTTTTAAAAATATATTTTTATATGTTCCTTGAGGTTTACGTGGAGTGTTAATGAAGGTTTTTTTGCACAAAAAAAAAAAGAAAAAAAAGACAACCCTCTGTCTAAAAACGACCTGTTTTAAGGGGCGGGTCCTTTAAAGGAATACTCCACCCCAAAATGAAAATTTTGTCATTAATCACTTACCCCCATGTCGTTCCAAATCCGTAAAAGCTTTGTTCGTCTTCGGAACATAAATTAATATGTTTTAGATGAAAACCGGGAGGCTTGTGATTGGCCCATTGACTGCCAAGTAAATTACAAGCTCAAGGTCCAGAAAAGTATGAAAAACATCATCAGGATAGTCCATCTGCCATCAGTGCTTCAATCGTAACGTTACGAAGCGACAAGAATACTTTTTGTGCGGAAATAAAACAAAAATAACTACTTTATTCAATAATTCGGAACTGCAACGTTCATTTTGGGGTGGAGTATCCCTTTAAGGCTTCTCAGTAATCTGCTGCTGTTATGATTGGCTAACGTAATTGCATAGGAAACATACCCTCGCTATTGCATGTGAGTGTTCAATCAAAATAAAACAGCCATTTCCAGACAAAGCATTATTAAATTATTTACTTATGGTTTGTGATGCAGCTGCACTCAGATATAGACCCCTTTAAAAGTATATTTTTAAAAAAATCTAACATATTAATGAAATAAAAGGCTGTTCTATTTAAAAACAAGAGAGACCCATTCATTACTGTTTCTTAACACACTTAAATGCCATTTTAAATGTATTTGCTAAATGTATTAAATTACAACTTTATAACAAATCTGTAATTACGAATATATTTAAAGGAGTCATATGATGATGCTAAAAAGAACATTATTTGGTCTATTTGGTGTAATGCAATGTGTTTACGAAGGTTAAAGTTAAAAAAAACATTATTTTACTGTTCATTCTTGTTGCTCCTCTCTGCCCTGCCTTTCTGAAACGCATGGGTTTTTACAAAGCACATCATTCTGAAAAGCACGGTGTGCTCTGATTGGTCAGCTACCCAGTGCATTGTGATTGGCCAAATACCTCAAGCACGTGATGGAAATGTTACATCCCTTACCATATTTGGAAACACACAGTGTCTCCACAACATGGTGGCGCCAGCAACCATATATATATCTGCAGGCAACAATACTATAGCGAGAAAAAAAAGTTACGCCTTCTTTCTTTGCATAAATATTTATGCAAATCTTCCCACACAGTGATGTATCTATGTGGGGGCATGTTTGAATGAGGTGTTTTAGGAAGGTGTGGTTGAGTCTTAACTTTTAGAAAAAATATCTCTTTGGGTTTGAGACTTTAAACTTTGCAACTTTACGGATTTTATTTATGCACAAACAGCTTGTAACAATCCAAAGACAAAGGAAAACATGAAATTGCATCATATGACCCCTTTAAATACATGACATACATATGGTCTCACTTCTTTTGTTTCTATTGAATCAGCAGTTTTGAATGAATAATTTGATATGAATGATTCAGTAAGTCATTTATTAAAACAGGGACTTGCTGCCACCTACTGGCAGTTTTATTTTCACATTTATTAATCCATGATAGACCTAAACCAGCCAAGGTGCCCGCACAAAAACACATTCAGCAAAATATTGTTTGTTTATCAATATTAACCAAAATTCCTCTATTTCAGGCCCCAGAAGGAAAAAAAACCCATTATAAATAATAGTTCATTTAATAAGACAATTTTTTCATTAAATAGAAACCTTTTTAAAAATGAGACCAATCTTGTAATCATTGTGTACAATAGCCACAAGACCCCCCCCCCACCATCCCCCCTGAATTTTTTTTTTTACAATTCAACCACTGTATATATATATATATATATATATATATATATATACACACATACACACACAAGTTTGCAAGGTTTGTGAAATTAAATGATCATTAGTCATTCAAAGATTTTTCTAAAAGATATAAATGCGTATTTGCTGAATGCAATTATTATAATGTTTGACTTTCTATTACTAATAATATAAAAGCAATCATTATAATACTTTTTTGTATAAATTTTAATTCCTTTGTTTAACAGTTCAATCTGATTATTAGACAGACTTCTATCCGTATTAGACAGAACTGTTAAACGACAACAGCGAACAAGAGGGAGAAAGTGAGCACTGTGTGCTTAGGTGCTGCCGCCTCAAAGGCATCGGCCAAACCGAAAACCTTATCAGCCAATACCGATATTTGAAAAATGCCTAATATTGGCCGATATATCACATACATACAGGTGCATCTCAATAAATTAGAATGCTGTGTAAAAGTTCATTTATTTCAGTAATTCAACTCAAATTGTGAAACTCGTGTATTAAATAAATTCAGTGCACACAGACTGAAGTAGTTTAAGTCTTTGGTTCTTTTAATTGTGATGATTTTGGCTCACATTTAACAAAAACCCACCAATTCACTATCTCAACAAATTAGAATACTTCATAAGACCAATAAAAAAAATTAAAAAAAAACATTTTTAGTGAATTGTTGGCCTTCTGGAAAGCATGTTCATTTACAGTATATGTACTCAATACTTGGTAGGGGCTCCTTTTGCTTTATTTACTGTCTCAGTTCGGCGCGGCATGGAGGTGATCAGTTTGTGGCACTGCTGAGGTGGTATGGAAGCCCGGGTTTCTTTGACAGTGGCCTTCAGCTCATCTGCATTTTTTAGTATCTTGTTTCTCATTATTCTCTATGGGGTTCAGTTCTGGTGAGTTTGCTGGCCAGTCAATCACACCATGGTCACTTAACCAACTTTTGGTGCTTTTGGCAGTGTGGGCAGGTGCCAAATCCTGCTGGAAAATGAAATCAGCATCTTCAAAAAGCTGGTCAGCAGAAGGAAGCATGAAGTGCAAAAACAATGGACCAACACCAGCAGATGACATTGCACCCCAAATCATCACCGACTGTGGAAACTTAACACTGGATTTCAAGCAACTTGGGCAATGAGCTTCTCCACCCTTCCTCCAGACTCTAGGACCTTGGTTTCCAAATGAAATACAAAACTTGCTCTCATCTGAAAAGAGGACTTTAGACGACTGGGCAACAGTCCAATTCTTCTCCATAGCCCAGGTAAGACGCCTCTGACGTTGTCTGTGGTTCAGGAGTGGCTTAACAAGAGGAATACAACAACTGTAGCCAAAATCCTTGACACGTCTGTGTGTGGTGGCTCTTGATGCCTTGACCCCAGCCTCAGTCCATTCCTTGTGAAGTTCACCCAAATTCTTGAATCGATTTTGCTTGACAATCTTCATAAGGCTGCGGTTCTCTCGGTTGGTTGTGCATCTTTTTCTTCCACACTTTTTCCTTCCACTCAACTTTCTGTTAACATGCTTTGATACAGCACTCTCTGAACAGCCAGCTTCTTTGGCAATGAATGTTTGTGGCTTACCCTCCTTGTGAAGGGTGTCAATGATTGTCTTCTGGACAACTGTCAGATCAGCAGTCTTCCCCATGATTGTGTAGCCTAGTGAACTAAACTGAGAGACCATTTTGAAGGCTCAGGAAACCTTTGCAGGTGTTTTGAGTTGATTAGCTGATTGGCATGTCATCACAATTAAAAGAACCAAAGACTTAAACTACTTCAGTCTGTGTGCATTGAATTTATTTAATACACGAGTTTCACAATTTGAGTTGAATTACTGAAATAAATGAACTTTTCCACAACATTCCAATTTATTGAGATGCACCTGTATATATATATGTTTTCATTTAATTGCAATTAAGTGGCTGAAAACATTACGTTCAGTTTGCAATTAAGTATATTCTTTTAAAGTAGAAGTCAATATGCTGCAGTAATACACATTTTTTCACTAGGGTTAATATAGACATTTCAGCGACAATTGATTATGAAAATAGACCAATATGTAAATCTGAGTAAGTTGTGATTTTTGTGTTTTCCAGGTTGAAGTGTATTCGCCTCGCATCACACAACTTCTGTCGCTTTGCTGCAACTCTTTTTCCAGAGAGCAGCTTTGCAATCTCGAATGCCTGATCCTTCTCAGACTCAATTTCAGACTGGCTGCACCTACCCTTGCTTTCTTTCTGGACTATTTCACCAGTCGCACTACTGGATATCAGACTGATGGAGCCATGGATAAGATGGTCACTACACAGGACAGAAATGTATGGAAGGAGCCTGAGAAGAAGTGGAAATGGTTGGCATGCAAAGTCTGTGAACTGAGTTTGGCTGACTACACATTTAACAAGTATATGCCGTCTGTGATTGTGCTGTGTGCTATGAAAGTGGCAAAAGATCTGCTGAAGACGCAATCAGTGCAGCCCACAGACAACAACGCTGGCTCATCACAGACATTGGAGTCTTTCTGTTTTCAAGAGTTCCCAACATTTGAAGCTCAGTTTTTGTTTCAGCAATGCACAGAAGATCTGAAATTGTTGGTCTCTCTTAATCAAGACGCAGTCCAGGACTTCATATCATTATAAACAATTATATTAGTTCAGTGGTTCTCAAACTTGTCCTGGAGTACCCCAGCCCTGCACATTTTGTATGTCTCCCTCATCTATCACACCTGATTCCACTCATCAGCTCATTAGTGAAGACTGCAAGACCTGAAGTGAGTGTGTCACATATAGGGAGACATACAAAATGTGCCGTGCTGGTGGTACTTCATGGAGAGGTTTGAAAACCACTGTATTAGTTTATTCCACAAAATGATCACATTGACAGTTTGCTAAAACTTACTTAAGTAATTCACCTGAAGAAAGTTTGCGAAAAATGCAAAGATACTGTTGTAACGGAATTTTTGCTATACTTAATTTCTCTTGAATTTTCCTGAAGACATGCAATATTCCATATGTCTCAAAAAAGGGTGGATTTATAATACACATAAAACAACTTGTAATGCAGTCCAGCAGAATTTATCCCAAAAATTATTTAAGCAAAAGTAAGGTTTTATTTGAAATGTATGTGTATGTAGAATCCAACTTTTTGAATTTCTGTTTGTAAAATTAAATTGCAATTCATGAAAGAATCTGAGAGAATAGCATCTTTGGAGTCTTTTGGTCAATAAAGTGTCTTGCAGGCTTAATGATGTTAAAATGAATCAGGTTCTGAAAGCTCATAACACTGGGCTGAGGGAATCATCTTTTTATATTTGTGTGATTATGGGATTGACTGATCACCTGTGGGAATTAAAAAACATAAGAAGAGAAGCTGCATGTTTAATGAAATCTTACAGGTTTCTTAATTAAAAGGGTAATACATACATATAAATAAATGTGTTTCTTCATGGGAACAGATTTGGAGAAATGTCGCATTGCATCATTTGCTCACCAATGGATCCACTGCTGTGAATGGGTGCCGTCAGAATGAGATTCCACACAGCTGATTAAAACATCACAATAATCCACAAGTAATCCACACCACTCCAGTCTATCTTGTGATAAGAAAAGCTACATGTTTGTAAGAAACAAATCCATCAAGACGTTTTAAACTTCAAACCGTTGCTTCCAGTCCATAGCATCGCTTTCTCCAGCCTCTGAACTCTCATTCGGACGGCATATTCAGTGCTCACACACAGGCTGTTGGTTTTCTAATTTACAATGCCTCCTACAGCCTCGTTGCAAAGCCTGCATTACATTGTGACAGATTTACAAAAATAATTTGCACTGAAATGTGCATCACAAAGATATGTTGTTTAAAATAGCCTTTAGCCACTTCAGTATTTTAATGTTTGAATGTGCATCGGTTTCTGATGTCAGAAATGACATTTTTTACTTGATAAAAAAACTAAATTTACAGTTTGTTTTCATAGTTTAATGAACTCTTTTATCCCTAAAGTTAAGTGAAAGATATGACACTTTAAAAAAAAAAGAAGCTTGTTGACGGATACCATCCGAGAGACATAAATATCTTTATTTTAGGACTGGGAATGGAATTTTTGGGGGATTTGCCTACTCATTAGTTAACTGAACTTGGTAAGGAAAGCTCAGCGGTATTTGTTATAAGGTGCTTTTCATATGTACATATCTACACTACTTAGTATGTCCACCAGAAAAAAGTGATGTTTGAACAGAAGCAGTGCTCTTGCTTAGTATGCTGTATCTGACAGTCTCTAACAGCCTGGATATACATGTATTTTGAGAAAAAGTGCAAGAAAAGTAAACTAATATTATCACCATTCATATGAGTGCCAAAGTCCTTATAACAATTTGAAAAACCTGTACAGAAATACACTGTGTATTATTTAGATATTATACTAATATTATTTAGATGAAGTTTCTGACTGTTTGGTTGGTTTAAAATATAGTTACCTGTCTCCGTGATGCTTCAGGCCACGTTGAGTGGCTTCATGTCATGTCTTGCACAAGTCGGTTAGTCAGCAGACAGACAGGGCGTGGAGGAAATTAAGTGAAACGAGAACGTAAATGTGACATTAATATGTTAGCAGATCGCAGTGCCAGATTATTGACTGTAAAGAAAACAAATAACAATGTGTTAGTTTGTTAGACCAATCAGACCATAACATTCTTATTTGAGCGTGTGAGGGTTTGAATTTGCCGGCCTGTTATTGGCTGGCGGTGTGTAGGGGGCGGGGCTTCAACTCAAATCACTCACCGCTCGTGACTCCGAAGGCATGTAGTCTGACTGTCTGACGCTGCTGTGAACCGTGAAACGGTTGGAGAGTGTGGAAACAAACTGCCCCAGTTCGTTAACAAGGAGAGCTTTTAATTTTACGGCTTTTTTCGTTAGGCTGTACCACAGACGGGTTTGTCGCTTCTTCTATTAGAGAGCATCTTCCCTGAGTTCACCGGACCGAGACCTACCCTTTAATGTATTCAGCGTGAGCCTCTCTATTATGTGTGTACGACGGTTAATTTAACAGTATTTTACACTCTTATCGAATGAGCTAGCCATTCAAACCGGTAATAATGTCTGAGAAGATGTCAGAGAAGCGATACTCCAGCATGGATGAGTCCTCG
Organism: Acrossocheilus fasciatus; assembly: GCA_036784905.1. NCBI lineage: Eukaryota > Metazoa > Chordata > Actinopteri > Cypriniformes > Cyprinidae > Acrossocheilus > Acrossocheilus fasciatus. The sequence continues at coordinate 34,104,207 of CM071942.1, read as the reverse complement.
CTCCGCAATCTGGTGAGTTCAGCTCTCAGAAATGTCACTTTTTAATTTGAACAAATATTGTTTTTTTTTGTCTTTAGCATCACTTTAGTTTTTGACAAGAATCTACGTGCTTTATCTAACGTTAGTGTTCACATCTTTATGAAAAAATCTCCCCGTAAACAGAATATGTGAGCTCAAGTGCACGTGTCATGTTGTAAAACGGTTAAAAATTAACAAAGTCTGTTAAGAAGGCTTATTATAGTTAAACCTTGGCAGTAACAACCATGATGAATCCAAAAACTAAGATTAGTCCATCGTTTTTATGACTGTGACACCTGAGTTTAGAGGTACAACAAAAAAAGCAATAAATAAATACTAAAAGCGGATTTATAATATCTGTATTAATATTAAAAATGCTATTGGTATCAGTTTTTATCAGTGCGTTCCTAGATAACAGACAAGACATGATTAAAAAAAAGAAAAAAAGAGTACATTCAGTCATTTTTGACTGAATGAAAATATGAAAGATGAAAATATTATATTTGAGAAATTTGATTAAAATTGTTCGTTCACATGTGATGAAGACTCTAGACATATTAATCTTGAGAAAAAGCTGTGTTGATGTTAAATGACCATTCATGTCTTGCTGTTACGTGTGTATGATTACCTAATGCACCATTTTCAGACAGTTCTCAAGGCATTTTACAAACCAAACAATATAACAAACAGATATACATTCATACTACAGACAGGCAGAGCATGAGTCAGCAGTTCAGTCTGGAGTGATGGTACAAATTAACCTGACAGACCAAACACAATCAGTATGAGTGGAAAAATGAAATGTCCAAACAAGCAGCTGCACACAACAGAGCCTGAGTCAGTGTGCGTAATATGAGACTGAGAGAAACCGATGAAAAGGAACCAAATAAATAGATTAGGTGTGAAGCAGCAAGAGTTGTAAATAAACTTCCAGGCTGATAGATAGGTAGTCCTAAATCACTGGGACAAATTAGAGTCACAAGAAGTGCACATTTAACCTTAAATGTTCCAGCTGTCTTGAACAACCACCACAGCAACACCTTCAGTTTCACATGAATCAAAAAAAAAAAAGACATCTGGTTTTTGGCTGTCCTGACAATCATGCTGCCCTAGGCAAGATATGAGGTGCTTGGAAGGTAACAAATCATTTTCAATGAGCAATTGTGTGAAACAGCTGGGAATGAGCATGAAGTGGGCGTCTGAGAGAAGCAACACTGCCACCCTATACAGCTGCAAGTGTCGCCTCTGCCAGGATTCATGGAGTGACAGCATTACAGAGTGCTTTATTGGTTAAAACCACTGCATTCTTGTATATTATGAATACACAAAAAAGATTTACTGTGTATTCTTTGTATTTTTCAAGAGTTTGTGTCGTGTAAGCTTTTATGTGGGGCAGACATCCGTGAGTATAAAAACATTATGCAGTTGAACAAAATTGGATCAACTTGATGAGTTGTAGCACCGTCATCAATATACTCTGCCATTCTTCTTTTGTGGGCAAAATAGTGAAGAATTCAGGTTTATTACAAAGATTTATTCAAAATAGTGGAATTTCATACCAATTTGCATTTATACAATATTAGATAATATTCCAATGTGAGTACAAAATCACAGCATTCAAACTGACAGTAAAACGATAAGAAGTAATTCAGTTTAACAGTTGCAATGCCATATTTTTTTTTTTATACAGAATTACCTGCTATTTGTCCAAATTAAAGCGGGCATAACACTCACAGTTTCACCCAGTCTCATGTTAATCTTGAGTACCTATAGAGTAGTATTGCATCATTCATATCTCCAAAAAGTCTTTAGTTTTATGATATTTATAAAAGAAAAATACAGCTTTACGATTCTCTCCGAAAAAAGGCGAGTTCCTGGAGGCGTGCTGTGGGCGGAGCTAAAGAGTGACGAGCACTTGAGCACCAATCACCAACAAAACACAGACATTTGATGCCGTTTCACTTACCGTCTGCAGTTCTGAATCATGACCGGGATCTTTTATAGCTGGGACCGCTCCTTCTTTCGGTATCAAACAATGTGCAAATCCAGCATCGAACTGGGCCTTGTTTATAAAACGTTCGTCAACAAATACATTTGAGAAACTCCGTTGCTGCCCCGAAAAACAAACTGCATCCACTGTTTATGTAACACTGGGTTCTTCGGGAAGCTGAACAAGGTTATCTTTCCCTCACAACTAAAAACACACTTATTTAGCGACATTCTTCCCGAGCGAGTGCAGTGCAGCCGAATGAAGTGCGTTGATGGGTGCGCTCTTGCTCTAGCTCCAGTCGATGTGTGCACGGGCGCGTTCTTCCGGGAGAAATGCCCATTTAAGGAGTTCCACCCTCGTTTACGTCAGCAAGAGCCACGATCGAAAAAAACTTTCCGAAACTTATACGAACCCGGAAGTAAGATTTTTAGCACAGAAATACTGTTATACGTCCAAATTGTTTTTTGAAACTTTGTCCATGCTTAGCATGAGAATCCAAATCTTTAACAGTGTTAACAACTCTGAATGCATGAAACAGCATTGTACCCCCTCTTTAATATTTTGCAAGTCTTGCAGCCTGCAGGGCCATCACAATATAAGAAGGAGCTTAACTTTTAAATAATTAACATGTTAGATTGACTGCAAACTAGCAGCTATATGAGAGGTTTATTAATTAGCATATTAATAATTGGGTTATGGTGTTTCACACACCACATTATCTTGGATTGGTGGTGTGTCTTTCACAAAAAACATTGAATTATTTACTGTCATGGGTGAATTGTCCCTAAAATAGTTATAGCATGTGCCAAAAAAAGTCCTAATAGAAAATTCCCAGTTAAGTACAGCATTACAAATTCCTACACAATTGAATAAGCTCTTCTGTGACTCGAGTCATGAGCTTCATAAAGCTAAATTGTAAGGCAGGTTTAAACCGTCAGTGTGTAAGGACTCATAACACAGAGCACAAAACCTGCATTCAGAGCAGTAGGGAAAAATAAATATCGCCTGTTTTCTTTTTTTCCACCCTTATTCCTCTTTGCATAGGTATGTTTACAGAAAGGCCATGGAACAATCTGGTCATGACCGCTTTAAGTGGTTAGGCTGATTTGTGTAACATGGGACAGTTCGTTTGTGGTTGCTGTGTCTCAACCATCTTAGCCAAATTGGTGAACTAACCTAACCTGGTCTACTTGGTTAATCTAGACCCCACCAGTCTGTTGAGCATTTAGACTAAATAACGGCTAAAATGACCAGCTTTGACCTGTTAAAAAGTCTGTAAAATAGAAATGTCAAAAGAACTAAATAGTTTGGTACCAAGTCAATACTAAAAATAAACAACAACAACAACAAAAAGTGCTGTCTGACTGACTGAAGAGTTAAAAGTGTATGGACACATAACTTGTGAAGATCTCTTGCGCTTTGCTGTAATGTGGCTGCACTCGGACAAAACGCCTATTATTATGTTGAAGTATTTATGTTAAAAACAATCTAAGGAAATGTAAATAGGGCATGTAAAATGGAAAACGACTCGCTGCTCTAATTTAAGCTGATATTTGTGTTGAAATGCTTAAATTTTGGCATTGTGACAATCGTATTGTAAAACAAGCTGCTAATATAATAAGCTGGTTTTGGCTGCATTATGCTGTCACTACTGTTAAAAGTGTCGTGGGAGCAGGTGTGTCATGTGCAAAAACTATTCTTTCAAGATGTTATTGTATTCTGAAATTTTAACAGTCCTGTAAAAACATGCTAAACAGATTCAAGATTGATATTATTAACATTAGGGATTGAAATTACTTCATTTTCAGTTACCACATGTTTAGAGCTGGCTAAATAGAATTTTCATGTGTGGTCCTGAAGGAAGTCTGAAAGTATTATAGATTCCCACTTCTGTTTTCTCCCCCTGCAAATATTTTCCACTCTCCCCTCTTCACAATGTTTGGATGTCTCTGAGACGCGATTCCACAGAGGTCATGAGCGTCACAGTCCCTCATGGATTTTGGAGCATGTGCAGTTTTCTCCGACTTTCTTGTTCTATAGGGCTTATTTTTAGTTGGCTGTGAATATAGATTCTCTCTTTTTTGTTCAAGATTGAAGAATTGAAGTTTCAATTAGTTTTTCATTAGGGATGTTTATTTGTCTTAATAGTTGTTCTCCTCAACTTTGAAGGCATTTCCTGATATAGCTTCCCAAAGGACTGTATAATTGGTGTCTGTTTATGTAGAACTTGGAGGCAGACCACAATTGTCATTCACATCTCTCACAAAATTTGTTGTCCTGTAGGGTTTAAATCTTTTTTTTTTTCCTCAGGTTGCCTTTACATTGCTTTAGAAACAAAATATTAAGATGAATATCAGTCTCTCCATAAAGCAAAAATGTCTAATGTCTAATTATAGTCCATCTTTTTGTCATGTGTAAGTCATGCCTTGTGCAGAATTTATTGCCTTTGCCTATAAAAATGTGCTGTTCTAATTTGAAAGAAGAATCTTGCTTAAGATTTACAACAAAAATTTGGACCCATTTTAGCCTTATTCTAAACACAACAGCAGACATGCTAATAAAATTTAAATCCACTCTCTGACAGTAGATGGCGCTTATGGAACAGTAGCATTACAGCTGTTTTCCTGCTAACCACTGTAAACAAAGCAGCTGAAATGCTACTTTATTAGGCATTTTATACGGGGGGTAGGTGAAAAGAAAACTCCACCAAAACTTTTCTGAAAACAATCTGTTCCCCCTTATGCATTCATCTTATTCATTCATCCAGCCACGTGTGAGACTCTTACTAATATTGCTTAATGCTGAGTATTATTTACCATGGATTTTTCAAATTGCGATTAGTCCAATACGGTTTTAATAATGATTAAAATATGAAAAGGTCATACATGCAGACTTTTTTTTCATGGTTAACTGCCAAACCATTTCATCGCTAGTGCATTGATCAATTTTATACGTGAATAAAAGCCTAAGTGAAATCTGTTAATCATATAAAGCGATCATGTCTCTTCAGAAGACTTGGATTCAATTGTTCAGTACATATGGATTAGGTTTACGATCTCTTTATGAACTTTTTGGAAGCATCAATTTTGGTTGCATGGACATTTAAAAAGATCTTTTATTTGTGTTTCAAATATGATCACAAGGCCTATGAGTTTGAATGACATGTGGGTGAGTAAATGATGACAGAATTCCATTTTTGCATAAACATTCCCTTTAAACATATGGACACACCCACGTCACATCACTAATAGTCACTGTTGCTCATCTCAGATTGCCCGACTCACTGAGATTGAATGGGTTAGTAAAAAGATCTCTGATCAGTGGGAATCAGTCCTTCAGTTTTAGTTTCTGGCTGTGGTAAAAGCCCATGTGAATCATTTTGTCACGTGACTTGGCATCTGCTGCCCAGTAACTGCTCAGGTGCTGGATGAGCTCATGCAGGAAGTTTGAATGGGATTGCAGGAACAGAATTGGAGGTAGTGGACCGTGACGCACTCTTTCAGGTCAGGAAAGTCAGGGTCTGTGTGTGTGTTTTAAAATATATTTTTTGAGCACTCTGGTTTTGGGGAGCAGGGATTGGGTTTGGAAGGTGAAGTTAGAGAATTCTAAAAAATAATAATTATTGTTTCTAAACTTTTCTGAAGTTGCACTGTCTGCTGTCTTTCAGCATTCAGTCCTACTCCAAACTCATGTCATTGAGTTGAGTCAGAAGTTGATATGTTGGACTGCTCACAGAGATGTTTGAAATTGAAGAAAGTGTTTTACAGCCGCAAAAATGAAACGATTCACCTTTAACATCAGAGCTAGTGAGCTGAGCTGTGCCTACCTTCTTTTTTTTTTTTTTTTTTGCTACAAGAGAAATTGAACTCCGCAGAAACATCTGGTAGCGATGTTCTTTTTGTTGTTGGAATTGCTTAAGTGATACTAGTATTTACAGGAATCACCCACCATGGTTTGATTTCTATGCTGTTGTCATCTAACCCCTCTTGTAGTTGTCATTTTCTTCTGATGGATTTGTTGTCTTTGTTTATTTGAGCCAGTATGTCTCAAAGATTTGACAGAATAAATTTTGTGAAATCCATCAAATTATTTTTCTTTAGTTTCTTAATGCCACATCCCAGTACTTTGTAAATGCGTTTGTGTCCTGTGAACCCTGACACTGACCTTACATGACCTTAAATCCTCCACTCAGATCAGATTATATATACTATATATAAAATATGTACTTTTTGTACAGCCCTATTACATATTATTGAGTCAAGTGAATTATGGACACTGCTATATCCAAACTATAAATAATGTTTTAAGAGGACTTAAAGTTGTTTTGTTTGAGGGTTTTACATGTGGAAACAGCCTTTCTGTTCCAAAATTGTACGTCAGAAAGCTTCTTTTACTTCAAATGTACCACAAATGTCAACAAAACTTCCATGTGCGGTCATTCATATAGTGCTGACCCATTATTGTAAAAGGTGGCATTAAATATATTCTTAGATTTTAGCAGTGGAAAGGATAATCTCACATTTGACAGTGACTACCTGCATACCATAAACGCACTACTAAGACTGTTTGGATAAACTAAATGAACTTGAATTTCCTTTGGAATTTTTAAGGAAGTAACCTCTAGGAAATGGAAATGTTTATGTTGGGTTTCACAGACATTGTAGGTGTTCCAGGTCATTGCTCATCTTCCTGAATGTGTCACTGATACCCTTACTATCTTGCTGTCTTACTTTGACCTTCACCTCTCTCTTATTCAGCCCTGCATCACAGTCTGGGGGCGGGGTTATGAGGCCTGTGTCCTTATATGGTCATACTCACGCTGAAGCTGGAATGGACTGCTGATTCACATCTCTCTCTCTCTCTCTGCTTTTGCATCTATTTCCATTACCAAGATTGATGGAAAATTGAAAGTTTCCATCAGTCTTACCTTCATCACCCAGAGACAATGCTCTTCAACAGTAGTGAAACTGCAGAATCGATCTTTGATAATTAATTAGTATAAAATGTGTGACTTTTTAGAAAAACTTTGCTTGTTTATATTCTTAAACTTAGTCTTCTCCATATGCTTTTGAGTGGTTTACTCATTATGCATCTCCAAGACTCTTACACCTGTAGTCTCCACTGATCACTTGTGATCGGACCACCCGAGAGGTGGGGGGGGGGGGGGATTTAGTGAATTGGGGGCCCCAGGCAAATATAGGATATACATACTATACATACATACCCTATACATTTGCACACCTTTACCTAGATCAACCTTGAGGTTTCTTTTATGTTGTAGACCACGAAATAGCAATTGATTAACCGTTGAGATAGAAGTTTTAACAAAAAACAAAATAAATTATAAAATGATAAACCTCACAATTGAACCTTTTAAACCAAGAAAAGGGATGAGTCAGAAGTATAAATTATTATATTATTTAAAACCGGTTTATGTGGGTGGATTTTCACATTGGTCTGAACAAAAACTGAAGACTGGATTATTGAAAATACACATTCATTTTCTGCCAGTAGGAAGTGCTTTTGGAACCTCAGAAATATAGCGGTTTCCCCAGTAACGGCTGTAAACAAAGCAGTGCTCAACTCATACTTTATCAGGTAAAATGAAAATGCCATCGAAACTTTTCTGAAGGCAATCGGTTCCCTTCAGAGGTTCATTCATATAAAAACTTGAATTGAGAATGAGAAAAGTGTAAAAAAAAAAAAATGCAGCCTTCATTGACAAGGTAAATCCACTGATGAGTTACCAGCGTAAGCCTACATTTAATTTTAGTCATTTTAACTTAGGGCTGTCAATCGATTTAAATATTTAATTGTGATTAATCGCATGATTGTCATGCGTTAACTCGCGAATAATCACAACTTAATCGCACATTTTTATCTGTTCTAAATGTACCTTAAATTAATATTTTTCAAGTTTTTAATACTCTAATCAACATGGGCATGGGCAAATATGGATGCTTTATGGTTTCACTAATAATAAGCATATATTGCATAGTTTACACAGAGCATGAAGACTAGACAAAAGGTCATAGATGTTTTTCAAAGAACTTGTCCATGTCTATTAGACACATGAAAGAAGAACAGTACTTCTCTGGTTCCCATTACTTCTCTTTATTTGCACTGAGCAATTTACTTACACAAACCTGTTTACATTTTCACACGACAGGGCAGCTCACTTCTTGAACATGCAAAATGTACATTTATTATTTATTATTACATTTGTTTGCCTCTCTGTGCCACATACTGTATTTTGATGCAGCTAAATTCTCAATAAAACTGTTTTCATTGGTATATTTTGCTGTTTCTGTTGTCAGACAATGGAATGAATATGAAACCTTGCGCTTGTGCGGCAGTCAGCTTCAGATGCATAATATTTTCAGTTGCAACAAGCAGGATACACAAGTAGCCCGTTCAACTCGGACATGCAGACGGTAATACACACCGTAAACCGCTATCATGTCCGCGCTTAATGCGCATCTCTTATATGAAAAGGATTTTAGGGTGCCCTTGGCTTTTGGGGGCCCAAGGCAGTCGCCTACCTTTGCCTAATGGGTAAGTCCGCCCCTGCCGAGAGGATTGTTAATACCAGATGTGAATGCACTTATCCTTGCAAGATGCTCATCTACTGTGTTTCCATCTGTATTCGTAAACTGGGAATTTGGTATGAAAGTAGTAGAGGAAAACAATGCAATACGGATGCTTCAGCAATACCAAAAAAGTGTCATGAAAAGTTGAGCACTGCTGCTGAACTGCCAAACAGAGCTTTTCCATTTGAGTCTCCATGCTGTAATCCTGCTTTCTTTTGCTGTCATTCAACTTTAAAATATTGAATAAAATATTGACAACACACACTCCCAGACCAGCCTGCTATCCAAGATGTAGATGAGTTTGTTTGTTCATTGGAACAGATTTGGAGAAATTTAGGATTACATCCAGGAACGTAATCCAAACGACTCCAGTCTATCAATCAAAGTATTGTCAGGAAAAAGCTTTGTTTCTCTAATAAATAAATCCATCAAGAAGGTTTTTGGTCCATAATCCATAGTACTGCTTCCTCCATTGAAAAACCTCAAAATCGGGAGAGAAATATGCAGAGGTTAAGCACCGTTCATTTTGATGTGAGAGGACAAAAAGGGTATGGACTTTTTCACTAGCGGAAGCATTATTATGGATTATGGTTGGGTTAAAGTTAAAGCTCCTTAATGCTGGATTGTTTCTAACAACATAGTTTTTTGCTTCACAAGAGGTAATCCAAGTCGTGTGGATTACTTGTGGATCATTGTGATGTTTTTATCAGGTGTTGTTTGGACTCTCATTCTGACGTCACCCGTTCACTGCAGAGGATCCGTTGGTGAGCAAGTGATGTGATGCTAAATTTCTCCACAGTATATATATTTTAAATTAAATAAAACTAAAAATATAACAAAATAACTAAAAATATAATAAAATACCTGACTACATAATACTATTATTGTTAGAAATTGCAACAATATAAAAATAGAAATATAATACATTTATACATTTAAAATTAAAACATAATAATATACAAATATGAAAAAATGAGTAAATACATTCTAAAATAATAAATAGTATTAAAATAAATATATATATATATATATATATATATATATATATATATAAGACCATGGGAATTAGATAAGCCGTTTACACAATCTGACATGGCTGCGGTTGGAATTGAACTGTGGGTTTCGTTTGGTCAGAGGAGAACTGGCCCCCCGACTGAGCCTGGTTTCTCCCAAGGTTTTTTTTCTCCATTCTGTCACAGAGGGAGTTTTGGTTCCTTGCCGCTGTCGCCTCTGGCTTGCTCAGTTGGGGACACTTAATTTCTAGCGATTATCGTCGATTTGACTGCACAGATACTATTTAAACTAAACTGAGCTAGACGATGACATCTCTGAATTCAATGATGAAAGGCCTTTAACTGAAAATTTGATACTGTTAAGTGCTTTGCCACAATCTGTATTGTTAAAAGCGCTTTATAAATGAAGGTGACTTGACTTGACTATATCACAGTATCACTTCTAAGTTTAATAGATTACTTATTTAGTGTTGATCATATGGTTCTGTTTATAATGTTCGTTATGAAGAGTTCACAAAATATTTGTAGCTCAAAAGCTTCGGCAGGTTTTCAAAGATATATTTATCTGGCGCTCTGTCTGAAATAGTCCAGTCATTCTTCAGTCACACAGGGCATTAATATGGATGTATTGATAAGACGTAGGAAGTCAAATCTACCCGACACACTTGTTTCTTACTGATGATAAAACAACTCCGTACTGGTGATTTAGGCTGTAATGGGTATGCTGTAACATCCCACCCACCAAATGCAGAATCTGTATAGAGGTTTAGGGCATCAGCTCAAAGAAACAGGCCAAAATTGAAAAACGAGAGAAACAGGCGGAGGAGAGATCTAGAATTATGTATTTTATTGCTTTAGCAATTATATACTTTATTTCTTACCCTAATTGCATTACATGAACTTATGATTTTAATCCATGTTGCCAAATAATATGTGTTTGTGTGTGGAAGAATATGTTTCACAAATTGATTTGTTTTGAAATATAGTTATGGTTTATGGAATAAGCTTAGGTGCAAAAGCTGTTGTGAATCTGCTCATGAAATAACAAACAAATTTACACAATTCATTATGTAAATATGGCTCTAGAGCATTCACAGCTTATATGGGCTGTACACACCATTACTATAGAGTGAATATAGAGAGTTTATGATTCACCTGCTGTGCAGATGACCTGCTTTTGTGTCTTCAGCTGGACATTCCAGGTCCTGACCTCAATTAGAGAGGGTGGATGAGAGTGTCAGTGGGTAAATGTGTCACCCTCTTTATCTAGGCCACTGTGTTTCTCATGTAGACACATAGTTAGAAGGACAAACTGAAAATTTTAGACACTTTTTAATGATTATTTTTTCAAAGTAAATGCATGCAGGTAAAATGAGTTGTAGGTCAAAGCAAATTTGTTCAGGTCTAAAAATAAACATCAAGCATGTCGGTCAATTACCGTATGACTGTTTAGTCATTAATTATTAAATGCATTTCAAAAATGTGAAATGTGTATCTCCATCATTTAACCAGTGTTATAGATATTTAAAATTGTAGCTTGCGTATTCTGAAATATAATTTAGAGTTTATCTCAGATCCTTTTGTCTGGAGGATAATGTAAGTTAAAAGTAGCACATCTTATCCCACCAGCTCTTTTCCAATATAATCTTTTTACATGCTCAAAGTTGCTTGTTCTTTGTTTCTCCAGCTTGATAAAACTATCGACATGGACGAGCGGCGTCTGATCCGTACAGCGATCCGGGATTTGCGGCGCTGTGAGATTGAAGAAATGGAGGCTGCGCTAACCAGCAAGCGCTTCAGACGTGCCCACCAGAGCAGACATGAGGATAAAGAAAACCAGTGTCGGTATGAAGAATTTGTTTCTTTATTATTTATGCCTTATCTGAAAAGCAAAATTTGCAAATACAAGACTCTGTTGTATAAAACAATTTTGAATGTGAACTTGTTTGCTTGTATTTCTGCAGTCCTGATTTGACAGCTTCATTAGACATGCTGTCAGGGAAGATTCATGCTATAAATAACATCGAAGAACTTACTGGACTGGTAAGGCCATGTATGAAGACCTAAGATGTTTATCTGATGCTGTTGTGTTGTTTCTGTCAACATTCCTTGAGCGAGATAGTGCTTGTAGTTTTCTGGAGATGGTTGATAAGTGTTTCTGCCCCGTATGGAATGTTGTCATATCACCAAAATAGTGAAAAAAAGAAAAAACACACAGCGTACTGTAAGTTCTTTGTTAGTGTAAAACAAAAGGCTGCAAAGAGCCCATTTCAAATAAATACCCATTGTTCTACGTTAAGTTGTGAGGTTTATTGTTCTTGATAAAAAGCAATGAATGGAGATTGACTGAGGTATAATATCTGTTAATCTGTGAATTATGTCAAGAACACATGCAAATTACATACAGTTCTCTGTTATAATGGTGTTTTAGTGAAATGTAAATAAACTCTTACTTTCTGTAATAATTTCCAAATTTATATTGTTTTTCTGTCTTATTTTTGCAGTATGAATAGGCAGAAATTATTTACAGGACCCAAAAATGAAAATTTGCTGAAAATGAACTCACCCTCAGGCTATCCATGATGAGTTTGTTTCTTCATGGAAACAGATTTGGAGAAATTCAGCATTAATCCAGGATCTCCTGCAGTGAATGGGTGCCGTCAGAATGAAAGTCCAAACAGCTGATAAAAACATCACAATAATCCACAAGTAATCCACACGACTACTGTTCAACAGTTAACATCCTGTGAAGCCAAAAGCTGCATGTTTGTAAGAATCAAATTCATCATGACTTATTCTGACGGCACCCTATCACGGCAGAGGATCTGCTGGTGAGCAAGTGATGTAATGCTATATTTCTCCAAATCTGATGAAGAAGCAAACTCCTCTACGTCTTGGATGGCCTGAGGGTAGTATATTTTAAGCAGATTTTCATTTTTGGGTGACCCATTCCTTCAAATATGGTAAAATATGTTAATCAGAGCTGAGAGTACTAAACTTCATCTGAAACCTGCAAAAAAGATTGTGTATTGTACCAGTTGTGTGGAATTGTTTGAATTCCGTGAAAATATCCCAACATTTTCTTTCAGTGGAATTCTGTGGGTTCGCATTCTGTGTGGGCCTAAATATCAGTCATGTCAAGCTAAATACTGTTTTCGTGTGTCTTGCCTTCTGTTTTTCTTTCTTTCTTTCAAGTTACAAAGCACCAGTGAATATGAAGAGAGAAAACTCATTCGGGCAGCCATTCGCCGGCTCCGAGATGAAGAGATACGAGGTGAGATTCTATCTAAAGGGCTGGACAAATATCTCTATACGTCTGCGTGTGTTTACATTCCTCTGTTCTCATTCACAGGAGCATTAGAGAAGGTTCAGACCGCTGGCCAAAGAACAGAGCGACGACAAAATCCTCAGAACTGCTTTGACCTACAGGTGAGTAAATGTGGCGTGGTGAATATCAGGAGCGGTAAATCTCAGGGATAACTAGGCTTAAGTTTGGGGCTTAATGTGGAATGAGGAGAGATAAATCTGAAAACGCAGGACTGGAGATTTTTGGCCTGTTGAAAAGTTCAAGGATACGGTGAGACTGGGAATTAGAGCTTTCGTATTCATTTGTTTTTGGCCATTTAATCACAAAAATAAGAATACATATTTAAAATTACGTAATGAATGGATCATTGTGCAATTTTGATTGATTGTTTGGGTAGTGGCGCACTGCTCTATTTCTAGCTCTGATAAATGCAACTTTATTTTAAGTTTGTTTAATGCAAAACAGTTTCTAAAATGTTTTTTGTGTGTGTGTGTGTGTGTTTTGGTAAATAATTTATGAAGTTTGTTCTTGTGTTTAAATGAAAGTTTGGAAAAAAAGTCTTTGGAAACATGATTTTAAAATGTTCCATTCATCAAAGAATCCTGAGGGAAAAAAAAAATGTTTGCACTAAATATAAACCAGCAAAAACAGTTTTTAACATTGATAATAATGATAAGAACCATTATTAATAACTGTGCATCAATTATAATTGAACAGCAAATCAGCACATTAGAATGATTTCTGAAGGATCATGTGACACTGAAGACTGGAGTAATGATGCTGAAAATTCAGCTTGGATGACAGAAATAAATTCCATTTTAATATATATTCAAAGTGAAAATAGCTATTTTAAATTGTAATAATATTTCAAAATATTACTGTTTATACTGTAGTTTTGATCAAATAAATGCAGCCTTGGTGAGCAGAAGATAAAGCACATAAAAAAAAAAAAAGAAGTAATGTTTCCAAACTTCTGACTGTATATCAATTCCTCAAATGTATAAATTCTCAAAGTATGTTTAAAGAACATTTGCAAAAGGTTATTTAACAATGTGTCGGAAACTTGTGCTACTTATTTGTTTTTCAATATGTAAATAATTATACTGGGTAAGTAAGCAACCTTCTATTCTCTCTCTCTCTCTCTGTCTTTTTTTGTTTTTTTTGTTTCACTTTCTTTTCATTCCTCATCCCACGCACACACACGTGCATTTGTCCTTTAATGACTTTATGGTGCCTCCCAGTTCCACTGACTGAAATGTGGAGAATGTTAAAAATTCTGCTTCTTTTACCTTAATCAGCCCACGTTCCTCTCCGCTCCTCTGTCATATTTGTTTATTTCACTTCTCTATTCTCAAGTTACTCCTCTCTTTCCATTGCTCTTTCTCAGGCATTATTTCAGCCAGAATTTCTTTCTCATTCTGGAGGTGCTTGAAAATCAGCACCATTACTTGTCTGTTATAATTGTTTGCAAACAATTCTAGAACATTGACTGAAAATAACAGGTAACCAAAAATGATGTGTATCACGCAGGGAAAGAAAGATTTGCACATGTGTATGAAGAGATCCAGTGTGATTGTATCGTCCTCCTCTGACCTGTTTCTGTCTGGCTCTGTTTTGATAACAGTCCTATCTGGAAAAATCTCCTATAGTAATATGGTAAAGGTTATTTAGGAGTCATTGAGGAAATTATACAATGAGCTAGCCGTCAGTCTGTTTTCATAGCTAGTTAAAACGGCATTTGAAATTAAATGCAAAACTTCCCAGGCGTCGTCTTTCAGTTGTGAATGGCAGATGCTCAGTTCAGTGGCAGCACACGAGGTGTTTATTATAGGGGTGTCATATGCTATTTTGCAAAAATCTGTTCTCAGAACAAAATTAGTCTCTAATCCAATGTTCTTGTTGTACAATTAAGGCCCTGTTATGTCCAGTTTCTCACCGTTTTTAAAGGAAAATACAGTTGTTTTGAACTTGCCGTTCTTCAAATAATCCTAAAAAAGCAGCACAACTGTTTTCAACATTGATAATAATCAGAAATGTTTCTTTGAGCAGCAAATCAGCATATTAGAATGATTTCTGAAGGATCATGTGACATTGTCATTTTAATTGTAATAATATTTCAGAATATTACTGTATTTATAATTTGATATACATGTCTTTTAAATGGGATGCTGCAATCAGCACTTCATAATGAAGCACAGCAGCCACAATCTTGATTATTTAATTAATTGTGCATCCCTAAAATGTGTTTGACTCTCCTTCTTATGTGGAGCTCAAAAGTAGGTGTTTTGCAGAAAGTTCATGTTGCTCTTTAATACAATGAAAGTGGAGTAAAAAAGCAAAAGTATGTCTCATAAACACCATAAAAGTAGTCCATGCATTTTTTGCACTATGCTCTAAGTCTTTTGAAGCTAAACAATAGCTTAAAGTGAGCAAGAAACTACAGTGTTTTACCTGCAGCTTTGTTCATTTATGTAGCATTTGAATTCTTGAAATACAAATGAGGTACAATAGAAAAAAATGCAGATTTGATGATTGTTATTGGTCATATCTTTCATCTTTCAACAGTGGCAATGATGCAGTCTATTGTGCCATAAATGACAGATAAAATGTGTTGAAATAAACAGGGCTGAATGGAAGAATGGCCTTAACATTTACATCTGCTTTGTATACAGTAGTTTACTTTTGTCCCGTGTAAGACTGTTTTTCCTGTGTGTTTTCCCTCGTGTGCACCAGCAGAACTCTTGCCTTTGAACCTTTTCCTTCGGTGACGTGAGGTCTGTGCATTTGCGCTTTCATGTTTTGTTTGCTTCGTTGTGTTGTATCTCAGTTTGACATCTTTTCCTGTGCACAAAGATTGGGAATCATGGGACTCTGAATTCCAGTGTGGAGGCTGTTTTTGACCATCTTTGTAAAATCAGTTTTGCTAGTTTATGAACTTTGCACATATTATTAGCCTATTATTAAATGTAGACTATATATGAAGCTCTGAATATGAACTTTTTCTAATCAAAATAGATCAGTGTTATATTTCCTAAATGGATATTTTTATTTCAGAAAGTTTAGTTTGTTTTTGAGTTGCATGAAGGCACATGGATTTCAAGTTTGAGACTTGAGATAGTCCTTCACTGGTTTATCTGTTGACCTGCATTATAAAGAGAGGCAAGGGACTTGAGTTGAACAGGAAGGGTGCGATGTGGGATGTGGGATGTGGGGAGGAAGAGAGTGGGAGTGGTCAGGAAGAAGGGGGAGTGGCCAGTGTGATCGTGTGTATGGTAGCCAGAGCTCAGTGACTGAGTGTTGCATACACACGTGTGGATTGAGAGCCGGGGCAGACAGGAACTCCACAAGAAGGTAAATGTCTTTCAGAGAGTTTTAACCTGCTGTTATAAATAACCTTAACACATTAATTCGTACCAACAAAACTCACTTTTTAAAGGTTAAATCAGTTAGAAATAGTTCTTCAGTGGCGTTAGTTGGTGTAAGTGTCATCATTTCTTCATTGTTTTAAATAACAGGGATTCACAGCTCAATTTGGAATTAATTTACTTTTGTTTCATGATTTGTCAAATTTTCACATCCACATAATATAATCAGATGTCTTTATATACATTTTTATCTATCTATCTATCTATCTATCTATCTATCTATCTATCTATCTATCTATCTATCTATCTATCTATCTATCTATCTATCTATCTATCTATCTATCTATCTATCTATCTATCTATCATCTCGCTATCTCTATCTATCTTTGTGTGTTAATTACTTTATATACTTTTTTTGTATTTTTGAGAATTTTTCTGTTCATCAAGGCTGATGAGAAAAGATTTGATAAAAAGATACAGAAATATTGTAAAATATTGCTGCAGTCTATAATAATAATAATTTTAAGTAGTTAAAATCATATTCTATCTGAATTTTATTTATTTTTTGATGCAAAGCTGAATTTTCATATATATTTTTGTGGAAACCATAAGTTTTTTTTCTTTGAAAAGATAGTTCATAAGAAGTATGATGTATTGCAAATAAAAATCTTTTGTAGCATTGTAATTGTCTTTACTGCCAGTTTAATGCATCTTTGCTGAATAAAAGGGTTAATTTAAAGGGTTAAAAAAATCTTACCTCAAACTTTTGAACCGTTGTATATATGTGTGTGCATGTAATAAAAAAAAAACTTATAAAATAAAACATATAAAAAAAATTCAAAATGAAAATTTCCCTTCAATTGTTTGAGAGACCAATTGCCGGTAAAGCTGACAGCAGCTGTTCAGTGAAAATAGGGTGTATGGTCTCTTCATCTTGCATTTTTTTGTGTGTGTGTGTGTGTGTGTGTGTGTGTTGGAGCCAAAATGACAGGCCCTGCTACTGTATTTCACTCATGGTGAGTTAAGTGTGTGTGGTTCACCAGACTTATCCAGACGCTCATGGAAAATGACACTGACTGCTTCACACACACTAGATCTTACGAGCTTTGTGCACTCAGCTGCCAAAAAATTGGGCAGCTTAGAAGATGTACAGCTTTATGTGGCATTTATGGGGGTAAACATGTTTTTCATACAAGGAGAGAAACAGAGATGTTGTGAGAGTTCAGGAGAGTCCGTTTGGCCCACACTTTTCTGTGGTCACCATCTGAAACTCTTGCAGCATGATCGCTGGATTAAACCTGTCAGAAAGGACTAAATCAACCACATACACATGCATAGAGGTTTACAGTCACTGTTCACTCAAAAATAAGAATCAGTCATAAATTTTACTTTTAGAACCACATGCAATTTGACTGACTTTCGTCTGTAGAGGAAAGCTGCTCTTTTTGTGTAATAAATGTGAATGGGGACTGGAGCTTTTAAGCACCTACAGGACAAAAAAGTCAATAAAGTTGTCCATGCAGCCCGTGCACTATAATCAAAGTGGTTTAAAGCCATGCATAGTTTTAAGGAATAGACAAAATTTAAGCATGAATGCGGCCACTCTAGTTCACAGAATCTTTATTTTTGGGTGAAATGTCTCTTTAACGGCAACCTTGGTCTGAACTTCAGAAAAAGCCATTTCTCATGTGTTTCTTTGGCAGCCGACTTATAATTATAGTGTAGAAATATGAACGTGACTGCTGCTGAGCAGTTTCTGTGTCTGTTTGCTTTATATCTGGTTTTTATAGAGAGAAAAGCGATGCTTTGCTGTTGTTTGCAAGTAAAATCTTGCAAGTTTGCTGCGGGAGAAAATAGTCATGTTAGTCACCCATTTACATGTTAGGTTTAAATCGTTCTCTCAGACTAGCTTCCACGACTTCAGCTGGTCTGAAACACAAACACGTGACCTAGTGTAAAGGCAATTTATATCCGTTTGTGTTGGGCTGCTGATTAACAGCGGTTTGGTGTTTATTATACCATATAATTCTTAATCCTTTTACAGCAGGTAGACAAACTCCATTGAGCCAAAAAGACTTAAAGTCCAAGGCATTAAGCAAACACTAAACATCTTAGTCCGTTCAGCCTTCTTTACGACTTCAAAGGTTCAGAGTGGTTCAACTTTTTGAAAGAATATTATTTTCTGTAATGCTGTGCTTGAATGAGCGTCAGATGCTTAAAACTGAAGTTATTTGCGGTTGAAAGCCTGTTGTTTCTCTAAATAATTTGTTTTTAAGAATGAACTTTCAGTGCAGAATTGCAATTTTGCAAGTGGAAACAAATTGATGTGAAAATTGTTGTTGCGTATACTGTAATTTCTGTGATATTTCAAACCCATGTATATGTAAGTTTTCTCCTTTTAAAAAAGTAGAAATTTGTATACATTTTTAAATCACGAATCTTTCTCAGAATTGTGAGTTTATAAACCACAGTTCTGACTTTAATTTTTTGTCAATTAAGAATTTATAGGAAAGGATGCTATAAAAGCATCAAATTCTGTATCTCTTGATTTAAGAATGTTTAGATATTTGTAATGGAAAACAAGATAAAAACACTAAGTAAGAAAACCCCTTTTTTTGCGGTGCAGAGGCAATGCATTTATTGTAAGTTTGTTTTTCTTTTTTTTTGCAGGACGGTCAAGAGAAAATCAAGGCAGAAGCACTCATCAGCCAATCAGAGAGAATTGAGAACCACAGAGAAGGCAAGTAAAATCACACAAAACAGTCTGTCAATCATCTGAGAAAAGAAACATTTAGAAACATTCCACATCAAGGTAGACAAGGCTGAGGGGGGCATTCCGCACCCGTAGAGATGTAAAGCTCATTTATGCCTGTCCCACAGACTTTCATCCTCCACCAGGTCAACCCCTATATTTAGACACAAAGTCTGTTGAAGTAAAACTCCTTTCCTGTGACCCTGACATTTGTGGTGTTAGTGGTCCTTACTCAGCTGCTCAACCCAGTAATTTTGGCCAGGGTGAGAGCAGGGCCAAGCGAAGACGGCCTTAATGAGTGCAGAAATGAGACATTTCTGGAAGCCACCGTTTGTTATTCAGACAGAGACAAAGGAAGTTTGGGGCTGGGACAGGACGGGGAAGAGCATTTATACACAGTTGTTGTGGAGAATGAGGGAAGGACTTGCTTTTTGTCTTGCACGTATTTTGAAGTTTGGCTCAGAGACTCTTTTTGAGCATTTTGAGTTTAGAAATTTCGAAATTTGATAAAGGTAGAACTTCGACTGTGTTCTAAACTTTTTTGCTCCTTTATCCTAAAAGCATTTTTTTGTCTGTCATAGCACTGTTGTGGCATAGTAGTACAGCGATGGTGTCAGGCGGTAATACCGTGGTACTTCAAAAGCATCAGGCTGCCAGTGCTTTTAACATAGTGGGTTAAAATGGGATGGTCTACCTAAATGTTAAAGGAATGGGTCACAAATTTTATTTATTTTTTGAGAATGCAAAAGGAGATGTTTATGACATAAAATATTAAAACTATGAGATTAAACGTCTTGATTATGATAGTCAAAATTATGAAAAGTCACAATTCAGATGATACGTCATCATCAGGACAGTAAAATGATGACATACTAAGTCATAATTATGACAAAAAAGTCAACATTATGAGGTGACTGCTCATAATTAATTCAGTTGTGACAGTATCCCATTTCGCCTTTTTTCATAATTAAGTAAATTATGACTTGGTATCTCATAATCCATAAGTCATAATTATCACTTTCTATCTAAATTTGGACATTTTATCTCATAATTATGACGTGGTATCTCTTAGTTTTGACTGTTATAATTGTTTTTTTTTTTTCATCTCAATGACGTCAAAATCGTCAAAAATATACTAAGTCATAAAAAAAGTCTAAATTATGACATACTAAACAATTACAAGATAAAGTCAACACTGAGGCAAAGTCATAATAATGACATAAGTTGAAATAATAGGTCACAATTGACTTAATATCTCATAATTTAGACTTCTTTATGCCGTTAATTATGAGGTTTTGTCAGATAATTATGATTTATCAAAGTGCTTTTTTCTGTGACGAAAATGGGCTTCCATACAAATCCCATTTGTGTTTGAGTATATTCAAATTATTTGAAAAAACAGATGAAAGACTTGAAATGGAGTTAATGCAATACTCAGTGTAAATATAGGTTCAAATGGACTAGTGCTTTTTCTGTCATTTTTGCAGAGTAAACTATTCTTTCAATAAAAGTTACAATAACCCCATTTTCCATTCCAGCTAAAACGAATCTGTTTATCTAAAAAGATATGATTGAGAGACTGTTGTTGGGTTTGACATACACTATTTTCTAGCCTAGCATTTGTCTGAGAGTGTGGAGAGTCTTTCTTTGTGCTGAAGGAGAAGAATGCGTCTGGGGTTTGGATCTCTGAACTTCATTGCCTGCCACATCACTTGTGGTAAACAAAGCAGACAAGATGGTAATCAAATTAAGCACTCGACTGGGCCAAAGTCCTCACAATAACACGTCTTAAATGCATCATTTAAATTCACTTAAGTGAGTGAAGAGAGTCATTTAAGGGAGTTTCTGATTGATAATACCAATTGTTTTATGCTATATAAATCTTAAATTAGTAGCAATCTATCACTGTTTCTGTTTGTATTTGTAATTGTAAATGTAAATTCAGCAGCATCTTGCTATAAAAAACGATCTTATAATTATCGTAACTCTTTCATTTAAGGAAACATTCTTGAAAAGACCTTTTAAGCAGTATATCCTTACTCTGTATAAGCAATGAAAAGAATGCAGTGTACATTTAGACTAAGGAACCCAAAAGCACAGACTGTACTCTGCTCCTTCAGAGATCTGAGAATGGTGGAAACAGAACGATACTTCCTGACCAGATGTGAAAAGTATCAGGATGTCGGCAAGACTACTTTCCTACAAATTACAGGGATCTGCTCAGAAACGCTGTTACCTTAAGAGCATTAGCTCTCTCTCATTACAGCTAGAGTCTGAGGCCGACGCATGAATGTGAATCTCTCAGGTATTAGCAGTGAAATGGCCATTTTTTGTGTCACAATCTTTGCTTTTGCCACACTTTAAAAATCTCTAGGTTCTCAGGTTTGAATTTGGAAACTTTCAGTAATTGCTGCACAGTTTTAACGGCTTTAATAATAAAAAAAAAAGCTCAGGGACAAGAATCTTCAAATTTGAGCTTGTAACATGCAAACCTGTAAAATTTAAAATATTTTGCTGATTGTCAGCTGAAGGTGGGACTCTGAACGTGAGACGCTAATGTCACTTCCTGTGCCCACCATGTATTCTGTGTCTGGATATCTCTGTCCTCCCAAACAGCGTTTGCTCTGAGTGTGCAAACATTCAGGAAATGTGAAAGGAAATGTCCTATCTCCACCCAGCATGCATAGCTCATTACAATAACCATCTGACATTCCTTTGGCTTAGTTCTGTTCGTTTTGTCTGTGCCTGGCTGCATAAATTTGCTTTTATGTGTGGTTAACCTAGTATTTCACCATACTTGCTGGTGTAAATCTTGCAAGTCCCCTGAAAGAAATTTAGTATGCAGTATTCATCAATTCAGTGTGCATTATGAGTATTTTTAGCTAGGCCTTGCCCTACAGTGCAATGCGATTCCTAATTGTCCCATATTTTTTTAAAAATGCTAACAGGATGTGTAAACAAACACACACACGCACGCACACACACATGTTTGTTTTAGTGGTTTACGGGGACTCTCCATAGGCATAATGGTTTTTATACTGTACAAACTGTATGTGCTATTGCCCTACACCAACCCTACACTTAACCCTACCCCTTACAGGAAACTACAGGCATTTTTAGATAAAAGAAAAAAAACACCATTTAGTATGTTTTTTTTTAAGCCTTTTGATTTACGGGGACATAGGCAGTAAAAACAGGAAAGTTGTTTTTTTTTCTGAAATATTTTAAAATGTAATTTATTCCTGTGATCAAAGCTGAATTTTCAGAATCATTACTCCAGTCTTGAATGTCACATGATCCTTCAGAAATCAGTCTAATATGCTGATTTGCTGCTCAGGAAACATTTCTTCATTTATTATCAATGTTAAAAACAGTTTTGCAGCTTCATATTTTGTAGAAACTGTGATCGATTTTGTTTTTACAGATTCTTTAATGAGTATAAACTTCAAAAGAACAGCATTGATTTGAAATAAGTCTTTACTGTCACTTTTAGTCAGTTTAATGCATCCTTGCGGAATAAATTTTTTTTTTTTTTTTTTTTTTTAAATCTTATAGATTCCAAACAAAGTTCATTTTCACTAATCCAGGTTTTAAAATCAATAGTATGAACAGAAAGTGTGCTGAGGTTGAGACTTGGTTATATCTGAAGTGGACTGAAATGAGATTGAATCCAGTGTTTTTTTTTTCTTGTTTTCTCATTTTTGTCCACTTAAACTGCTCTGAGGTTGGTTGTTTTAAATCTTATTCTAACCTCAAAGATGCTATTTTAATGTACTTACAGTTATGTGTTTGTCTCTTCTCTTGTAGCCTCGAACCCTGACATGGTTTTAGTACTAGATCCTTTGGTCAGAGAGAAAGTCTCTTGCCCTCTGACCCAGCGGATCCAATGCGATCATGGCTCGCCCTCCTCAGAAGTCATTCCTTCATACCGAGAGCGTTCAGACTCCGGAGAATCGAATGATAGCAGCTCCCATCAGAGAAAGAGGCTGAACTCCAGCGCCTCAGACCGTAGCCACGATTCCCTGTCCACTGCTGAACCTCCTCTGAGGAACCAAAGCTCACAGTCAGGACCAGCTGGAGAGGAAGTCAGGGCAGCTGTGAATTCAGAGGCTCCGCAGATGGATCGAGACCTGAAGAAGCTTGACAACGGCGTGGAGACAACTCGCTTTCAGAGCACAGCAGGTTCACAAGCATGCACACAGAATGAGACCAGTACAAGAGCTGAAGACATCTCAGCACAGAAGGTAAGTAGAAAAGAAAGGATTCTCATGGGAACACTTGCTCTGTTTGTTCCACCAGGAGGTACTATTTGTCTCTGTTTGAGATTGTCCTGTTTTATCTCTGTGAATCCATCCACCACTTGCTCAGACCTTCCTCAGTTCCATAACAATGGTCAGATGTGATTTAAGAGAAAATCATTAGTGGTGTTTGGCTAAGAATCACTATTAGTGTTGATCATATTTAGGGTTATTGGGTTTTATCATTTAAGTGGCTTGTTGAAGAGTGTGTGCCATTACAATTCTTGTCTGGCTGACAATAACGGTCAAAAAAGTCCCATAGACTTACATTCACGTGAGCCATACTGTATCTAGAGACTAGATGGTAACTTATGCTTTAAACAACTCCAAATTACACCATACTGGAACAAATCTTACAATATATAGTATAAATACATTACTGTTCAAAAGTTAGGGGTCGGATTGTTTTTTTAATGTTTTTGAAAGAAGTCTTTTCTGCTCACCAAGGCTGCATTTATTTGATCAAAAATACAGTAAAAGCAGTAATATTGTGAAATATGTTGTACAATTTAATTTAACTGTTGTCTATGTGAATATGTTTTATAATGTAATTTATTATTGTGATCCAAGCTGAATTTTCAGCATGATTACTCCAGTCTTCTGTGTCACATGATCCTTCAGAAATCATTCTAATATGCTGATTTACTGCTCAAGAAACATCTAATCAATGTTGAAAACAGTTAATATTTTGTGGAAACTGTCATTTTTTTTATTTAGCTTTTTTTTTTTTCAGGTTTTTCAGGATTATTTAACATTAAAATGAAAAACCTGAAAAGTTGTGCTCCTTAATATTTTTGTGGAAACAGTGCTACTTTTTTTTTTTTAGTTGAAATAAAAACATTTCTAACATTACAAATGTCTTTACTCTTACTTTTAAACAAACTTTTTTCCTTGCTGAGTAAAAGTATTAATTTCTTTCAAAAAATTTTTTTGGTATTTAGTGTAACTCTTGATAAAACTCGATAAATCACCTCTTCATGAATATAAATTAACATATGTTTACTGCTGTAAACAGACGTTGCTGTTATTGTAAAGTGTTTTATGTCATGCTAAGTTGATTTTGAGTTTTTTTTTTTCTTAGATCACATCAGGTGGAGATGCTCTGTTGACTTCTCTTACTAATGGCAAGGATACAGGTGAGCATTTCTGCATGTCCTCATAAAACTACACCACAAAAGAAAGTTAACTAATGGTGGATTTACCTGTGCCCTATAATTAGTTAATAATTAGTTTATTATTAATAATTACACTTTCTCTATTCGAATATGACTCGCATGTGTTGTATACCTGACAATATAGTTGGCCAGCAGCAAGTCAGTGTCCTTCTGCTTTTGTTTAAAGTATGGAGATGTCACCCTCTTGCAGTCAGCAGGCCGTATCCCAAGATCTTCACTCTTCCTTATGACCTAATAGGGCCATTACCACATTCACAAGCTTAGAGGCCCGGACCAGTGTAATGCTTTAATCAGTCTTTCCCGTCTCCTCCCCCTTCTGCAAAAACCAAAACATCCTGCATGACCCGTAGGGATGAAAAATCCCAAATGAAAAGGAATTAATAACCTTAGATTCACAATTGTTTATTCTAGACACAATGAAATTAGAAGGAGAGCAATTGAAGACTTGATTAAAGGGATAGTTCACCCAAAAAATGGGAATTCTGCCATCAATGTCAAACAAGTTGAGCATATTTGATATTATGTTTATATGTGAATAAAAGTCTAAATTAAATCTGATCTTCATATAAGCAATATCGTGTCTTCAGAAGACTTGGATTAAACCGCTTGATTCTTATGGATTTCTTTATTAACTTTTTAAGTGTCAAGTTTTGCTGGAATGGACTTTTAATGGAGGGACAGAAATCTCAGGTTTCATTAAAAATATCTTAATTTGTGTTTTGAATATGAATGGGGTTATGGGTTTGGAATAATATGAGGGTGAGTAAAGGATGACAAAATATTCGTTTTTGGGTGAACTGTCCCTTTAAAACTTTAAAAAAAAAAAAAAAAAAAAAAAAAAGCTCCAGTGATCTCACATAGGTCTTCTCTAGAGGATCAGAAGAGATATCAGAGAATTGAAATGTGAGAGATTTAATACTTAGTATTTCTCATCAAATTCTTCCAAGACTACATGATCTGAGCTGTGCTAGCCACATTTATTTTATAGCTTATATAAGGTTAGAAATGTTTGCAGTTTTTTTTTTTTTAATGTATGGTCGGTAACACTTCACTTTAGCAACCAGTTCTCACTGTTAACTAGTTGCTTATTTGCATGCATATTTCTAGCATATTGGCTGTATTATTAGTACTTATGAAACACATATTAATGCCTTATTCTGCATATTTTAGATTCCTTAACTCTACCCAGCAAATTAGGAGTTTGTGGCAAAAGTCGTAGTTAATAGAGAATCTGTTCATTAACTAAAGTGTGATCTAATGTACTATTTTGAGAACATAAATCTTTTTGATTTATAATAATGAAATTTTTAATAATTTTATTTTTACTTTAATAAAAATACATTTTTCTTTTCAGATTTTAAAAACAAAGCCTCATTCTCTGGGCCCGTCATTCGTGCAAACTCTGTTCGCGACAGAATGCGCAAATTCACCGAACCGGTTACGAACACACCTAAAATCAGCCACAGTTCTTCTCATTCTAGAAACACAGTGTCTGCTGAGAGCTCCTGGGACACCTCGTCCTTTTCTTCCTCCATCTCAAAGAAAGAGAGGAATGTCACTGAGAACATGTTGGCCCGGCCCAAGCTTTTCTCCAGCCAATCACACGCCGCAGTGGGCGGCTCACACGGCCGCACTGAAAATGTCAGTCGTGTGTGTGGCGGTTCAGAAGAAGTGCAGACTCCTGAGGGAGAAGCATCTTCAGGGACCCACGACACCCGGGGTGAACCTGAGTCCAACATGAAGACCTTCCTCAGCATTGAGATCAAAGACGGAGGAAACCCAACTTCACATTCTTCGCTGTCATCGTCCTCTACAGCTGTAAACATGAGCCCTCGAATCATCACATCTGCTGCTCCACAGAGAACAGGTAAGCAAATGAATCAACTGATTCATAAAACTGATACAAATATACCTAATTATGCGTTTTGGGTCCAAAACAATTGTGGGGTGAATTGATAGATTTGCATGAACTGAAAAAAGAAGCAAAAAAATGTATACATTTAATGCAATGTATATTGCTTTGGAAAAAAGCATCTGCCAAATGCATAAATAAGTAAATGTTCAATATATTCTAATGTTCAAAATGTTCTATATTCTAAGAATTGTTTTAGTTAATACTTTTATTCAGCATTAAACTGAAAAAAAAGTGACAGTAAAGACATTTATCATGTTTCAAGAGATTTCTGTTTTAAATGAGTGATGTTCTTTTGAACTTTCTATTCATCAAAGAATCCTGAAAAAAATGAAAATACGAAGCAGCAAAATTGTTAATAATCAGAAATGTTTCTTGAGCAGCAAATCAGCATATTAGAATGATTTCCGAAGCATCATGTGACACTTAAGACTGGAGTAATGATGCTGAAAATTCAGCTTTGATCACAGGAATAAATTACATTTTAACACTCATTACAACAGAAAACAGCTATTCTAAATTATAATAATATTTCACAATATTGGTATCTTCACTGTATTTTTGATCAAAGAAATGCGACTTCTTTTAAAAACTTTAAAATATATTCACATAGAAAACAGTTCTTTTAAATTATGATGATATTACTCTGTACATTTGTGGCTAACAGCACAGGTTATTGTTTCGCTCATAACATCATATTCAAGCCATTCTCTCAGTAAAATGGCATGTTTTTTTCCCCCTGAAATCTATGTTTGGCTTCACTCCAGATTCGAGTAAGGTTCGGACTACCAACCTTTCCTGTTGCAAACATTTTAGCAACACAAAAATTCTTGTGCTTGAGTGTTAATTTTAGACACATTTTATGTCTTTGCACATATTTATATATCTGTAAATCTGCTGCACCATTATTTTGGTGTGCATGTTGCCAGGATACGCATGGAAGATGGCAAATGTAAAAATGTAGCGTCACCATTAGGGTTGGGTACCGTTCACATTTGAACCAGTACGGTACCGGTATCCGTGACACCTCGCTCTCTCTCTCTCTCGCTCTCTCTCTCTCTCGCTCTCTCTCTCTCTCGCTCTCTCTCTCTCTCTCTCTCTCTCTCTCTCTCTCTCTCTCTCTCTCTCTCTCTCTCTCTCTCTCTCTCTCTCGCTCTCGCTCTCGCTCTCTCTCTCTCTCATATGTGCCCAAATGCGTTGTCTGGTACCGAATGATTTAATGTAAATCCATACTCGGTAGTACCGACGCAATTCGGTCCGTACCCTTAAAAGTACCGAGTTCAGTACCCAACCCTAGTCACCATAGACTTTACTTCTCATTGCAAATAAACAATTGGCAATTTTAGAATTTCAAAATTCTAAAACAATTCTGTTGATCTGCTTTGTCAAGGCATCCAAAAGAATGTATAAAATATCCAAAACACACAATGCTATTATATTTTTTTTTATTTTAATGTCCATTTCTCACTGTTAACTAACTATTAACTACCTCAAACCCCTAATTTGCTGTTTCTTAATAGTAAGGTAGTTGTTAAGTTTAGGTATGGAGTTGATTTAAGGGATCTAAAATGTGGTCATGCAGAATAAGGCATTAATATGTGCTTTGAGTACTAATAAACAGTCAATATGTTAGCATGGTAGTTCATAGTGAAAATGTTCCTTAAAAAAGAGTGTTACCATTATTTTTTTGACCGTAATCAATTCTAAAGGATTCTAATCCTAAGAAATTAAGGTCCCATGTCCTGTCTCCTAAATTTGAGCAGGTTTTTGAGCACTGTTGGTTATTGTTTAATATCTTGTTTTGTGTTAAACAACATATTTCTGTTAGCACTGATAGCCCGTTGATTAGCAGACTAACGTACCGTTCAATTGCACCTCTGGCTACTCGAAGTCGAGTCCTGACTCGTGGTCCTTTGCCAGTCCCGTTACCAACTCTCCACCCCATGCTTTCCTGTCATTCTCTGCTATCCTGTCCACTAAAAAAGCATTAAAATAGCCAACACAAACAAAAAACAAAAACCAACAACGTGTTTCTTACTGATTAGAAGGAAATCAAAATTTTACATTTTCTTTAGATTCCTAGGGGCCTCCTGTTGATAATCATAGTAGATGAAAACTACTGTATCTAGCTCTTCATTTTTGTCAAGATGGAATTTTGTATGAAAATTGGTATTAGGATTCATTCAGATTGGTTTCAAATGATGATTATAAAAGTATTACTTGGTAATGATGGATTTTTGCCTAAAGCCCGAAACACGCTGCACGATTTTTGGCTGTCCCAGACGAAAGACTGGCATCGTTAAGCAATCGTGGCGATTTCTGATTGGCCACGAATTGTTTCACGATGCCAGTCTTTTGTCTGGGACAGCCGAAAATCATGCAGTGTGTTTAGGGCTTAAAGTAGTGAGGTCACAGGCCTCGAAAACTGGAAAGGGGGAAATGGAAAGGTAGTTACTATGCGTTTCACAGATGTTTTTATGGGGAAGGCTGAATGAGCTGATGGAACAAATTGGAGTTCAAACTGTGCATATTCTCCGTTTGGCAGCCATGTTGGAAATTTTACCCTAAAATGAAATATTTCCATTCATTCCTTCTCGATGATTCAGGTAAAGTATGAGTAAGCCTATTTAGTGGTTTTGCATATAAACTTTAAAAGAATCTGTTTTCTGGAAACTGTTCTTTAAGCGGGAGTGGATTTCACCCAGTGCTCCTGAATGGTATTTATGAATGTGAAATCACAGTAGTTCACCCCAAAATGATCTCATCTTAGATGGTTTGAACCCTTATGTCCCTTGAAACCCATATTGTGTTTCTTTTTCTGTGGAACACAAGATTTCCATTCAAAAGGAACAATGGCAAGCAAAAATGAAATTAAAATCATAGTGTGTGCTTTACTGAAATTCTTTTGAAGCCATATGGTAACTTTGTTTAAAGACCACTTATATATTATTGCATGACCATGTTCAAGGTCCCTTAGACCTACCAAAAACCTAAACACATCTTATTGAGGGAAAACTCTTAGTTAATAGTGAAGATGTGTTCACTAATCTAAAGTGTTACAAAAAAGACCACATCTTAATTTCTTGGCCTCATCTGAGCAAAATATTTTCCCAAGTTGCAGTAGCACTCTGAACTCTGTCGCTTCTTCAGAATCATTTTTGTGGCTTTTTTCTGAAGTGTTCTCGATGACACTGTGGATGTTAAGATTTGACCTTTTCTAAGTACTGTCTAGAATGGTTTATTCCAACTTCCACTTCCTGTCAATTGAACCAGCAGTGCATGATTTCGACTTCCAAACATTTGGATGTTTTGTATCCATTTCTCAATTTATGAACTAGACTTTTGTCTTCATTTTCACATGGATTGAAGCAAATCTCTTTATGCACTGATAGTGGGTCATGCAAGCAATATTAGCTAACTTATGTTGCACAAGTTACTGTAAGTTGTTACCAGACTTATTTATTTGTTAAGATTATCATTTGCATCATATTTTGTTTAGCATCCCCTAGGTTCTGAAATAATAGTACATTTCATTTGTAAAGCATTTAATTCACTAAATTATTCAAAATATACATGACCACATGGTTATTTGGGAACACTATATTTGAAGCGCTACTTATAATGCATTAGACATTCATAATATAATGCATTGTATAGTATATTTTCAGAATTGAAATACAATATATATGGAAGCATTATATATGCAAATTTCTTGTTGTATTTGAAATTGACGTGTTTTAATGCATTGTACTTTCTAAAGGTGTAACAATGCTCAAGTGTCGATGTTACAATGCATAATTGATGTATTTAAAATACATTATAAATAAAGGCTTCAAGTAAAGAGTTAATAGTTATTTCATACATAAACCATTTTTTCTTGTATTTCCATCAAAAATAGCTTATCTTTATACTGTTCCAGTGTGTATAGACCATACATAGCTATGCCATACCGTCACAGTGATATGCATAAAATAACCGTTGTATTTTGGTTAACTGGTATGTGTGCCTGAGGACCCCTGTCATATAATCATAATTCACATGCCAGTTCACCCTCTTTCACCCGCCTGATGCATAAACACAATCTCTATTCTCCTCATTTTGTCATATCTCTCTCTGTCTGTCTCTTCTCAGTATCATCAACAGACCGTATTTGTCATAGTGCCACAGCTCTGTCAGATCTTCCTTTTTTGGAAGCGCTTTGCTCATCCTTGCTTCTGAAAGGTCTCGCAGGCAGTGGAAAGAAACGTACTTGAAAGCCTCAGGATATTTAATGATATAGACCTGCAGTAAAAGATTGTTTACCGTCTCACTGAACCACATAAGGACACTGACGTATTGTGTAATCGCTGGCTAACTGATGAAGATACCATAAACAGAGCTGGCTGCTTTATTTAAGAGTCCTGTACACTCTCTGATTTCGTCAGCAGCGTGTTCTTGAACAAAGAGGTTTTTATTTGGGAATTTATTGACGTTTTTATGGCTTTAAACAAACCAGATTTCTTGGGATGAAACATGAAGGTTTCAATGAATACTATCAACTTCTCTTGGAGAAACAACATAATTTAATTCATTAGGTTGAAGAATACAAATCTAGACATTCAGAGACATTGTGTACACTAGTACATTTTAAAGTGTGGGTCGTTAAGATTTGTGCGTTTTTGAAAGGAATCTATGTATTTATTCAATCAAAAATAGAGTAAATACAGTAATATTGTGAAGTATGATTACAGTTTAATAGAACTGTTTTCTTTTTCAATATATTGCGAAACTGTAATTAATTCCTGTGATCAAAGCTGAATTTTCAGCATCATTATTTCAGTCTTCAGTACCATGTGATCCTTCAGAAATCATTCTAATATGCTAACATTTCTGATTATTATCAATGCTGAAAACAGTTGTGCTGCTTCATATTTTGGTAGAAACCATTTTATTTCAGGATTCTTTGAATAGAAAGTTCAAAAGAACAACTTTAATTTGAAATAGAAATCTTTTGTAACATTATCAATGTCTTACTGTCACTTTAGATCAATTTAATACTTTCTTGCTGAATAAAAGTCTTATTTTCTTAAAAGTCTGACCGACCTCAATGTTTTGAACGGTAGTGTCTTCAATTTCAGTAATCTGTACATGACAAATGAAAATATATCGGTTAACATTTATTTTATTTCAAGGAACAAAAAACATATTTTTTATGGTTTTAGCTAACTATAATAACTGTGGCCAGTACACACCAATGCGGCAAGGAGTGCGTACTCCATGCTGAACAGCCAGAGAGCACGGAAGGCGCTGAGCAATGTTTACATTAGCAGTAATGTGACCATGCTAATTTATGAGCCCTAAGTGGTGCCATTGTGGCAGCTTACATAACGGACTAAAGGCTCCACTTCACTCTCATCCACTCCAACTGAAGCTCTATTTAACATCTGAACAGTGCTGTGTAAATATTTCTTAGGGTGGTATGATGTTTTCAAATGTACACTGTCATTAGACATTCTTAAGAAGCTCAGTCTCATCTAAATCTTGTTAGTGTCTTAAATGTCCTCATTTTGCTGTTTTTCTATGTTCTCTCAGAGCTGACGCTTGGTTTAAGAGCAATGCCGTTCAAAGTGACCAGCTCAAGTCTCTCATCAGGATCCTCTGTTAAGGTATTTAACATACGCAGACTATTTTAACACAAAACAAAACTATATTTGCATGCAAATGAAGTCTCTACTCAGCATTTTTCTTCACCCCCCCTCAGGTCCACTTGTAATATTAGTCAGTGTTTTTTTGTTGTTTTTTTTAACTATAAACAGTAATAATTAAATTTCTTCTGATAATGGTCCTTCTTCTCTCTGACCCTTATAATTAAACAGATCTTTTTTTTTTTGCTGCTGTGCCTTTAAGACCTTCACAGAAATGGCATCTTAGCACGTTAAATGAGTGACAATACTTTGCTGTGTTAAGGTCCTTGCACACCGAGTCTGAATTATTTTTTCATATTTGTCATCCTTTCCTATCAAAATGCTTGCTACGGAAGCGAAAACAGAGAAAATCGAACCTGATCCAAATTTTTTATGACAGACGAAAGTTTCGGAGGCAGTGTGTAAATGTTATTGACTATTTATTTTTTAACGTGTGAAAATTTCGGACTCGGTGTGCAATGATCTTTAGAGAGACAGTCCCCTCTTAACACTGTCTCAGCGTAAACTTTGACACTTTAAATGGTCTGTAAACAATTCACAAAAGCTTCAGAAAGGAAGTGCCTCTGGGACCAAAGAGCTGTTAACAAACAGATATTTTCAGCATCAAAACATCAGAAAGCAGGTCGGTGCTGATAACCTCCTGGGTAGCGCCCCAATGTACAGTATAGCGATATACCAATATACTATTGTGCTTCGGGCGTCCCGAGTTCAAGTCCTGGTTCGCAGACCTTTCCTGATCCCGTACCCCAGTCTCTCTTCCACTTTGCTTCCTGTCAACTTACTCTCCTATCGAAATGAAGGCATAAAACCCCCAAAAAAAGAAAAAAAAAAAAAGAAAAGAAACTTTAGAGAGCAGCAGAAAAACACTGATAATCCATGTTCATACTAGAGCCCCACGCGGGACTGTTTTCTTAAACCAGCACTCGCTGAATTTCTGACCAGGACCGCCTGCACCTGAAACCTGCGTGTTCCACTCTCACCCGCGGCCACGAGATTTGCATTGGGTCCCGCGGGAGCCCAAACCCAATGCAGCCCTCTAGTTCATACCTCAAAAATCATTTTTTAAAATTTCACTCCAGGTGAAATTGATCGCACTTTTGTGTCTCAGGCCAAGAATGATCTGAACTGAGCATATGTTCTGTAGAAGACATTGCTTTAACTAACCTAATATTTGTGATTGAAGACATTTAGGCCATGAGCATAATGCAGCTACAGTACATATCCTTGATACTCCTTAATCTCCTTCTCTACACAAAGTTTGGACATTCACTGTAGTGAGAAACGCGTTCTGTGATTTTAAATTCAATCCTGAAAAGTTAATGTAGTAACAACTACACTACTGTTCAATAGATTGGAGTCAGTACGCTTTTTCAGAATACAAAAATACAGTAAAAACAATAATATTGTGAAACATTACAATTTAAATGAACTGTTTTCTGTGTGAATATGTTCAAATGTAATACATTCCTGTGATCAAAGCTGAATTTTTACTCCAGTCTTCAGTGTCACATGATCTTTCAGAAATCATTCTAATATGCTTATTTACTTATCAAGAAACATTCTTGATTATTAGCAATGTTAAAAAAGCAGTGCTGCTTCATATTTTTGTGGAAACCATGATACAAGATAAGAACAGCATTTTTAAAAATAGAAATATATTGGAACATTATCTTCACTATTACTTTATCAATTCAATGCGTCCTTGCTGAATTAAAGTATTCATTTCTTTAAAAGAAAAATCGTACTGACCTCAAACTTTTGAGCAGTGTATGTGCTTTCACTCATTCACACATCTCTCTGTTGCCAGATCTCCCAAGGAAAACAAAGCCAACACAAGCGACTTACTTCACCAAAATAAGCTCTAATACAGGACTCAGTTCTTTAAATAAGCATAAAACAACATGACTGCCCATAAATAAGCATCTTTATGACAAACTAAGCTTACACATGCAGACATGGCAACACAGAAAGAAATTCCCACTTTTTAAAAACAGCAACTTTTATGAGCTTGAACAAAATGGGGCTCTCATGGCCTAATGGATGGGTTAAATGCAGAGCACAAATTCCCAAGTATGGGTTACCATACTTGGCCACACATCATGTCACTTAAAACACAGTGCCCCTGTTGACAGAGGTTTACTTAAAATGGTCTAATATAATACGTCTCCAATAACATTTGTCAAAAATTAGACGCCAAACAAGTTAAACAGTTGTTAAACGTGTGAAATGTGAAACCTTTGATAGACACCATTGCAATTTTTGCTAATAATGGCTAATAATGCACAGAGCATAATAA
The DNA here is from genome assembly GCA_036784905.1 of Acrossocheilus fasciatus. Classification (NCBI taxonomy): domain Eukaryota; kingdom Metazoa; phylum Chordata; class Actinopteri; order Cypriniformes; family Cyprinidae; genus Acrossocheilus; species Acrossocheilus fasciatus. The sequence continues at coordinate 34,069,807 of CM071942.1, read as the reverse complement.
ACACTTAAAAGGGCAACATCTGCAAACCTGTAAACAACTGAGGATGACAGTCCTACACTTAAGCACTTTAGTAAAAGAGTATTTATGAAAAAAAAAAAGTTTTAAACTACTTTTTTCACATCAATCTATACTCTATACCCAGTAAGGACAAAGCAAATATTTAAAAATAAAACTGAAGTATCACATTGCATAATGCAGTACTTAGTTGAAGCACCTTTACAGCTGGCAATTACAGCTTTAAGTGTTTTGGTTCTGATGCAGCAAGCTTTGAACTCTGGTTTTGGGGATATTCTGCCTCTCCTTTTTGCCGATCCTCTCAAGCTCTGTCAGGTCAGACGAGGACCAAAGGGGGACAGCCATATTCGGGTTTGATTGGTACTCCAGTCAATGTGTAGAAATATTTCAAAGATAATCCAGAGAAATGAGATGCACCTGAGCTAAATTTCAAATGTTTTAGTAAAGGTTCTGAATGCTTATGTCAGTTTGATAGTTCAGTTTGCTGTAATAATTGTCATAATGGGTTATGGAGTGTAGACTGATGTTAAAAAAACAATTATAATAATAACAATTAGAAGCTCTTTAGCAAATGTTTGCAACATAAAAAAACTAAAAAAAACTGATAGTCTGAATACTTTCTGAATCCACTGTACTTTAAAAGAATATACTTAAGTGTGAACCGAATGTAATGTTTTTGGATATTTAATTTCATGTTATTTTTGATTATGTGCAATTTGGTGATTATGTAAAATTATAATTACGTCTATTGACTTTGAAATATGGTTAAAGTGTACTGCTGAATGTACTGACAAGCATTTGTGGTAAACTAAAATATATTTAAATATAATTTCTATGGGAACTTGAATGCCTTTTATTTAAATATATTTGTAATAAAGCTGTTATTTAGTACATTTTAACAGAACTCAGCAGAAGTGTGTTAAGAAACAGTCATGAAAGCTAAGTCTCTTTAAGTACACTTAAGTGGTCTTTTTTTCATTTGTATTGTTATCTGCAAGTGCAATTTTTTTTTTTAGTATTTTAAGTTTTAGTTTACTTCAAACCCTTTAAGAAGTACCCTACAAGTGCACATTCAATACAATTAAACACTTTTTCACAAGGCAGGAAAAGCTGCTCCTATGTGCATAATTGAGGTAAATCATTTGAAATATAGCGAAACATCACAACAGGTATAAGTAAACGTGTCTTTTGCTGGTAATACCTGTTGAGTCTGTAACTCATGTGGGGCAGTGTGGTAATCTTGTTAAAGGATAAGTACTGACGCTTCATTAGCAGGTTGACAAGGCTATTTCGCACAAATGAGGGATTAATATCTCAGTGTGAGAGCAACAGAAGAAAGAGAAAGCCTTGAGAGAGAACACACACAGCAGGAATCATGATTTGAAGGAAAACTTGTATACGGCAATCTGGGTCAGAGGTAAAAATGAGTAGGATTTGAAGAATAGAAAGTGATTGTGTTGTATACTAACAAACATGAACCGCTGGTTTGGTTTAGCTTTATAAATACAATGATAACTGTGATGACAGACAAATGTCTAACAGCTGATCATAACGGATGCATTTGTGTGGTCATAAATTGGATGTTGTTTGCCCTTTTGCTTCTCTCTTCCTTTGCAAGCAATTTTCTGGATGGTGATTTGAGGTACAGATTGTACTAGATGTAGGTCAAACTGTTTAGCACTGATGGGACGGTAATTAGAAGCAGGGTTTGGAGAGACTTGATGAGAAAACCACAAGGAGTGGTGTGGGAAATAATCTACAGCTCTTCCGACCACAAATGACTCGAGTTTCCAGTGTGAAAGCAAAAATGCTGCTCAAGGTGACAAATCACAGCCGATCAAATTGTGAAGGGGATTTTTGGATCAATGATATTTCATGAGAAATTCAACACAACGTGACAAAAATAGAGATCATGACCACATTTTTTTATTTTTTTATTTCAATAGCTGTCCCTGTTTAGGACACAGTGTAAGAGACAGTTGTCCTAATGATTTATTTTTATTTAGTATATTTATATATTTTTTCTTTTTTATGTGTAATCCCTTTTTACCCTGGCTGTGTGAAAATATCTAATACATGTCAATATATTTGACAAAAAACAACTTATTTATCAAAATGTATGTATAACATTGTTCTGAATGAAAAAAAAATGGATGTCATGGATGTCTAAATGTTTAATGCAGCAGCACAAATCTAATAATCGTGGCATGTTTTATGGCACAGGTTTTAAAAAATATACATTAATTTTATAAATTTATATGTCCAGTGAACATGCATATTTAAATACTTTGTGTCCAAAGTAATCTGTGCTATTCAGAAAGCTTCTAACTACAGTCACTGATTATTTCTGGACATCCACCACATGATGCCAACCTGTACTTTTCACTGCTCTTTCCTAGAAAGAAAGAGTAGCTTTTTAATTTCATACATGGATGCCTATAGGATGATGTTCCAAGCCAAACAGAAATTTTGAAACTTTTCCCGGCAAAGCACTGCTTGTCTGTTCCTTCCGGCTGTACGTACCTTACATTCTTCACAGGGTTTGTTTTGTGGCCGCTCTTTTACAGCTTGCGGTGGTATATTTAGATGCTCTGTTTTGAACTATGCCGGATATTTTTAGTTGCATGGCTGTCAGTAAGTCTGAGGGTCAGGCATTGTTGCTTGAATGAGACCGGACTGATTGGAATAGCTGTCTGAGCCTCAGATATACGCGGACACAGTCATGCTATTGAATGATCTGTCATTTGGGTCAAAAAGTTCAGAGGTGGTTTTGGCTACTCAAAGTTTCCTGATGACAGCTAAAGTGCTTTTTAGTGACACACCTGTTGCGCTGTCAAATCAAGGCCAAAAATCTGAAACGCGTCACAGCTTTCAATGAATTGCTTGTACAGAGCTTTATAGTGGAATATTTTTTTTGCATATTTTTGCATAAATTTACATATAGATGCATTGTTCTTTAAATAATGATTTTGTTTAGGGCCATTCACACAGAACATGTTTTTCCATTCCAGTGCATTACTTTTCCATTGTTTTTCTATGAAAATGTGTATGACCATTGCACTTGTCTCGCATCTTCTCCCAGGTGACATACACCAGATTTCATCTAGTCCACTTAAATCATTTAGTCCATTTAAGTCCCATCGATTTCATACAATCCACTGGAAAATCACATTCAGATTTGCTTCCATCCAATCAACAAACAATGGATAGCATCAAGTCCCTGTCCACTTTTTTTTTTTTCCTCTCGATTATCCATTAGTCTTGAATGTAAGTCATACAGTATGTCAATATGAAAAAAGACCTGCGAGTACATCAGTTTCACGGCAAACTTCTGCTCAATAAAGAATAACACTAACAATACCAAATAAAACAGCAGATTGACTGAATCGCATCAGCAAGCTCTTTTTTTTACCTAACAGACTGTCAATCATTTAGACATGTATGATAATATTGACATTTACAATTGTCTATCATTTTAATTGTGAGAACATTATGTGAATAAATTACTTTGTTAGCAGATCTTCAACACAATCCTGACTCAAACAGCACATCTGTGTTGTGGGTGTCAAAAATAATCAGTCGTAATAAATAATGCCATTTTTTTTAATGAGTATTTGGTAACACTAGTTTAGGGACTAATTCTCATTACTGCTTATTAGCATGCATATGACTAGCATATTGGCTGTTTATTAGTACTTATAAAGCACATTTATGCCTTATTCTGCAAGACCATATTTTAGATCTCTTAATCCACCCCATACCTAAACTTAACAACTACCTTACTAACTATTAATAAGCAGCTAATTAGGAGTTTGAGGCAAAAGTCATAGTTTATAGTGAGAATTGCTCCCTACAATAAAGTGTGACCCAGTTTATTAACACATCCTGAATCATTGAGATTAAATGTCATATATTACATAACTATGTTTAAGACCTACTAGCTGCATTCTGCCTTAAGAACAAATGGTGCAACCAAATAAAGTATAGTAATGAACTAGCTAGGAGTTACTAAATGTGTAGTGTGGGCTTTGGGTTACAGTTAAAGTAAGAACTTACAAATGGCTGGTGCAACCCTACCCTGCTGGTGTAGTACATCTAGGGTTTAAGATTGATCAGACACCCTTTGAAAAAGCTAATAAACCATTTGTGCCTTGGATTTGCACTATGTACATGTGGTCACATTGTTCACCGCTGCTCTGCAGACTTTGTTCTCTGCTAGTGAAAGGTGTGAAGGACAAGAGCTCTAAAAAAAGAGAGCCGGGGGCTTATGGGTGATTGCCCACTGGAATAATGGCCACTGTTGATAAATAGATGACTGTGGCACCTGAGTTAGCGGGGGCTCTGGGGCCTCCAGCTGCCATGGCGACAGAATTCCAAGGCTCGCCATTGGCTGACGTGTTGGACAGCTGATGGGGGTCTGGAGTGAGGTATAAAGGGCTGGGATTTGTCTCAACTGGGAGTCGAAGTTAGGCATATTTTGTGTCATCTATACCTATTGCAAGGCGACTTGCTTTGATTGTTTTTATAAACTTAAATTTTTGGAGCTTTTGACGATTATTTGGCACCTGTTGATTAGTTACTAGAGAAGCAGCCAAACAGACCATGCCTGGTGTCAGTTTGGACTCTACGCCAGACCTAGGCGATCAAGTCAGTCTCCATCAAGGAGACAATCTGGATCAAGATTGTGCAGAGTCGGGCCTAGAGGCTGTGATCGGAGACCTTCTGTTACAGACCGCTGCAGACGGTGAAGATGAAAAAGCAACAGATGAACGTTTTTATGAGCTGGAACTCAATCTTCAGCGAGCCGTGCAAGATGTACATTGCGATTTGAAGGTTTTCGGCAAAAGTATAGAGGCCCGTTTTGAGGAAGCGACAGCCCAGGTTGCACCTGTTGTCGAGGCCATTGCTGCCTTACAGCAGGAGAACTTGAGCTTAAGGATCCAGCAGGAGAAGCTTGTAAGGCAAGTAATGGCGCTTTACGATGCCCTTGGACTGCCTGAACCAAAACTGACACAAGAGCAAGATGTGGATGCAGCAAACAACAATCCCTCTGATGGGGAAGTAAACCCAGTGCTACACCCTCCAACCTTTGCTGCCGTTTGCCACGCATCACCTGTGCCGTCTCCACCCGGCAGTGTCTCAAGGGAAAACAGCATGGTAGTATAAGTGGGGCTTTTTCCCAGACATTTAGCAGAATGTAAACATTAGTAGTTTTGATAAGGCACTTTTGCAATTTAAAGTGAGCTAAAAACAGACTTGCATTGGGATATGAGCCATATCTAGAGACCACTCTTTTGATTTGGAGCAGCTTAATACCTAGAATCAGTTACCAATCTAATTGCAATGCCCTGGCAACCATCAGGAACACCTAGCATTGTGGTTTGTAAAATTATCTCATCCAGTAGTTGAACTGTGCTTTTGCTAAAGTAGTATTTTGCATATATGCTTATGAATGATAGAAAATTTTCTCACAGAACAATAGCATGTTATTATGTATGAATTTTCCAATGGTGTAAAGTGTTTGAGTAACTTGAGTACTTATGTTTTTTTTGGCGACTTTGTAGCTTTACTGCATTTCAAAGATATTAGCAACTTTTACTCTCTAATTGACTAGATTTTTAAATAAGTATATGTACTCTTGTACTCCAATACATTTGTCATGAGTAATGCAATTACTTGTTACATTTTGCATGGTACCTAACTTTTTTTCTGCAGAAGTTTATTTCTGCTACAAAAGCAATCTACAGGCCATTGAAGGTACTACATCTTGTGCGATTTTGCCCTTACTCACCCAAACTTGCCAACAGCACTGCTTTACGCTAAAGGGAGTGCATTAGCAGGTAGTTGTGAATCGCAAATGTGAGTCAAAATCTGCTAAGGGGTAATTAAATGCAACAAATCATCTTATAAATGTGTATTGTGCACGTTTTATTGACAGACAAAATCTTGACTTTTGAAAATCAAGTGGTTTTGATGCACATAGTTGTTTTTGTCTCTTATAAAAAATAAATAAATAAATAAAAACACTCGAAAATGTAGACCCTGTTGTAAATAAGAGTGAAAAATCACTCATTAAAACTTGTTGCTTGTTCACTTTTTTTTTGTTGTTGTGTTTTTTTTATTACCCCTTAGCAGATTTTGGGCCAGATTTACTAACAGCTTGCGCCAGCGCAAACTGTCTTTTGCCGTTAAAGTAGTATTGTCAGGTTTTACTGAAGACCGCGCAGTGATGAATTAGCGCTGAAAAGGCGTGGACACAGTTATTTTGCAGTGGACACTGAGACTTCAGTGTTTGCAGATGTTCAAGACGGCAATATTGATTTATTGCAATTCAGTTTTACATTTACATTTACATTTATGCATTTAGCAGACGCTTTTATCCAAAGCGACTTACATTGCATTCAAGTTTACGGTGTTTACATTTTATCAGCTCTTGCTTTCCCTGGTTTTATTTTGATGCTTTAAAATAAATAATCATGTGATTGCTCTCCTCACAAATTAACTGTGGCTTGTTTTTCGCTGGCATTTCTCTTATATAATGAGGACTGGTGTGTTTGAGCCTACATTTAGTACGAGTAAAATACTTCACTGTTATAATCATATACTCCATGACTTCTACTCAAGTTGAATTGGAATTGGTGACTTGTAATGGAGCCATTTTTGTTGTAAGGTATCTGTACTTTTACTTCAGTATGGTTTTCAGGTACTCCAGACATTTGTCTGATTGTAAACAATAATAGTTTTGCTAAGGTGAAGAATCACTTTTGCGATAAAGTTAGCTAAATGGGATGAGCAATGTGTAGAGACCACTTGGTGTGGGTCTTTCAATTTGGGCCTGTTTATTTACTACTCAGAACACCTAAGTAAACTAAAAGTAATCCTCTGGCCATCAATAACATCTACCATTGTGGTTTGCAAAAAAATATTTCTTCACGTAGGTATACTGTGACTCAGAAAGATGGATATTTTAAGCTTTTGCCAATTGAAACGAGTAGCATTTTGCATATTTGTGCTTACCAATGCTGGAAAATAATTTTTCCTTCATGGATCTGCTGTCATCATTTGGATGGCTTTGGTTTTAAAAGCCTCATTTTCCACTATGTATTATTATTATTAGTCATCTGCACTTGTGGTGAATAACGTGGAAAAATCTGCCAAGAAAACCATCTAAATATAGGGGTTCAAGTTAAAGATTTTCTTTCATTGAAGCTTGTGCCAAGCTTTTTCCTTAACAAATAAAACATACTGTAAACTTAGCATCAAAGATCCCATCTGGTATGAATAATTAATTTTAACTTATGCTTCAAATAGATTTTATGGCTTAGCGCAGTACATTTGAAAACAAAATGAATCATATGGCCCATTTATATCTGATTAATTGAAAGTCTTAGTGTCTGAGTTTGCTTCCAGGAAGAGATTTGATTCAGTCAGATCAGATTTTCCAGGGATCTCTTGATTTAGGGCAAGTTACGCTCTAGATACAGTACAAGTAGTTCAGTGAGCAGGAAAGTTGGTGGTAATTAAATTTTTTAAATAAAGTTCGTAATAGAGTTTTAGATTGAAAACTAATGTTTGTGCAGCACTTAAAATATGCTTTAGTTGGTTAAAAGTGGGTTAAAACCCGTCTGAATTTACTAGTGTGAAGCAAAGCCTTGCTAAGCTGGGATTAGTAAGATGTAAAACGATGGTAACTCGTTGTGGCACAAGATTTGCAGTAGGTATTCGGTCTATTTCTGCACAAGTCTGTTGCAGGTCTTTGTATGTGTTTGGTGATGTAAATAATTGTGAATGAATGCCAGATTCTAGTTTTAGTAATAGCACTTTTTGCATTACATCCCAATGATTTTTAATAGGGCTGCCAAAGTTAGCACATTACCTTATGAGATTAATTAAATATGTCTAATGCTGTTAAATTCATTTAACACCCCTAATGCATTTACCTGGTTTGACGTAACGATTGCTTCATTGCAGGGTTTGACAGTGTGAGCGCTTCACTTGCATTTGTGATTAAAAATAGATTGTCAAATCATACATTGAAGTGGTCTTAAATATGGGGATGGAAAAACAGGAATCACGATACAGCTACTAATACTAATGTAAATATTAAACTTCGAAAGACAACGATTTCATTTTGTAAATATGCGTGCTGCAAGTTTCAAAGTAAAAATCTGCTGCTGTTTCACGTGCTACAGGCCTGCGCTTTCAGATCAGTACATAATTAATGAATACCATGCACTTATGGTTTTTATATTGAAATATGTTTATAGATGAATATTAGAGTACATTATTTAACACATTGTTCAGTAAATAGATTGTTTTAATATTATCAGCACAATAATCGGTTTATAACAGTTACACGCACACACATATTAAATACAGTTTGAAGCTGAAGTATTAAAAAATCAACTTGGCAGAAAACACAAGCATCAATCTCTGCAATTTCTAGATTGCAGATAAATTTAAAGTTGTGCATTGTTTTTCATTTGTCACAAGCATTTTATACAGTCTGGATACCTAATTTTCCATTGTCTCAAGGTGTTCATTCTCTAAACACGCTCCATTACTAACCGTCTGTCCGGACCTGCACGTCCACGGCGCTTCATTGAAGCAGAGATCAGTGAAGCGCTGAGTGTGACGTGGATGAGAGCAGCAGGCTGAGGCGCTCAGGGACATTCACAGAAATCACTGAGCTCTCATTCCTGTCTAAATGTCAGCGAGCTTCCACGGCTTTTGTGTAAACACAGCTGTAGTCATAGATCAGATTCAGAAACATTCTCTCCCTTCCACCAGCCCCCTTTTTCCATCTCCTCTGTCTGCTGTAAGGGTTTCACTCGCTCATTGCTCTTTTTTGCCCATCTCTATCACTCCGCCTGTTTTATTTTTGGAAGGCTATTTTTATCGTTTCTGCTCTTAAATCCTGATGTCAATTGTGTTGTTGTCGATTATAGCCTGCTTTGGGGATTAGCTGTTCAGAAGTATAAATGTCATCACTGTGTTTTAGTGTCATAGTATAAGGTCTTAACAGTCATCTGTCTATCTGTCTGTCAGCATTATATAGATATTCTTTCCATACACCAATGTAATGCATTTTAACATGATATAACATGAAATTTTGTGATGATTGTGCATCTGCAGTAACCTTTTAAAAGTTTTGAACATTTTACATGGTCTTGATTTTTTATTTATTTATTTATTTTTTTTTAAAGTTAAAATGAGTTCAAAATAAGTGTGAAAGACATTTATTGATAAATATTAAATCAGAGAAATTTAACTAAGTTGAACAAAAATTACTGAAATTGAATGACTTTTAGGACTTTGAGGTTAAAGGCCATGTGTGGTGAGGCGACAGTGAAATTTTACGTTACATGATATACCATTGACAAGATTAATGGCAAATTATTGTTTGTTCAAGTACTGTTTAATGTTGTCAAGCCTCATGCAGTCCTTCTGTTTATTAGTAAATGCAGTTCTTTGATAAAGGATAGCATGACTCTAGTTTTGCCAATTTAAATTATAAGTAGCTTAAAAAAATCTAGAAAATTTACAATTAATAAATAAAAAATCTGCAGCTGTAGCTGCCAGAACTTTACCTTAAAAATATGGTAGCAACATTTTAAGTTTTAAAGATTGAACTTAAACTTACAATAGAAAATATTTATTTAATCATTTGGCATTAACATTTAGTGAAATATATGCCAATATACAGCTATATACTAAAATCAGTTTTTTCTTTTTATACTATATTGATAACCACGTTAAAAACACAGGTGGTAATGAGAAAGTCACACGATGAATTGAAGTTCATCACAAAGTAGCTTTTCCACAAGCTGAGGTGAATACTAACGTGCAGAAGATACATGCTTTCATAAACTCAAATGCAAATACAAAACACCATCATGGTAACACAAACGACATGAAATAATGTAATAAACATGCATTTATCAACAACCCAAATGAACTTAACTGACAAGAAAGAAGCTAAGAAGAACAGATATTTAAATGGAAAACCATCAAATGTGAGCTGTCACATGGGGAATTCTGGGAATCATTTTTAAAGTGTACCTTCATAGTTTATCATACATTGTCTTTTATCCCCCTGCACACACAGATGGAGACGGAGCCCATATCTGTTGTGGGTGAACCTGTGAACGAGGCGTCCCGTGATGTCCCTGTGCTTCCTAACGGCTCATCCGTGACCTCCATCAAAAATGAGGTGCAAAGTGATAAGCTGACCTCAGAGAAGCTGCAGGAGATTGAGGACGAGGAGATCCTTGACAAAATGGTACTTTATTTCTCCTGCTGTTATATACAAATATCAACAACAAAAAATGATCAAGGATGTGTTGTGACAAATTGAGGCATGATGCTCTTGCAGACAACACAGAACCCAAAAATGAAAACTGTCATCATTTACTTATCTTCAAGTTGTTCTAAACCTATATGAGTTTCTTTCTTGGTTCTGTTGAACACAAAAGAAGAAATTTTGAAGATTGTTGGTAACCAAACAGTTGCCGGTAACCATTGACTTCCACAGTATGGAAAAAGTTTTCGGCTACATACATACTTCAAAATATCTTTTTATTTTTTTTTACAGTGTTAATTTTAGGATGAACTATCAGTTTAACTTTGTCTCACAACATTCCTTGATTATGTTCCTTCCTCTTTACCACATAATTTTCCTGTTCTTTCTTTTAAAGCAATAAAAAGATAGCAAATTTTACCATTTTACTTTTAAAATACAAGTTCCTGGTATTATTGTGCATGATGGATTTATTCATTTTTAAAATGCTTGGCAGTATAGAAGTACAATAAATTGCTTTGTTATTATTTTGATTATTATTATGGTCTGTTTGGGGTGGGGTTTGTTTGTTTTTACAGCTTGATGATTGCAAAGATTTTGAAGAAAGAAAAATGATCAGGACTGCAATGAGAGAATTACGAAAGAAAAAGCGAGGTGATAATCTCTACTTTTGTTTTCTTGCACACCACTCATCTCTCCTTCTCTTCTTTCTTTATTCTCTCTATATACTGAGGGGCGTCAACATACAAAGTTTATCAGTTCACAGTGCTAGACAGTCTGTCTTCTTTACTTCCCTTTTGTTGAGTGCTGTTTCTCTCTTTTTGCTCTCAGAGACTAGGCTGGGATGCACACAGGAAGAAATGGGTAGGGTTTCTGGATTGTGTTTGTTTTTACCCTACTGACCCTTTGCTAATGCCCAGGGCCTTAGTGAAGGGTCAGTTAGGGTTCGTTTGGCTATAGACTTGGTTTGTATTTGAAGATACGGTATGTAGTTTTTATGTGCCACGTGTGGTTTGTGTGATGCGTGTGATCTGGTCATGTTTTATTATTATGCATGAAAGAATATTTGGTTATCATATGGTACTGCTTGCTCTGTGTTTGCTTGATCAAATGTACACACTGTGCTATGATCATCTATGCAGTGGGGGTGTGCAATATCAACTTTTTTATTATATGATTATATCTCTGTGTTTTCTGGGGTTTTGCCAATAATTTGACACTATTTTGTTCTGGAACCTTCACTGGTTTAGACCTTATGTGCAATACATATTCTGTGCAGTGATTTCCATTTTTACCTTATAAAGGCATTTTCTTTTGACCATTTTAATCTTTTATGTCAAATTCTCAAATTGAATCAGTAAATTCAATGACTGTTACCAGTCAAATGAAATCAGTATCAACAAAATCCATTTCTGCACTGCAAAGTGACGTTTAGATGTGTTTACACAGACTGTTTAATACAGCTTAGAGGTGGAATGAATGCATTTCCACAAAGGCAGTGTAAATTATTTTCATTGCGGTTACAACTGCATAGATAATATGAAATTATATTTTAAAGATTAAACTAAAACTGCCAGTAGATGGTGATGAGTTTCTGTCTTAATGAGCGAGTCTCTGGGCCAGTCTTTCAGCTGATTTGTTCAGTTGATTTGTTCATTTTATACATTTGATTAATCCAGGAACAAAGCAAATGTGTCATTGATTTGTTCAAAAATGCAGATTCTTTCAAAAACTAAACACTGCTATCTGTTGCTCAGAGGCACATAGGGCCAGTTTTACTAACAGCTTGCGCCAGTGCAAAGCGTCTTTTGGCGTTAAAATTGTACTGTCAGGTTTTACTAGACGCGCAGTGATGAATTAGCACTGAAAAGGCGTGGACACAGTTATTTTTGCACCTGACCTTATTGATTATGAATTTGTAGGAGTTTCCCTTTCAGACACAAAAGTTATGGGAGGAGATTATTCAAATGAATCATGCAACGGGTTTTACTAACGTTTGTGCTCATCATATTACTGGCATTTGCGCCATTATTTAACGTTCAAAAAAGCAGGTCTTAAGCTATTTTGCGCATTAAATGGCTGCAATTATTGTTGCTAGGAGGAGGCACCACAGGGAACAGAGCATGTGGTGGAAGGGAGAGGATTTTTTTGACACGTATTCATTTATTTTGAATGCCAGAAGAACACATTATCCGAACATATCGTTTGCCAACCCATGTTTTTTTTTAATTTGCTTCAGTAAATAAAAGACGACTTCGAACCCTCAATAGGAGTCAGCAATACCAGGTCTACCAAAAAATTTTTGGCCTCCGGTTCTTTTCAGCGTACTGTGGCTTCTTTATTTCTTTATTTGCGACTACGCTAATTTGTGCTGCACTTGGTATATTGCGTTGATCGATTTGTAAATGAGATGTTGCGTCTGTGTTCTTTAATTTGTGCATTCTTAGTAAATCACCTGCAGAAATTTTCCCTCCCATCAGTGCTGTTTTGGAATTGCGCTCTTGCACTAATTTGCCCTGTTTAGTAAAACTGGCCCCATAAAGTTCTGTTTTAGCTTTGTTTGGAATATTTTTTTTTTTTTTTTTTTTTGTGAAATAGAGCTTCGATAATGATGGTAATATTGATGATATTGTTTTTCAAATGTAACTCACAATATTAGCCATATGTTTATTGAACTACTGTAAAAAAATCAATATCACACTTTTCAATCGTGCTGATATTCAGGAAAAACATGTCAGCTGGCACATTGTTAAAACAACAATTGTGATATTGTGATAGATGGTAAATATTGCACAACCTTACTATGGTGTTAATGTAAGATGCTAACGCTTTTACACAAGTGCTTTAAACATGATAGTGATAAGAGTCTGACGTATGTGATTTCTGTGTCACTAGAGTTGCTAAATAATAAGTTTCTTGGACGCACTCCCTAGTCAGATCGCACTCCCTAGTCAGAACCCATGTTGATCATTGCAAAAGTGCTAATGTGGTCACACATGTTTTGTGCATCCCTGAACTATTTTCTATCTTCACCCTAATTTCTCTTCCTGACGCTGTTCATTTTGCCCGTGTCCTCAGACCAGAGAGAGAAGGAACGAGATCTACGTCTGCAGGAGCTCAGACAGCAGCGGGAGGAGAAATCTCAGAAAGCCCGGGTGGGTGCAGACACCAGTGAAGTCGTGATGAAGAAGATTGAGCGCTCCACAGACGGCTCCACTATCAGTCACGTCACCAATCGTGTTTCCCATTCAGGTAGCACAGCAGTAATGTAGTGAACTCTACTTGGCTATATTTTTTTCCCTCTGTAGTCTACTTAAAATTTAAGGTTTATGTTCAAGATTTTGCAACAAAAACGATCATAGTTTTGTTTTATAAGACCTTGGGAATTAATTAATTTTTATTTACTATCAGCAGACAGGTCAGCAGACTCCTTTTTACATTTTAAGAGCCCTCGAAGAAAATGCTCACTAGTAAAACTCTCCTGTAAAATAATGAAGTATTTGTGTACCTTTAAAATTGCATTCAGGTCAGTTTTGAACTATAAATTTGGTGCATGCATCTTAAAAATCTGTAATTTTTGGTACAGGAATAAAACTGTGGAAATGGGTTAAGACATTTTTCAAGACAGTTACATTGTATTGTATCAATTTTGACCCAGATATTAACTAACACTTTACACATGACGTTATGCCAACTTTTTATCTGTTGGTTAGATTTGTCTCAAAGATACTTTTGTGAAGTATATTTAGTCTCTTTCCCATGCATTTCACACACTTTTAGGACTGATTTGTGTTGATAAATGCACACAAATAGTTCAAAAGAATGTAAATGAATCCATTGATTTTATTTAACTTAATACTGGTCATTTTTAGATGAAATGTTCTGATATTGTCACACTTTATTTTTGGGTCCAATTATCACTATTAACTATGACTTTTGCCTCAGTAAAATCCCAATTTGCTGCTTAGTAATAGTTAGTAAGGTAGTTGTTAAGTTTAGGTATGGGGTAGGATTCTAGAATATGGTCATGCAGAATAGGGCATTAATATGTGCTTTGTATATACTAATAAACAGCCAATATTCTAGTAATATGCATGTTAGTAAACAGCTAGAATTGTTTCCTAAACTGAATTGTTACCTGTTATACATTTCATATAAGGATGTATTCAACTAAAATTTGTCATACTGAAGAAAAAAAAAAAAAATGTATTTTTTTTGTTCATGACAGTGGATTTTCTGTAGTGTAATAGTAAAATACTCCTCTCTTATGATTGGCTGGCCACTTTAAAATGAGTAACAACACTTACTGCTGGGGGTCCAGTTTTTTAATGCTGCCTGATCCTTCAACGAGCCTCTTGTTCTGTGTGTAATTTGATCGTGACACTGCCATTGCTTGTGTGTGCAGATGATAGTGGCAGGACGTCCCGCAGCACTATCATGGAATCCAGCTATGTTCAAAAGACAGACAGTAAGTTTACTCTGTTTGTACTCCGTATTCAGTCTTACTTTCTACCAGCACCCACTTCAAACCCACTTTTCTCTTATTATCTCATCAGAAGGCTCAGTGCAAACAAAATCCTACAGTTACTCCAGCACCACGTCCACTAGGAAGGTTGGCAGGTGAGTGCTTTAAAGTCAACGTGAACTCTTTTTGGTCCTGGTCTTATTTTATACAGTGTAGTTATTTTTTTTTAAGAATTTCCAAATAACTATTCAGGCATTATATAACACTGTAATGCCAGTTAATGTAATACCGACATAAAATAAAATCCCATCCTACTGTACATACACTACTGTTCAAAACTTAAGGTTGATGAGATATTTTTTTTCTTTAAAAGAAATTAGGCTAATACTTTTATTCAGCAAAAATCGCGTCCAGACTGAGGAGGAGGGTGCAGAAGCATCAACACTCCAGTATTTTGAGTTTGGACTCCAGTGCCCATTTCAACCGCTAGCTGTCAATATTACATACTGCACCTTTAAGGTCTTTCGTCATAGTTGGGTGATTTATTCTGTAATGTATTCTTTCTTATATACTTTTCCTCTCTGTTTCCTTCAGTGTTTTTGACCGTGAGGACAACACATCTCGTAGCTCCAGCAGAACATCAGCTCTTGAGCGCAGACAGGCGGAGAGATCGGAGCTGATGAGGGCTCAGACGTTACCCAAAACATCTGCAGCACAGGCACGAAAAGCCATGATCGAGAAGCTCGAGAACACTGGAGGCTCTGGGGGGTGAGCCTGTGGTTTTCACACACTTTCAGGCTCGTTTAGCTGACAGAAATACCACCTGTTCAACAGCATTTCTCTTTCTGATTGTAGCAACTCAGCCATTACTCAAGTAAACAAGGTGCAGCGCTCCACAAGCTTTGGTGTCCCCAATGCGAACTCCATCAAACAGATGCTGCTGGACTGGTGCAGATCCAAGACCCGTTCCTATGAGGTAACTGGAGAAAATCAGATCCTGAATGAAAAATGAAACCTCAATCATCATTTGCTCACCCTTAAGTTGTTCCAAAGCATTTTGGACGTTCTTTCTTTCATAAAACACAGTTATTTAGCATATGCTTACAATTAAAAGTGAATGAGATGTAGGGCTATCAAGCTCCAAAAATGACAAAGCAGCACAAACTGCCCTAAAAACAGTCCTCAACTTGAAATATAGTTCATTGGTGTGCTGTAGAAAGTACTAAAGTAGCTTCATATGAGGAACAGACTGAAATAGAAGTCATTATTCACTCATTTCTAATTTCTTTTTCTTTTCTTTTTTTCTTTTTTTTAAGATTTGCTGTATTTGTTTAATTACACTACCATTCAAATGCCTGGGGTCAGTAAGTTATTTATAAGGGAATTAATACTTTTTTTGGGCAAGGATGCATTGGATTGATCAAAAGTGTCAGTAAACATATTTGTAACATTACAAAACATTTCTGTTGGAAATAAATGCTGCTCTTTTTAACTTTTTATATCAAAGAATCGTGAAAAATTAAATATATCATGGTTTCCACAAAAATATGAAGCTGTACAACTGTTTTCACCATTGATAATAATCAGAAAGGTTTCTTGAGCAGCAAGAACTGACACTGATTGGAGTAATGATGCTGAAAATTCAGCTCTGCATCGCAGGAATAAATTACATTTTAAAACATATTCATATAGAAAACAGTCATTTTGAATTGTAATAATATTTCATAATATTGCGGTTTTTACTTTATTTCTGATCCAATAAATGCAACTCAAACGGTTGAACGGTAGTGTACGTTCTTATTGGCAACCTTTGCTCTCTGTCTTCATATTGTTTCTCTCTCCTCCATTTCATGAAGAATGTGGATATCCAGAACTTCTCCTCCAGCTGGAGTGATGGCATGGCGTTCTGTGCTCTGGTGCATAACTTCTTTCCAGAGGCCTTCGATTACTCCAGCCTCAGTCCCGCAAACCGCAGGCAGAACTTTGAGGTGGCCTTCAGCACAGCAGAGTGAGTCCAGAGTCGCATATATCACATGATCAAACACATACAAAAGAATTAAGAACCAATAAAATGACTGACAAAAATGCAATTCAAATTTGATTTTCTGCACTATGGGGCGAATTCACTAAACAGTTGCTTCTGACGTCCAGCATAACCAGTCATGTGCCTTGGTGTGTGCTCATATACCACTGTTCATTAATATATTCTTACATTAACATGCTGCATTTAATGTCACAATTAATGAAAGAATATTATTCTTTAGTGACAAAACACACACACACAGTCCCTTCTGTGCAAATAAGGCGTTTTAGAAACATCAGCCTCATGCAATTAATGTGTTGCTGTTACCGCAGATGGAAAGCTGGCAGCAAACAGTTGTTTGTGTACAAGTGTTTTAATTCCGTTATAACCAGGCAAATATCCAGATGTTTCACGTGCACTTTCTGCATCTTGAGCTGATCAAGTGCCTGGATATCACAGCGGTGGAGCGAGGCTGTACAGTCTCAGTAAACGATGCCAGACTGAGGTGGTCTGCTGCGTCCGCTACAGCCTACTGCTCAGAACAGAAATCTGCAGAAATATGCTGTTTATTTTCTGAATCAGATTTAGAGACCATGCAGAGAGCGTGTGCAAATAGAGGCTCAACTGATTCTTAGTGAATTCCCCCATGTTTCTAATATTGTCAAACTGCAAATAACACATTTTGACAAACAATCAACGTCAGTTTGTTTTAGTAACCTGCCTTCACTATCATTTAAGAGTTTACGACTGTAGGATGTAGGATTTAAAATAAAAACAGTTTTTGAAAGATGTCTCTCTTGCTCACCAAGGCTGCATTTATTTGATCAAAAATACAGTAATATTGTGAAATATTATTACCATTTAGAATAACTCTTTTCTATGTGAATATACTTCAAAATGTAATTTATTCCTGTGATCAAAGCTGAATTTTCAGCATCGTTAATGCAGTCTTCAGTGTCATGTGATCCTTCTGAAATCATTCTAATATGCTGATTTGCTGCTCAAAAATAATTTCTGATTATCAAAGTTGAAAAAAGTTGTGCTGCTCCATATTTTTTCCTGATGTATTTTTTTCAGGATTCTTCGATAAATAGAAAGATTTAAAAAAAAAAAAAAAAAAAAACAGCATTTATTTGAAATAGAACATTAGAAAGATCTTTACTGTCTTTTTTGATTAATTTAATGCATCCTTGCTGAGTAATTAAAAAATAAATGTTTTTGTAAATGTTTTGCTTTGTTTCTGAGCCTGTTTTAATACAGCCAAAATTATAACAAGTTCTTCTGATCTGCATCTCCAGTCCTCTCAGATTAATCATCTTTTAATAGCTGTCATTTCCTTGCGTTTGTTCCACTTAAATAACTAAACCTTAATTACTAGCTTTTTAAATTGTGATTTAAATTTCTCCTCTGCTTATTTCCTTTTTCGTTTCCCAGTTAACCTAACATTCATGCATTTTCTAAATGAGAAACATCCAGCTGAACGCTCACGAGTTTCCCCAGAATAGTGTCTGCTAACAGAAAGAGCATTACTCAAAGTCAGTATTGTTTGCTGACCTGAGAATAGGCCTTAACCTGCTTCCCCTTTGGTTAGTCTGTGTCCAGGTAATTCCAGTAGACACTTTCTCATTTCATTTTCCTCCACCTGACTGTGAGCACTGGTTTATCTCACTACCCCTACTGTTGTCATCATTAAAGGCACCATCTGTAATTGCTTTAATGGCCTGAAGGTGAATTCATAATTGGTTATTTAAGCCGCTGTACTGTTGTTTGCTAGTTACTAGTACTGCAGCGTTCAGTGGTCTCAGGCAGATCACGAGCTCCGCTGTAATCTTTTCCAATGGTAGTTGCCACATTGCGTCAATTATTTAAGGTCCTTTCAAACAGAGTCCGAAAAAATATATATATTTTTTTTTTTTTCGTTTTCGTCATCCTTTCCTATAAGAATGCTTGCAACAGATGCGAAAACGCAGAAAATTGAACCTGATCCAAATTTTTTTATGACAGAGAAAAGTTTCAGAGGCAGTGTGTAAACGTGATTGACACAACGTGATGTTGTATTTGTTTTATAAAACATTTAGCGATCATGTGTTGTCATTTTAAAGAGAACAAAATATCTTTTGATATTTTTATTTTATTGCCCAGCCCTAGTCTGAAGTAAGACAGTAAGCCAAAATTGAGATAACAGTATTTCAATAAAGTGATTTTGTTTGGTCGTAATTTTTTATTTTTGTTTTCTCAATGAATATTCAGTTTCACTGGGTAACAACACAGCGATTTGACATTTGGAGCATTTGTTTCAGAACGTGGTATATTTTCTCCATTTAGTTGGGATTGTTTAGGCATGAACACGACAGTCAACCAAAGGACCAATGAACCAAGTTTATATAAATTATCGAAGTTGAAAATCAAAAAGTGCCCCTTCTCATTGCTCTTCTCTGAAATGGACATGATGCAAGGATGCTGTCCCAACAAAGCCGTCATGCTCAAACTGATAAATTCTGTATTCTGACAATATGACAGTGTTGCATTATGAAAGCGAACAGAAAATTCATCTTTGTAACCATGTAAGTCCCTGTTTTGAATCAAAAAACACTATTGGTGTTTTTTTGAAAATGCCTTAAGTCTCTTTGTGAGTACCTGGCATGATAGTGTTTTTTACAAGCATTAACAGATGTGTGCCTTTAAAGAGGTCAGTCTCCACCGCTCCAGCATGATCCCATCACTGAGCTTCTACAGGCTGTTTTACAGTCAGACAAACAGTGTTTGTCTGGAGACGAAGGGTTACTTTTTGCATTGCTGTTATTGTCTCCATACTGTATGTTGGCGTTGTTCACAGTCACTTTTGCATAATGAGATCACAGAATGGATGCATTGTTACTCTTTTTGATGTTGTTTGTCTTTGCACATGTATTTGTTTTGAATGTAAGGCACGAAAACACAGTAACATATGCTGTCATCACAGAGTTTAATGTTGGCTTTTTGATTTTGTCTTGTGTGTCTCATTTCTCTCTCCTCACTGGCCTTGTATATCCCACTTGTTTCTGTCCTTTTTCTGTCTTCTTTCCTTCATCTGTCCCCCACCTCGGCGTGAGAGTAGGAAGCTGGCAGACTGTCCGCAGCTTTTGGATGTGGAGGATATGGTGCGGATGCGGGAGCCGGACTGGAAGTGCGTGTACACGTACCTCCAGGAGTTCTACAGGGGATTGGTGCAGAAGGGCTTGGTCAAAACCAAAAACTCCTCCTAGGGTCAAAACTCAGAGCAAACGGTGAGAGCCAGATCAGATCTTTGAGGAGAAACTCAGCTGAGTCAATCTTGGGACTGGCAAGAATTAAACCTGATGGAGCAAACTAACCTTTAAAAAATAAATAATAAGATGAAAAGAAATCAAAGTAGTAGTAATGATCAGGACGAGACGGACAATTAGAGAATCAGGAAAAATTTTACATTTAAAATTGATTTGGTTTTAATTGGTTGGAGAAATTGACTTTTATTGCGAAATTAAAATGAACTCATTTTAAAATGTAAAAAATAAACATTAAATCAGTAATACCACATATAGAGTGACCCCCAAAAAGTATTTGCACACTAAAAATGTATGAATATCACTGTGTTAGATATTAAAATATCAAACAAGTGGCATTATGTTAAAGGTGCACTATAGGGCTGCACAATCTTGGGTAAAACTGACAATGCAATATTTTGTTTTACTTTAGTGCTGTGCAGTTTTGGTAAAAAATGAAAATTTGGATTTATTCTTCAGAAGAACTAACTCAAACCTAAGAAAAAATTCTGCTTTAGTTTTCCTACAGTAGGCCAGTTTTCCTTTTTGATCCTTTCAGTATGACTATAAAATAAAGATTTTTTTAATATTTATAGTATAACATGATAAATGTATTGCAATAATACTATTGTACAGTAAAATGTATTTATAGTACACTGTAAAATTGCAGTACTAATATGTGACCCTGGACCACAAAACTGTCATAAGGGTCAACTTTTTGAAATTGAGATTTATACATCATCTGAAAGCTGAATAAATAAGCTTTCCATTGATGTTTGTTAGGATCGGACAAAATTTGGCTGAGATACAACTATTTGAAAATCTGGAATCTGAGGGTGCAAAAAAATCTAAATATTAAAAAAAATGGCTTTTAAATTTGTCCAAATTAAGTTCTTAGCAATGCATATTACTAATCAAAAATTAAGCTTTGATATATGTACGGTAGGAAATTTATAAAATATCCTCACGAAACATGATCTTTACATAAAATCCTAATGATTTATGGCATAAAAGAAAAATCCCCCCAAACATTTACCCATACAATGTATTGTTGGCTATTGCTATAAATATACCTGTTACTTAAGACTGGTTTTGTGGTCCAGGGTCACATATTCACCTTTTGCTTTCAGAATTTAACACGGTGAGCTTTTATCTTGGCAAATATATTTGTAGCGTGATTCAGACTGAAGCGCAGCACTGTGTTCATTTACTCGTGCAGCTCATGATAGTGTTTTAAGTGTCTCAGAATCACTCAGTTCACAGTTAATTAACAAAGCTACTCTAAGACACAGAAACTCTGTAAATGAACACAGAGCTGTGCTTAACTCTAAAACATGCAGAGCATATTTAATTAATTATATCACATTATTACATGACAACGATTGAACTAAAAATGCAAAAGTTTTTCTTTTGTGTTTTTTGAAAAGTTCATGTTTTCGAAATGATCCCTATTCACGAACTTATAAAAAAGATAAGAAAAATGCTGTGCTTCTATGCATCCCCCTCACAGCGCGGGGCCCGGTGCGACCGCACCAGTTGCACCACCCAAAGGAATGACCCTGGTCGTGTAAATGAATGGGCAAAATGCATAAAAGGTTTTGAGTTGAAAATTGTTGTGTAAACACCCATTCAGCCGTATCACAATATTGATTTTATTTCAATATATAGTGCAACCTTAAGGTGCACACTGTAATTTTTTACTCAAGATGACAGGAAGATTTAATAAAAGCTGTTTTATTTCACACAGAGAGGCTGCATCACAGGGAGGAAATATTATTAGTACATCGTGAGCCAATTACTACTCACCTACACCTGTGTGAACTGACTTCATACAGCCACTGAAAAACACCAGTTGGTTAAAAGTCATCATATATTAGCATATGCCTCTTGGTTTGATATTTTCAGATATTTCAAGTGTTACTTGGTGCCAAATAAAAGTCAACATATTAGATCCAGTTATAGCACACCTGGACATTGAGCTTAAAAGGTAAGGCCTTTTGGTCTCACACGCGCACCATGACAGGTATTGGTCTTTATCAGCGTTCTGTTAGTAAGTTTCTGACAATTAGCATAACAAAATATTGTGCGTCTGCCAGCTAACCTGCTTTTGTCGGAGAGAAAGCGTATGAAACGACAGACTGAAGCAGTGAAGACGCTGATGCCCAAACATGGTCCTGCTCATAGAGATGTGAAATGAGCCCATCAACGCCTGGCCTGCTCAGATACACTGCTTTAGCTACCAGTGTAAAGAGCACATCGGACACTAAACAGAAGCTTGTTCTTGGCACATGCTGAATGTTTGCTATCACAGCTTCTAGAGATCTCCCTTTTTTCTGTCTTAGAAGAGTAGCAATGGGTAAATTATTCAGAATTCTTAACCTCTGTCTACAGCATCTTCCATGCTGTCAGTTACTGCAAAATCATTTGTAATTTTGTTAAAACAAGTTAACAGTAATGCACTTACAGTGCACTTTGGAGGGTTTAAAAACAGAAAAGTGCATTTATACCAAACTTTATCAAGGACCCTCACATCAGGCTTATCAAACTATATATATATAAATTCATTACTTGAAATAAAGTAGTTATCTTTTTTCAGTAAATGTTTATTTAAGCTAGTTGAATTAAAACTGAAACTCAAACATTTAATTTAATAAAAAAATTGACATTTTAAAGAAAAAAAATGACAAAACAATGTTAGTAAGATTTTACCTAAAATTTAAATAAAAACAGAATATATAAAATAAAATCGAATTCAAAATATGAAAAATTATATATAATACGTCAATGATACTGAAATAACTTGATGATCCACTTGCATAATATATCCGACCCCGCATTATTTCAATATAATATATCAAATAGGTCAATATTTTATGTAGGCCCATTGATACTATGCATGATTTATAATTTTTTTTTTTATTATATGCACATTTGGTTTCTATTTTTGAGGATTAAAATATATTTTGTATATTTTAAAAATAATATACAAATTAAATTATAAATATAATTTTTATATTTGAAAAATAAGTACATTATAAAAACAACTTTTAAAAAAGAAAAAGTTCTTTTTAGTATTTCTATTTTTAAGTATTTCTACCTTCTAAATTTTTTACACACCCCATTATGAAATGTCCTGGTGTAAATCATCCTGAAAATTTGGAACTGTACACAGTTCATAACCAATTTCATGATAACATATATAATATTTTGTGATTTTATTTCGGTGCAGTGCCTCATCTCAAGTTGTGTTGTTGGAGCATTACTGTAAACACAGTTTTTATTTTTACAGTTATTTTTCTCACAAACAAATCGAAATGAATTTCTGTGGTAATCGACAGCATGCTGTCAATACATTTTAACTGTACTGCTTCAAAAGCAGCGAGATGGTCCTCACTGCAGAACACAAGATCCAGGGGGTGTGGTTGGATCTAGATCCAACTCCTCCCACCTTACATTTACCTAAACCCACCCGTCTCCACCCCCTGGATGTGGATCCAACCCCGCCCCCGGATCTTTGTTCTGCAGTGAGGGGCTACTGAAAGCAGCAGGAGTTGCTTTATTCTCAAGTACATAGGGAGTAAATTCTCTGTATCAAATGACAGTGCTGCACCCTGTTGGTTAGGCATATCAACTGCACAGAGTTAGTGTTGACAGCATATAAAGCATCATTTCGTTTGCATTGTTTGATCATTTTTCTGTGGTTGTCTTTTCATTAGGACCTATGCTAACTGCATGCCCCTGCTGGAGGTGGAGGACATGATGATCATGGGTAAGAAACCAGACTCCAAGTGTGTGTTCACTTATGTTCAGTCACTGGTGAACCATCTGCGCAAGCATGAGATGATGATGGCGCGGGCGAAGCAGACCACTGACTTCTGATGCTCAACACGCTCCAACAACTCATGTGTTAAACCTTTTTTTTTTTCTGATCCTGTTACATTTCAACAGTTAAAATTGTGTTTACTTTCCAGACAGATCCAAACAATTCCTGTAACAGCTGTAAAAACTCATTAGGGTTTTTTTTTTTTTACGCTAGTTTGTTTAAACAAACAGTAGTTTGCTCCAAAAAAAAAAAAAAAAGTTACCAAAAAATGAAAATTGCAAGAAGTTATATTTAGTGTAACTCCCAAGATGCCTCTTACTTGATTTCATGTGCTAAAAACGAGACATGATTTTATGTTGATTGCCCATATCTATGGTTTTAAAAGCTTTTACGGTACTGTTGCTGTTAATGGAGCTCAGACCTGCATGCTTTCACAAGCTTACTTGAAGATTTAGTTCTGTTTAAAAAAAGAAATGAAGGTTATATGTTAATTTGTATGCGATATTGTTTATTTAAAAACGTTGCAAGAATATTAATCTCACTGCTTATGGCTTCAGCCGTTGAGTGCAAGATGCAGCTCATGTTTTTCACTTAATTGAAAGTTTGGTTTTACACTGAACACAGAGCATTGGATTAGTTTCTCTGCAGATATCAGACATCTGCCTCGTTCTTCGTAGTGAGAATTGAACATACACATTTTGAAGTGATAGCAAATACACAAACATGCATGTATAGATGCACTTATGATCTGTCCTTATTTATGGATGAGTATATTTTGGATTTGTTGATATTCCTGAACTTCATTTGGACGCAATGAAGTTCGTCCCAAAACATAAGCTTAAAGGGTCTGTTTTTGTGCATCTTTACAACATGGCTTTCAGCCAGAAACAAAGTGTAATTTAAACAGTGTGTGTATATATATATATGAGTAAGCCTAGTCTTGAGTCAATTTGAGAAGAATATTTTAGCAGTAAATTCACCTGAAAAGGTCAGTGATGTTTATATATTTGGTTCTAAAGATGGTTGTAGTTTTAATTGTTTTAATGACTGCGCATAATTTAATTTTGAGGATGAAAAACAGCTACTGCAGCAGCCACGCCAGAGAGTGACTTTGCTTGGTACTTGAAGGTTGCACGAGTAGAGCTCATTAACATTCATTCACTCTGAAAGGTGAATGTTAACATTATAATGTTTGTACACACTCATTCAAAAACTATTGTTCATTCAGTATTTCCTTACACCATGGTTTTGTATAGTAATCATTAAAACCATAAATGACACCAAAAATGTGTTTATCATTTATTGTATTTTCTGAAATAGGAAATCAAAAAGATTTATAATCATAGTGAGTGCAACAAGACTTTACAATGAGCTACATGACTCCAGATCATTTTATATAAATGTTTTATTGATGGTAAAAAAAAGGGCAAGTTAAATTGAGTAAAATTCCCAAAAAGCATACTACTGTATGTGTATAAAATGATCTGTTTCTAGATCTATATAGGTAGATGGATAGATAGATATTAGTGCTGTCAAACGATTAATCTCATCCAAAATAAGTTTTTGTTTACATTATGTGTGTGTACTGTGTATATTTATGTATATATAAATACGGACGCATGCACGTATATATTAACCTATTTAATGTTATATTTTTATATTAAATATTTTCAAAATATCCTGTATGTGTTTTTATACATAAATAAAAACTTATTTTGAATGCAAATAGTTTAATCGTTTGACAGCACTAATAGATCAATTTTTTTTTTTTTTTAAAGTCCAAATTATGATTAGATGAGCCACATTTGAAGTCATTGTCTTACTTATGTGCATCTGACCACATCAGTTGAATTTTATATCTTGTGTGAAGTTGTTGCAATGTAAACACCACATAAATAGCATGCAGTTAAGCTTCTGAACTATTTCACTGCTGTTATTATTATTAATAATGTCATTATTGAACATTGGTCTCATCAAATTGCTCTTGCTGCTGACTTCAACTTTGAAGACTTTAAAAGATACATGAACTTTTTTCCAGACTTCCGTGGCTTTTTCATAATTTCTTTTGTATAATAATAATAAAAAAAAAACACTCATTTGCTGTGATGTTTAAGCCATTTATTTTCTCAGTGGTACCTTTATGCTCCCACAGTCTGTTTGGAGGCCTGATTTGTGCCCATGAGAACAGAGATCATCAGTCCGCAGCCAGTCTCAGGCTTTTATAGCTGTGGACATCATTAACGTCCCCTTTGGGCAGAAATAAGGTTCTGTACAGAACAGTGAGAGCAAACAACCGTTACAGTTCACTGCCACAAACATAAACTACTCGCACACATGTTAGCTCTCGCACTGAATTTCTAAATGCATATTTTCCAATCAGAGTTTTAACACCGTAACACCACTCATAATCAAATCAATTTGCTGAAGGTGTGTTGACAGTATAAGAACTATTTTTAAACAATATTGTGGTCACATTAAACTCTGGAGAGAGCTCGTCTGGCTCAGTTTTAGTTCTCACGGTAATTGTAAATCAAGTAGGTCTCACACCACTGGTGTCCCACGCCATATCTCTTACATAAGGGGTTACAAATCTGTGTGCTGGGAATCAGCCTCTGATTGGTCAGTATCAGTCTTAGGGGGCGGGACGGTGGATTGGCCCTCAAAGGGACTGTCTTTCGCTGGAGCGAAGCGGAACTCCTCTGGCACTTGGTCTTCGGGATTCTCTTTTTTATAAAAGCCCAGCGTTTCCAAGAGTTTGTTAATCTCAGTGCGGGTCATTTCAGATAATGGGATTCTCTGAAAGACAAACAAACAGCTCCGTTTATAAGTACGAGATAAGAAAAAAAGAAATGCATAGGTTATCAGGACAAGTGCATCACATCAGTTCTTTACAAATGTTTAAAAATAAAATCCCCCATTTACGAGGAGGAATCTATTAAAGCTACAGTACACTGCAACTTTTGTCCCATCTAGTGGTTAAAAATAAAACGGCATGCGTCTTGTGTTTTTGGTTGTGCTTTACCCTGCGCCTCTGCGTGGATGAATGTGGTTCGAGGTACAGGACATCTATTTGGGACATATTAAATAAATAACGCTTTTTTTTCTGTTTTCTTTCGTTTTTATAACGGTTTGTCATTTTGAATGATCCATCGTCATTTATTCTTGTTCTTTTGACAACAAAACATGCACGCGATTTCCCGCGTAATCCGTCCCGACAGCTCTAAAATTTAAATCTTAATCATGTTAGATGCATATTGCATTTAACACGGGTGAAAGCGAGTCTGCCGTCTTTATAATGCAACTTTCACAACTGTTTTATGAAATTCAAAACATAAATTGTGTGTCTGAAAGGGAAACTCCTACAAATGCATATGCAATAAGGTCAGCCACAAAAATAACTGTCAGTGCATTTTCAGTGATTTTTTTTAAAAGTGTAACAGTAGTTTATTAATGCAAAAATGGGGTTTGCTCTGACGCAAACTGTTAGTAAATCAGGCTCCGAATGGTTAAAAACATATCAATGCAGGGGACATATTATGTAAGTGACAATTTCCAGAAAAGACTTCTGACACTGTTGTGAGGGTTGCACTAGACAGAATAAACTAAATGCTTGTGGTTTTTCTACATTGGAGTAGAAATGGTAGTCTGAGGTTGCCAATCCTGGTTTAAAAGGATGTTGAACTTATAATTACAAATTGCTAAGCATTGACAATTTACTTACATCTAGTTCTTCATAGTAGTGGTTGAGAAGGACGAGTTCAGGGTCGGCCCCAGGAATGTGCTTCATCACCAGGTTGTGGCTGAACGGATGAACGTTAAGGATATACTAAACATATATGTTTAGACATATCAGAAACATATCAGAAATAAGGATCCTGAGAATTACACCAGTCTCTGTCTTAGCCTTAGATTCCGTTAAGGTATCAATGTATAGATTTGCATTCCAGCTAAACAAAGAAATGACTGAAAGGTGAAGGATGTGGATACACCACTGGATATCACATGACAATGACCTGAACAGCTGAAAGTTAATCTGTTTTAAAGCTGTAACCTTGTAAAGGTTTTTTTTTTTTTTTTTTATTGAATTACAGAACAGACTTCTGTCCCCCGCAGAAAGCATGGTAACCTTAGCTGAAGCTGGATGTTGTAGCTTGAGAACTATAAGAGCTGCAGCAAAGACACAGAATATGGAGGGAAGTGAGAAGGGAGTGGAAACAGTGCGAGACAAAAGATTGTAAAAAGATACATTTAAGAACGAAAGGTGCTGTTATTGTTGTCTCTATATCTATCTATCTATCTATCTATCTATCTATATATATATATATATATATATATATATATATATATATTAGATTAAACATAGGTTGCCTTAATATTTTGAATATATGAATGCATAAATAATAAATAAACATGGATACTGATTAAATGGAAAATAATTGAATAAAAATGTATATTTATGTATAATTATTCATTAATGCAGCATTTTGTTACAGTAAATGTCTTGACATTTCTAGTCCTCTAATGACAATTCAAAATACGATGGAATAAATGATCAATTTATTAATTTGAAAAAAATAAATTTACAAATTGACAAATGAGATTTAAAATTATTTCATCTTTTAATATGTAGATAAATAATTCTAAAAGCAACGTTTAAATTGTAATAAAAATAATCTGTCAATTGCTTAATCCATTTTTTATTGTTATATTTAACAACACTTTTAAATATGAATTAAATTCATTTTTTATCGACATTTTTGTTTTCCATAAGCGATTGACTGGTCATCTGGTGATTTTAAAGGATACTAAAGAGGAATGTCCTGGGTCACAAAGGCCTTGACCTGTTATGAATTGAGAGGAGAAAGAAGTAAATAATACAACATAACCAGATGAGCTGATGTGAAGTTTCCAGTAATACTTTTCATTACCGTTGTTTGTCTAGAGAACATGAATATCACAATGATGATATACAGCATGAAGTGAATGTAAGCTTACCTCCCTCAGCCTATTCAGCTGTCATCCACCACACGTCTGGTGAAAGTTGAGAAATAAGATATGTAGAAACAAATAAAGTACACTTCTAGTCACTAAATGTTGCATAGATTTTGTTACACGACTGTTATTTAGGTTCTCAGTTCCAAGAGCACTGGGACTTTTCATTCATGATTTTGGTTGAGTTTAAGAATGGTTTCTGCTTCACTGTGTCTGTTGGTGACATGCAAAATTTGATGCTCTGGCTTACAAAGAAATACAAAGTAACTTTTCAGACCAACAGCACAATAATATGTGTGATGCTGCTGTTGTCCAACACTTTAATAATGAAAGTTAATAGAGTAAGAGATTTTGAACAAACAGTTGAGTGAATGATTCAATGACTCAAAGACAATCACTTTTCGCCACCTAATAGTGTAGGGCAGGGCTGGGCAAACTCGGCCCTTCTAGGCCACTTTCCTTCAGAGTTTAGCTCCAACCCTAATCAAACACACCTGAACCAGCTAATCGTTGTCTTCAAGAGTACTAGAAGGCTACAGGCAAGCAAGTTTTATCAGGGTTGGATAAAATCTCTGCAGGAAAGTGGCCTGGAAGAGCCAAGTTTGCCCAGCACTGGTGCAGGGTGTAATTTTCAGAAAGAGTCACTGGAAAATCTTTACCACAAATACACAGACTATATATCGGTCTCAAACGCAAAATGAAAAGAGTGAAAGTCTCTGTGCTGTTGGAGTTTATATCAGCACTCAACCAATTAAATTCAAAGACCAGAACTGTCCTTTAATTGTTTTTCTAAGAATATGTACTATTTTGGGGTATTCAATTGTTTTCTTAAAGATTTTCCTCAGGCTAGACCTGACTTTTATTTTGACGTGAATTTCACACAGACTTATATTTTGACATAAAATTTTAACTAACGAATTCTGCAGCAAAAGCTGGTTTCATTTCGGAACGCATCCTTCACTAAACTTAAGCATTAATCCATACACAACTACTTAAGTTTATAAAGAGTAATTAGAAGCCTTAACTAAAAAGCTATTTGAGCCATTACCAATCTCTTATTGTTCAACACTGAGGCAGCACAGATTTACAACAGCTATTTCCTGAATGTCTCCCTTACTCTAGGGATTAGCCTACACCTTCATCAAAAACACTGCGTTCAAATGTCGGAGCTTCGCCAATCCAAACAAACGACTAGTTACACAAGCAGGTTACAGTAAGTGTTTTCAGGTAAATTCTGATGTTTGCAAGCCGAGCATCTCTCCGAGTCCGAGTCTGATACCGATACCGACCGCATCACCTGCTGGAGATTGAAGCCGAATGAAGGGTTTCACTCACCTCCACTCTGGCTTTTGCTAGACCATTGAGTTTTTTCGTGTCCACTTCATATGCTAAGATGACTGAGGGAAACAGGGCAGTGAAGATCAGCGTCCACATGCTGCCGGAGACGATGCTCGAGCTCAAGCTGTCTGCTCTCCACACCGACTCTGCCACGTCACGGCGCTCATATTTCGCTTTCTCTTTTTTGTCTTGCTGTTTTTGAAGGGAACAGCTATCGCTATCTAGAGGCAGAGAGAGAAATTCCCCATAAGTGTGAAATAGGTGTAAACGGGAGCACGGATTTAGTGATAACATGATACAATTTCAGTGTTTGCTCTGGGTTTGTGTGACAGTAGCCTATTTCACATGCTGAAGATTCACCCGTACAGTAGGCTACATGCTTAACTGATTTAGAAAATATAGAATACAGTAATTAAAATATACAGTAGCCTACATAATACAGAAATGTTATAAAACATGCAGATGTTTTGGAGTACACCTGTTGCACGTTTAAGTCGTATTCCGTTTCGTTTACAAACCTTTCAGCCAGGTTTTAATTAAATTAACCCAAAAATGGAAAATTGCTGAATATTTATTCACCCTCAATCCATCATAGATGTACAGTAGACAAACTTCTCCATGGGAACATCACTTATAATGGATCCTCTGCAGTGAATGGGTGCCGTCATGAGAGTCCAAAACAGCTGATAAAAACATAACAAGTAATCCACACCACTCCAGTCCATTAACATCTTTTGAAGTTAAAAGCTGCATGTTTGTAAAAAAACAAATCCATCATCAAGATGTTTTAATGTTAAACCATAC
This sequence comes from Acrossocheilus fasciatus, assembly GCA_036784905.1. Classification (NCBI taxonomy): domain Eukaryota; kingdom Metazoa; phylum Chordata; class Actinopteri; order Cypriniformes; family Cyprinidae; genus Acrossocheilus; species Acrossocheilus fasciatus. The sequence continues at coordinate 34,038,766 of CM071942.1, read as the reverse complement.
CATCTGGCCATATGAACACTTCTTCCAGGGATAAAGTTTATCCCCTGTTGTCATCTCACATCAAAATCCACCCACATATTTGTTTAGAACTGTTTTTGACTGTTTTGGCTTTGTAAACAGTGCTTGATCTGTGCATATCTCTCTCCTGATTCATTCTGGACAACCTTTTCGGAAACAGCAAAATTATTTAGCTGGAAGGAAAAAAACATCTTAATGGTGGATTTGTTTCTTACAAACAGAGCTTTTCCCCTCACAAGATGTTAATCGGTGGACTGGAGTGGTGTGGATTACTTGGATTATTGTGATGTTTTATCAGCTGTTTGGACTCTCATTCTGACGGCACCCATTCACTGCAGAGCATCCACTGGTGAGCAAGTCTGATCTGAATTCTGAAAAAGAAACATATCATAGTATGTCTACAGTAACAAAGTGTGATGCTACAGGCAAACCTTGTTTTGACTTCTATAGCTCTTTGGACAAACATCCACATAGTGGTGTTTTAAATAGACATGGGCTCTATTATCCTGACACCAAACTGCTGTGTCATTAAGGAGTATTCTGGGTTCACTCTGCCTGAACGTCTCTCGAATACAAGGATGCTTACAAATGAGGCACCCTCTTATCCTATTGACTGTAACTCAGTACTCATTCAACATGCTGTAGTTGCAGATGTCATTTGTAGCATGTTTATTCTTAATGCGTTGAATAATGAATTGTTAAAGATTACACATCGTCCAGTTGATCACCTTAAAGTCAGCATGAAATGGAATGTATGAAAGATTTTACTACCATATTGCGATGTAATTCTGAGTGAATCAAGAAAACAGCATGGGGGGGGGGGGGCTATTGCCCATCGGTTGTTGAATGGATGGTAAAATGAATGTTGCATATTGTAATAGAGACTGATCTGAATGCAACTGTGTGTGTGTGTGTGTGTATATATATATATATATATATATATATATATATATAATCTTTTTTTTTTTTTTTCCCCTTGTAATGAAAATGAAAATGAAAAAAAAAAAAAAATAGAGTGTGGAAAAAATATCTAGTTCGAACAATGTACAGGGCCTAAATGCATGAATATTGTGTAGTGAGCAGCATTGCCTCTGTTTGTGCAGAAGCCGACGCTGCCCAGAGACTCAAGTCTAGTGTGCACCAGAGTGTGAAATACTGTAGAAGACACTCTAACCAGTGGCAGTTTCAGCTTACATAATCACTCTCACAAACACATAAACATCTTATCTTATTAAAATGGCTCACTTTCTGTAGCTATATAATACAAAGAACACTACAGTCATATCTCATAATAAAATTTTGCTAAAAATCTTAGATAAACCCAGTGCAAATAAACATACATGCAACACATGATTCTAGGTATGCACATTACATATGTTGGTCTGAAGTGCTGGGGTGAGATATCACAAAGTGGTGACTTTCTTATAAGATGCTGTTATCAAATTAATTTTTATGAAAGGTGCATTCAGAATGCAACTCAACAGCAACCAAACAGAAATTTAAACAACATCAATCTACCCATCAACGTTTAATTGTAATTACTAAAATATTTCAAACAATCTATTATCGCTCATAAATAGGCTTAAAGATTCTACAAACATTTCAGCATGTAATGCATGAAGCATGTAATCATTTAATAAAGTCATTGTGAAACAGCATGATCATCTTTTCTTCTCTATTGTGACATATATCCGAGTGAAACTCGGGGGTAGGACTAGAGACCCAGGTAGAGCTGGAGGAATAGAGGACCAGCGCAATACAATAGGCATGGAGGACCAGGGTGACACTGTAGGCCCAGATGACCAAGGCGAGGCTACGTTTACACGACAACGATGTAGTCAAAAACAGAAACGTTTTTCCCTTGCATTTTTAAAAAGTTTCCAAATGTTTTCATAATGATTCGCATTTACATATAACCACGAAAACTGCCAAAAATGCCGTATTATGTATGCCAGGCCAGTAGTTGGCGATGTCACCTTGTTAGTAAACAGTAACTGTAGGGAAGTGACGATTAGCTCTTTGTGGGTGGGTGTTTCGTCACTAAAATCACCACACCAACTGTTGCTCTACTCCTCATTCATAGCGATAGCAGCTTTAGCTGCCTTAGCAAACTCTTGAGCAGCAACAACACTACCATGTACTCCGCAACTGCTGTGTTTGTTTGTTCACACTTGCCTTTAAAATCGACATGTACTGCACATGTCTACATACCTAACACGTGCTTCGCACGCGCATGACATCACCATTTACACGGAAATGATAACTGTGGCGTTTTCAAAAACTTGCACTTTGAAACCTGTTTTCAAAATTATGCATTTTCAGTCCCCAAAACGCCATTGTCATGTAAACGAACAGGCAAAACGCATAAAAAGTTTCCTGTTTTTGGCTGAGAACGTTGTCGTGTAAACGGCCCCTGAGACAGGCATGGAAGACCAAGAGCAAGGATGACAGTAGAGCCACAGGGGTGGCGGGCCCACATGCAGGAAAAGGCCTGGAAGTCCATGGCAAAGCCAGGGAAATGACAAACCAAGACGGACCTGGAGGGACGTGGGAGCCTGGTGGAGGTGGAGGAATGATGAACCACAGTGGAGCATAAGGGTTGAAGGGCCAAGGCAGAGTTACGGCCTCGGAGGGCTGTGATGGAGCCGGAAGGCCATAAGTCCCAGGTTGTGGCTGAGAGTCCTTCTGGTGGGACAGGAGACTGTGGTTATGCCAAGAGAGCTGGCACAGCTGGAGAACAAGAAGGAGACAAAGAGTCTGGCAGCTTTGACAGAAGTACAGAAGGAAGGGCTATGGCAGGGGTTTTCAAACCTGTCTTAGAGGACCCCTAGCACTGCACTGTCTCCCTTATCAGACATACCCAATTCAGGTCTTGCAGTCTCTACTAATGAGCTGATGAATGGAATCAGGTGTATTAGAAGAGGGAGACATAAAATGTGCAGTGCTGGGGGGTCCTACAGGACAGGTTTGAAAACCCCTGAGCAAGGGCTCTGGGTGGTATTAGGGAGTCTCTGGGGCTGAATGGAACTAGAGGAAGAGGGAGCTGGGGAGTCTAACCAGCCAGACTTTTCAAGGGGAAAGAAATTCCAAGGTGGCGGCCTGGATAGGAGTTAACTCCAGGGTCATCAGTTCTGCCATTGCTGGCTCTAAGATGGACAGTACAGCAAGTGCTGTAGGTGGACTTGGCAGCTGGCACTGGCTCTGGGATGAACATGGCCTCTGACTGAGGGTCCATGATGGGCATGGGCGAGGACACCAACAATGGGTAGGGGAAGTCCAGGCAAAGGAGGATGTAGTTTCTCCATGTATTATTCTCCATTTCTGGCTTGTCCACATACCCATTATAATTGGAACCAACCCAAAATGTCATCTTCAGGTTGGTGTCATCTAAGATGGTGCACCTCACCAACTCACAAAACCACAATGCAATGACAATGGAAACTAGACTTAAAGCTGCAGTCCGTAAGTTTTGCCTGTTTTTCGCCATCTCTGTTTGAAAACCTGGAATTGCAGCTCTGTGCGGAATTATCTTCCGTGCATGGGGCAGTGCTCTGGCAGGCTCCAGTGCAGATGAATCTAATGTTTTGAGGAGTAAGTGTAGCTGTCAGTCACCACACCGGTGTGGATACTGTACTCAGGAATCACAGATTCTAGCCTACGTCTTGGAATATATGACCCAAATAAGAATTTTCACCATATATATCCATCTGAACAAGTAAGTAACAAGTCTGCTACGTTTGTTCTGACCAACTGAGGAAAAAAACAGTACAATAAATCGCGCTAACAATGGTAATTAAATCTAACGATCGGTTAGCTCATATCACATCTAACCATGCAAATTATTATTATTTTTATACTTTATTCTTAAATTATTAATGTTAACAACATAAGCATTGCGTGACAGTGAGTATAGTGTGTATTAGCATGTAAATTTCAATTTCTGTACAGTCTAATCTCTAATAATACCATTCGAATTTCATATTAAGACATTCTTTTAACCCAAAAAGCAAACTATGCTCCCTTCGAACTGGCTGTCTTTAAAATACAAATCTTGTGTAATCCCAGGCTATCTGTAATCAGAAGCACATTTAAAACTGGAATATAATTTTTTCATAAACACATAATCCTTTCTGGATTACAATCCGCCATCAAAATGATACATTTAATTATTCCAGCTGCTGTGAGAAAAGCCTACAAACGATCAGCCACCTGTAGGATCCTCACATGCGATAGCAGCCGGGATAACTTCTTTATGTTTACAGACGTGACGTAATGACGCAGTGCCATGCTCGAATTTCCCGCGAAAACCTACCCGTACCACTCAAATTAGAAAACATTATTATAAGATAACTGTTGTGAATCGGGCTAAAGTAAGGCGATAGTTTTGAACATTGGCTGGTTATGTACTAGCTCAATTATCTGTACTAGATAATTTTTTTTACCCCAAAAAGGTTACGGACTGCAGCTTTAATGTATGCTTAAAAAAATACACTCTGATTGTGATTGCCATGACAACGGCAAAGCCTTCTCAAGCGGCATTTCATTTACACTGAAACAGTGCATGAAACCGATACTAAATGCTAAACCTTTAACCTTTTGGCTACCTCGCATGCTCCGGTGGAAAATGCAAATATTATCTATTATATCTATAGCGGTGCTTCAGCGGAATACCACGTGACAAGAGCGTTACGTCCGCGGCGATTAAATCGCTGACGAAAGCAACGCCAGCAGCGCTGCTGCAATAATGAAGCGCGAGCAGCAGTTCTGAAGGACAGCAGTGACCGCTCGCGTCTGTCATTGACAGCAGGCGCTGCAGTTTGCTTGGCGAAACCAATTCACGTCGAAGAACACCGCGACATCCGCAGATAAAATGCACCTGCCTTCAGCGACCCATTTTCTCTAAACCTCAAGGTCCTTCGCCGGTAATGTAACAGAAAGAACGGGCACTGATGTGACACATTGGATCTATCTATCGAGTGAACGCGCTTTCACATTTATCAGCTCGGACAATATTGTCGCATAATGATGAGCTTTTTTGATGTCTGCGAAGCTATTTGAACACGAATATATTTATCAGTGAGTCTGGTTTCCAGCGGTGCCAATCATATTTCCTGTCAACATACCACCAGTTCTCTTCAGTCTGTCTTGAACGAGGAAATTGGGTAAGAAATAGACTGATGCAAACACTATAATTGTTAAACTGTAATATGCAATAGAGCACAAGTGCAGACACGCTTGCACAGTGCTTGCACAGATATGATTGATAAGTCGTACATAATTTAATAATATAATAGCCTATTATGTTATGTTATTATTATTACAGCTATGGTTATATACGTTTAGATTGGACCCAAGTGCTGTGTCTTTGCTTCAGTGGTGTTTAACTGATACTGGATTGTTTACGTTTTCTATCTGGGTTTTATTTATTGTTTATAATTTCTATTGTATGTTTTGTAAATGTATAAACGTGTGACACAAATCAATGTGTGTGTGTGTGTGTGTGTGTGTGTGTGTGTGTGTGTGTGTGTGTTTGAAAGAGAGAAATGCATGTGTATTTGTGTAATTGTGGCTTTATTCATCGCAAACAGCCTTTCAATGTAATTAGCGCTATCATATACCTAATGGTTCAAAAGCTTCTTCATCCGTCCTCTAATAAAACACACACAGACACAGAAGTAGGTCATAATGCACATTATTGTAAGGTGACCTTCAGCAATTTCTCACTCTGCAACCTCAAGTGTATAACTATGATTCAAAAGTATTAGAATATTTACATTGCATATATAAAACCACTCATAAAACAACAGTGCACCATGTGTAGTTAACAAATTTGCAATGATTTTAATTATACTTTACCATGGACAACACAACATGTACAGTTCACTCAGTTGCTATGAAGTGATTGAATCCCACCCACCCCCACAAACGTCTAATTTTTCAAGCTTCTCTTAAGTTTTCAACACTCAGCACAGCTGCATGCCTAAAACTTATCTATCTATCTATCTATCTATCTATCTATCTATCTATCTATCTATCTATCTATCTATCTATCTATCTATCTATCTATCTATCTATCTGTCTGTCTGTCTGTCTGTCTGACAGTCTGTCTGTCTGCCCATCTATTTACAAACAAACATATACTCAAATGCAAACAATGATTCACTGCTAGAATTTTGCACGCATCCATTGATGTGGGTGTATGTGTGTATATGCATATTCAAATACATACACAATGAGTCATTGCATTCCGGGTCATTGCTAGGTGGAGTCTATATTTTTGTCTCTTTTCTTTTTCCTGCTGGTCACATGCTTTGCGGTATTCCACACTGATAAGCAAATATCTCTAGACGTGTGCTTGACTGTAACAATCTTGTCAATACAGTGAAAGCCGGTCAGGCAGGCAGAGCAGAGCACAGCGAGGCGAAGAGCATGTCGACTGTGCAGAAACACAGTAGACACATGACTTTATATATTTGAAATTGGGTTGTTGGCTATTTGTCTCAATATTTAATATGCCTATAGGTTCAGACTAATGGCTTCGGATAATGGTGTTTGTATCGTTGAAAGCAATACTGGAGGATTTATTGATTTTTAATCCTGTCATATAAAATAAAAGTCAGATTTATTTATTTTTTTAAAATAGAACAGATTTCGACCTTTAGCAGAAAAAAAAGAAGATAAATCATGACTTATACAAATATAAATATACTGATATAAAACACCACAGTTTTATGCAGAGGCCCAAGGTGAGCAAAATATACAATTCGGTGCAAATGGTGATATTTATATGACCAAGAAGTAAGATGAAATTCTAAAAGCTTGTGGTGTAATTCAATGAGATCTTTATTGAATTAGATCAATGAGACTCCTTACATAAAATGCATAATATATCAGTTGTATGAATCAATAATATGTCTTAAAAAGATAATATTTAAATGCTTAGTTTGATGATCTAAATATTTAATGCAATGCAATGTTGATTGAGAGACAACATTCCTCAAAAGCCTGATGATCATATTTGATACTCATATTTGAACATGACTTTTCAGTACAACTGTTTTTTCAAGTTTTGCTCATGCTGATAATCAGACAGTGGTGTTATTCACTTCTAGTACACAGCAGCCACTTACCCTTTTATCATAACATAACTGTCATTAGTATATCGGTGGATATACTGTTTCTGGTATTTGCATCACAACAACATCAAGACGAGTTCTGAAATGACCGACTCAACTATAAGCAGTGTTTCCTGTGGGTAGGGAACTTTCACAGCTGTGTCTGTTGTCTAGTCTAGTTCTTTGTCCAGCCTGTCAGCTGTCATTTCAGAGAGAGTCATTTCAAACTAGAATAGACTCCCCTCAAGCTAGAGATGAAACCCATCACCTTGGAAGAGCTTCTGTGTGTTTAACTCTTCAGCTATCATGCCAACCAGTCAAATATTAACCGAGTGTTTTGTCTATGTGATTATAGTGTAATCATTTACAGGATATAATACTGTAGTAATTGAAAATGGATACATTTTTGCACAGTAATGCTGAAAATAAGAATAATTAAAAACAAACAAACCAAAAAAAAAACCTTCAATGTAATATTGGTCACAGTATATCTGTTGAAGACTTTTTCAAAGGCAAAATTCTAAGATTATGCAACCCAGTGTCAGTACAACCCAACGCTGTGGTTTTGGTAAGTTCCTGTTTTAACTTAAAACATACCAAAAGGATTACAGAGATTTAACCTGTTAAAATACAGCTGTCCAGTATAACTGTTATTAAAACAAAAGTAATCAGTAGCCTAACTTTTGACCTCAAGTGCCCTTAATTGTGCACTTCAAATATTGTACTTGCAGGCAATACAATGTTAATGAAATAAAAGGCCATTTAAATGTGTTTAAAGAGAGACAATTTCATGGCTGTTTTTAACACAAGTACTGTAAGTTGACAAAGTGCACTTTGTTATAATGTTAAATTCAAAGTTTTGCTTTAAAGTACTTTTTAAGTCATATTTCAATATACTTTTGTGGTTCTTTAAGGAAGTACACTTAATTGAATGTGTTGGCTAACATATTACAGCGCATTTAAAGTACTTGATTTTAATTTTACTTGTAGTATGTTATTTGATATTACATTTAAAGTTAATTTAGGTTACAGTTTATTTTAAGGTGTTCTTGTTACAGTGTAATTATACATTTAAGTACTGAGTAATAGTAATTGCTATGGTTAGAGTTTGGCTTAGGGTTACTTACATGTAATTATGCATAATGTAAAGTACATGTAACGTGTAACAAGGACACCTAAAAATAAAGTGTTACCTTAATTTATTTTAAATGTACTAAATTCTTTCATTGCAAAAGTGTAATTACAAACATAATTAAATACATGCCATTTCAATAGAAATGACATTAAAGTACACTTCAACCATATTTCAAAGACAATAAAATTATGAAATTAAATTTTACAATTTCATTCAGATGTACTAAAATTCAGTACATTTTCATTTAGTTGTAATTAACATGCAGTTAAGTGTCTGAAAACATTAAAAACAGTTTGCACTTAAGTACAATTTTGAAAATTATGCTAAAGCGTGTTTCTTTTTAACAAGCTGTTTCTGTTTACATAATTTCTTTCAAACCATTTTGCATTTGGAAATAAGTGAGAACAGTATATGAACGTTATATGTGCAGCCTTTATTTTGACATGCCATGCTTGTTTTTAAATGCCTTATTGTGACTTATTCAGGAGAACTTGAAAATGTAGTTAACAAGTAAACATAGTTGAAATGCACATGCTGATTGATCCACCAGTGTGCTTCATTTTGCTAGATAAGGATGGAGTCAGAGCAACAAATTCAAAGCCAGTGCAAGACTAATGATCTGGCATCATCTGGACAACCAAAAGGACCAGCAGATACATCGTCGTCCTCCACATCTTCTGCGGCCCCTTCTACACCACCGATGGCTCCAGCCAGGCCACGCCGGCCTCAGAGGAGCCAGCGAGTGGAAGGATCTATCGACGTATCGGAGCCCAAGCCTCCAGAATCTCCTAAACTGCAGCAGCTGAACAACCAGGCTGAACCAACCAGCCCCAACAGCTCCAGTCACCCCTCAGAACCTCAGCCTAAACTCAATGTTGATCACGGACCTCCAAGTTTGGCTGAACAGAAGCTTTCAGGACATACTGCAGTGTCTCGGAGCCACATTGCAATGAGGGCCGCCTCGCTTCCTCAGGCCCCGTCATACAGACCACCACCTACCGATTCCGTCTTTCACCCGCAGAGGGCCCTGTCTGTCGCTGGGACCGCCGACACTCAGTCGCAGGTGGTGGAGGATTTCAGGTATGATTTCAACAATGTAGCTCACTTAAAAAGTGTTGTTATTTCTTGCAATTGCAAGTTTTTATCTTGCAATTCTGACTTTATAACTCGTAATTGTCAGAATTGTGAGATAAAAAGTCACAATTTATTTGTTATTCAGGGGTTGAAGTGAAGTGACGTGTGGCCAAGTATGGTGACGCATACACAGAATTTGTGCTCTGCATTTAGCCCATCCAAGTGCACACACACACACACACACACACACAGACACCGTGAGCACACACCCGAAGCAGTGTGCATTCATATTGCTGCGGCATCCGGGGAGCTGTTGGGGGTTCGGTGCATTGCTCAAGGGTCTCACTTCAGTCGTGGTATTGAAGGTGGGAGAGAGCGCTAGTTATTCATTCCCCCCACCGACAATTCCTGCTGGTCCTGAGACTTAAATCCGCAACCTTCGGGTTACAAGTCCGACTCTCTAACCATTAGGCCACAACTGCCCCGTCGGGCTTCCATAAAATACGGGTGGGTATTAGGGCCGTTAACATTTTCATAACAGTCAATATCGATAATTGTCACAATAAATATCAAATTTTTGTTTCTTGAAAGTTTAACGGCAGATTTTTTGACTGAATTGTGGTTTTAAACTACTCTTTATGTCAGAACATGACAATTGCTTGCCAAAATATGAGACATGCTGCATTTCAGCATGTTTCTTTACAGCATACCTTCAGATGTTCATTCGTGTTTTTCATGGTTTAAGTGGAAGGATGATCTTTTCACATGCCACTTGAACTGAGGCGGCTACGGCAATCTGTTATGCCACATTAAAAAGTTTCAAAACCACGTTTATTTTGTTGTTTATTTTGTTTTGTGTTAATTTTTTAACACATGTATAAACATATGTTTTTGATACCACAATGTATAAAACCAATATTATTTGAAAAGATTTATAAATAATTTGAGATTCCGTGGAACAAATTCTGTTTCCATGGTAATTACAGCTACTCTGACTGGTGGAGATCTCTTTAGGATTATGGGTGGGGTAGTTCTTCATTAGAAGTGTTTTTTTTTATTTTTTAATCTAGTTCAAAATTGCACTGACTGGGTGTCAAGCTCAGTTCCTGGAGGGCCGCAGCCCTGCCGAGTTTAGTTCCAACCCTGCTCCAACACACATACCATGTAGTTTTCAAATGAGCCTGAAAGACTTGATTAGCTGGATAAGGTGTGTTTAATCTAACTGAATCTAAACTGTGCAGGGCTGTGGGCCTCCAGGAACTGAGTTTGACACCTGTGGACTAATGACTTACACATAAGCATATACCATCTCTTGATAACGTTTGAGCTCATGGTTGGTCTGTCTTAAAAAATTGACATGCTGTCATTAAAGGGGACATGAACTGCATTTTTTAATTATTTGATAATGCTTCCTAAGGTGCACTTGTAATTATTTTAATTTGATTTTTACATAAAAAATTGTCATAATTCGTTGAAAAAATTTTGTACTCTGATTTCATCTTTCTGATTTGAAAGCTCAGTTGGAAGGGGTGTGTCTGATAAATTTGCCTTTGTATCTGTTTGTTGGTTCTCTTATTCTCTTAATATTTAAACATAAACATGCCATTTACTGTACATAGAGTAAAAAATGTTGCAAAGTAGTGTTTTGTTTTAATGCAAATAAGTCAAGTCAAGTCACCTTCATTTATATAGCGCTTTGTACAATACAGATTGTGCAAAGAAGCTTTACAGTGTTAAACACAAGAATAGGGTGTCAGTAATGCAGGAGGACAATAGCAAACAGTTAATTTTTCAGTTAAAGGGGTACGTTTTTTCTGATCTTATTACTGTTGGATGAGTGAGTTGATTAGGTCTCACACACACTGTGGTAGTGCAAGTTTAGAGCGCTGACACTCTTCACTAGCCTGTGCTGCAGGCTGATCCGTGCAGAAATAAGCTTGTATATAATATAAATAATCTTGGTATGTTTAATTACTAGCCCCTACTTTCTCAGATCGGCTTGGGTTGGATTAAAACTTCATGTTTCACTAGCTTTGGAAAATTCTGTACTGCAGCAGTGTTCAGAATCTTTTCACCTGTCTCAAGGTGTGGATCTTCTCACAAACACTCTAAAAACTCATTTGGAAAATGGAAATACGTCATGAGGCTCAGTGCAAGTTGTCAATTTCTTAACATAATAATCAACTGTGAGGTCAGAGATGCAGGCAAGATTACATTTGAAGCACATATACACTCTAACATACTTATTAACCTTTTGAGATATTCAAGAATATAAATAGATTTAAGGAATAAATCACCTAAAAATGAAAATTTGCTGAAAATGTACTCGTCCTCAGGCCATCCAAGTTGTTAATGAGTTTATTTTTTCATCAGAACAGATTTAGAGAAATGTAACATTACATCGCTTGCTCATCAATGGATTCTATGTAGTGAATGGGTGCCGTCAGAATGAGAGTGATAAAAACTGATAAAAATCCACCTGATTCCAGTCCATCAATTAACATGTGAAGTGAAAAGCTGTGTGTTTGTGTGAAGAAAAGACATTTTCACTTTAAACCATTGCTTTTGGCCAAAATGAGAGTCCATAATCCATAATAACGCTTCCTCCAGTTTAAAAAGTCCATCCCCTGTTGTCATCTCAGATCAAATCAAGCCATATGTTTGTTGACAACCATTTTGGACTGTTTTTCACTTATAATAATTTCTTGATCTGTGCATATTTCCCTCCTGATTCAGACGAGACTATTTTTTTCCCATGGGAGAAAGCAATATTATGTATATGGAGGACTCATATTTTATATGGAAGCAAAAATATCTTAATGATTTATTTGTTTCTTACAAACACTCAGCTTTTCTCTGAAAATATGTTAATTGATGGACTGGAGTCATGTGGATTACTTTGAATTATTGTGATGTTTTTATCAGCTGTTTAGACTTTCATTCTGATGGCACCCATTCACTGCAGAGGATCCACTGGTGAGCAAGTGATGTAATGCTAAATTTCTCCAAATCTCATCTACATCTTGAATGCCCTGAGGGTGAGTACACTCTCTTTTTATGTGAACAATTATTTTGAAATTGATGTATAGTTTACATTTATAGAAATATGAGATTCTTCTCGCTCTTTAAAATAAAGGTTGAAACTGAATAGTGGAGGGATGCTTGTGGAATTCTTGAAAAATATACTGAATATTTATATATTCCTAGCATTGTTTGGATCTTCATCGAGATGATTTTCTAACACATTTAACTGCAAAGGAGTGATGTGATGTGATGTGGCATGACAAAACGAGGTTGCTTTTGTGAGTGTGCAGTGTTGTGTGTAATTGTCCTGATGATGTTCTTACTCCCTTTCCATTTCCATTTCTTTCATTTGTTTATTCACTAATACGCCGCAAGGATACTTGTTTGCACACAGTCTTTGCATGCTGCTTGTAAATTGAAAAGATGAGTTACAGGGCAAACCCACAATCTGTCAGTGTCAACAGTCACAGTGTTGAGGAGTGAATTACAGGAGAAAATACTCAGATTCACCTTATAATACAGTTGCATAATAATGCTGTTGGATGCGGTGCCTAATAACAACCAGCAGTAGAGACTTGGCGATTGTCAGTATGTGAACGTGTACACAGATGACTGCTGTTCTCTAATGTCTCTTTCTGCCAAAAGGGTGCACATTATCACGTGGAACGTGGGCTCAGCCATGCCTCCCGACGACATCACTACATTACTGGGGCTGAATGTTGGTGATGGGAACACAGACATGTATATTATAGGGTGAGATTTCCATTGAGAGCCGCTGCTTTTCATGCTGAGTACCTTTCATTTAGAAAAGTGATCACAGATGCATACTTAGAAATGTTTCTACTGACAGTTTCTCAGAAAATGTTGAAAATGTATTTTTTTGTTATTTACAAAGGTTACGGTTGAATTTTCAACAGCTGAATTTTCGCATGATCTTTCTGAAATCATTCTAATATGCTGATATGCAGCTCAAGAAACATTTCTGATTATCAAAGATGTTGAAAACAGTTGTTTCAAGATTCTACAATGAATGTCAATTTCAAATTAATATAATTTGTGTAAAATAGAAACCTTTTGTGACATTATAAATGCCTTTAATGATCTATTTAATGCATCTTGCTGAATAAAAGTATTCATTTCTTTAAAAAGAGACACAGCCTTACTGAGTATGTGGTCAAGAAGACTTCATGTAACGGGCTTCAAATTGCACGATTCATAGACAAGGAAAGCATGATATTTGAATTTCAATACCAGCAACATCAGATCATGAGATATTTTTAAACTTTATTCAGTATCCTTTTGATCACATCAGTAGGAAATCAGATCCATACTCTGGAGAGAAGACAATCTACTAGACAATCAAAATAATACACTGTCATTTTTTGTAAAACAAGTTTTCATCAGAATAGATGGAGTTAGTACATTGTAATGCTATAATGTGAAGGTCATAATTTAGGACATGACCTACATAAACACACTAGAGATACGGTATAATCTACCGCCTGCCTTGAGGTCTATTCTACCTCTCCATTCTGCTATTTTTCTGTCTTTTAATTTCAACTTCATCTCATGTCTGTATTTTCTTGCACCCTGTCTCAGCTTACAGGAAGTGAACTCAATGATCAACAAACGACTGAAAGATGTTCTTTTCACTGACCAGTGGAGCGAGGTCTGCATGGATGCTCTTAGCCCCTTTGGATATGTACTGGTCAGTAATGTTCCCTTTAAACACACACAGACACACACACACACACACACACACACACACACACACACACACACACACACACACACACACACACACACACACACACACACACACACACACACACACACACACACACACACACACACACACACACACACACACAAACAGACACACACACACACACACACACACACACACACACACAAACAAACACACACACACACACACACACACACACACACACACACACACACACACACACACACACACACACACACAAACACACACATTCATACAGTTGTCATTAGAGCTTCAGGGGTCACATTATGTAACAGTGACAGAGTGGCTGAGGATGAAAATCTCTTTGCTGGTCTTGCGGCTCATGTTTCTATTTTCTATCAGTTAGACTCCTCCTCATTTTATCTGCCTTTATTTTCTGTGTGGAAAAATAGTCTCCTATGAAAACAATGTTGCATACTATACATTTTCGCTTTATTTTTGCATGTTGTATGTAGTGTTTATACACTAATTGATATATACTAATATATATTATATAATATATATATATTCATTTTCATTTATTAGTTTTAGTGTATTTAGTTTTGTTTATTTAGTACTTCAAGTTAAACTAAATGAAAATGAGAGATGCTGCCCTGGCAACGTGAATGTACTGAAATGTATCTGTGCATGAATACAACATATGATCTGTGCGTCAAGAGCGCTCAAACACGGTGTATCAGACTCACGCGTGCTTACGACTCCTGTATGTCACCGCAATCGTTTTTACCTTGATTGCAATCCTCAACCGTCAAAATTTAAACATCAAAAGAAGCTGGTTTGCTTTATCCAGCCGAGAAAACGTAGTTTGCATATCATACAATGGTGGGATGTTTTGACGTTACATTTAGTCTGTGTTTCACACTGCGCGTCGAACAAGATTAAAATCTTTCCATGCCACAGGCATATGCCACTTGACATGTCACCGTTATACGCACATGGCACTCGACCTGCCTCTCGACCTGTCACTGTTTAGAGGCAGCTGCCACCGCTATATGCACCTGTCACCGGACTCAACGCGACTATACGCGTCTGCCACTGGACTCCTCCCGGTTAAACACGCTCGCCTTGCGACCCGTCACAGCTGTATAAGCCAGTCACGGGACTCATGACTCATGAGTGGCATATGCCCATGGCACGAAAAAAGATTTTACTCCCTCTCCAACAAGAGCCTGTGTTTTAAAGCAAAAAAAGTATCTATTCTCTCCCCCATCTCTTATGTAATCAGCCTGGTTTTCTTTACATTAGCCCTGTTTTGGACTGATTGCTTGAATGGATTCGCTTGCTGGATCACTGGACTGAAAACGTTCCCGAGTTTAGCGGCTTAAAATGATCAGGAAAAAAGGTTTAGAATAGAAATTGTGTTTCAGTAATTTTGCGTTAATTGCATTAAATTATTTTAATGCATTAAGGATTTTGAATTACTCGCATGTGTTAACGCATTAACGTTAACAGCCCTAATATACAGGTGCATCTCAATAAATTAGAATGATGTGGAAAAGTTCATTTATTTCAGTAATTCAACTCAAATTGTGAAACTCGTGTATTAAATAAATTCAGTGCTCACAGACTAAAGTAATTTAAGTCTTTGGTTCTTTTAATTGTGATGATTTTGGCTCACATTTAACAAAAACCCACCAATTCAACAATCTCAACAAATTAGAATACTTCATAAGACCAATAAAAAAAATATTTTAGAATATTTCATTTTAGAATTGTTGGCCTTCTGGAAAGTATGTTAATTTACTGTATATGTACTCAATACTTGGTAGGGGCTCCTTTTGCTTTAATTACTGCCTCAATTCAGCGTGGCATGGAGGCGATCAGTTTGTGGCACTGCTGAGGTGGTATGGAAGCCCAGGTTTCTTTGACAGTGGCCTTCAGCTCATCTGCATTTTTTGGTCTCTTGTTTCTCATTTTCCTCTTGACAATACTCCATAGATTCTCTATGGGGTTCAGGTCTGGTGAGTTTGCTGGCCAGTCAAGCACACCAACACCATGGTCATTTAACCAACTTTTGGTGCTTTTGGCAGTGTGGGCAGTTGCCAAATCCTGCTGGAAAGCGAAATCAGCATCTTTAAAAAGCTGGTCAGCAGAAGGAATCATGAAGTGCTCCAAAATTCCTTGGTAAACGGGTTGTTAGATTTTGCTGTATTTGGTTGAGCAGTAGTTTGGGTGGCTCGCCAATGTACTAGATTTCTCTAATACATAAAATAAGTAAGCTTGACCAAAGTTCTTGTGGGGAGAAGAATTTATTGAAGGTAGCAGTGTAGCAGTTCTTCAGCAGTGATGTTAGCATGTCATCCTTCAAACAATCTTAACCCAAGGTACTGTCTGTGAGACCAGACCTTTATACCTGGTAACAAATGTGCTACAAACAACACAATAACACCCCATGGAGAGCCAATGATAGTGTAACCTTATGATGTCCTGACAGGATGGGCCATTTGGTTCACACTTTTAGGCTAATTATATGGGCCATTCGGTTCACACTTTAGAACAGTTCATACAGCTGGCTATAGTTGATTCAAATACATTTGACTAAAGTTAATTAAAAGCAAATAATCTTTCAATCCCCCCTTTGATCATTTTTGATCACAAAGCATACTTTTCAGTAATCATGAATACAGAATGCTGCATACAGGCTCCATTACTTAAGATGACAGAATAAGAGTTCATGGTGAGGTTTGCATTATCTTGAATGCCTAAGTCCTTTTTTATTTTGATGTTGCAATCTTGTGGAAGTGGTGGATGTTCAGGCGTGTTCATCTAGGTGGCCAGTGCTGTTTGGTCCAAGCTTTGGATGTCTTTGCTCATCCTCTGGAACACCTGCAATCACACACGAGAGAAAAGGCAAACGTATCTTTCCAAAGAAAAGGTTTTAAACAAATCATGCCTAATTACCAATAAAACTGTCCCTATTTAATGTTGGCAGGACACTACAGCGTTTATCAGTGGTGAAATGTTCATGTCTTCGTCCTCAGGCGACAAGCTAGAGCCTATAAACCCTAGTCCCGCCATATCTGGACTCTGAAAAACACTACTGCCATCTATCCCTCGTCTCTAGGCAAATTCACATCAATCAACTCATTGTTTCCCTGCGCTTTAACTGCTGCATCAGTTAATAAAAGATCCTCAAGTGTTCTTTCCCACCTGGATTCTTGTTGTGACAAATTATTTTTTTTTATCTTTACCCATTTGTTAGGCACTATACCATGGGCCCCCTTTGGGGGTGCCAAAACTTGATTCTTGACATTGTGTACTGCCAGGCTGAGTCTTTCATCAGTTTGGACAAGGCTATTAGATTTTCATTGGACATGTCAGATTTTCATTGGACATGGGCCGGCCTGTGACAAGTTCATAAGGGCATAGTCCATTTTCCTTGTGGTTTTCCTTAATGTATTGGTTGTCATCATGCAGTTTTGCTCCATCTTCCATTAACATGGACGACTGCTTTATGGACACTTCAGTTTGAATCTGTTTACTGTGCAAAGCTGTTTGTACGTCTTTCTGAAGTTGTCTTAATGCCGCTGTATGTTCACCTCTCTCCTTTACGGCTTGTTTAGCAGCACTACCTACTAGGACATCATCTTTGGCTTCAGTTGTTGCGGTTTCTGTGTATGCTTTCCCCTTCTGTATGCTGTCTTCACTTGTCTTGTTTGCATGCACATGGAGTCCATCAGCTTTTGGATGAAATGTCGCTAGCTGCTGCTGCAGAGAGAGGTTCTTCAATTTCCCTGCGGCTCCACAGCATTTAGCAGATTCTGTTTTTGTTTGTCTGTCAATTGCTGAAACTTTTTCAACAGGTTTTCCTCTACATCACGTTGATGTCTCAAACTCAGCTTACAATCACGAACCCAGTGTCCTTCCTCATTGCAATGTCTGCATCTTCCCTGAGTTTTTGCTCTTGAGTATCTCAGATATTCACTGTCTTCATGCTCATTCCCAATTGTCCAGTTGTTGCATGGCAAAGGTTTGGATTGCAAAGATCGGAGTTTGACTTCCTGTGTTCTTTCAATCTTTGCTGACCATTCAACAATCTGCATGAATGCTGTTCCAGTGCTGTCCCAGTCATCATACCTGATTTTAAGGGCTTTAGAAGTCTCTGGTTTTAACCCATTTACAAATGATGTTATCAGGGGCAGTCCAGTGTCTTTGTCAAGATCTTCACTTTCATTCATTCCGGAATGTTCCATCCAAGTTCGTCTGAAGCGCTCTTCAAATTCTGCAACACTTTCTCCTGTTTTCTGCATGCAAGAGGTAATTTTAGCCCAATTAACTTCTGCAGGTATCAGTTTGAACAAGAAAGTTTGTACAGCTTCCCATCCAGACTCAATGTTTTCTTGAGATTCACCAATCCTTCTTTCAACACTTTCTGTTAGTGTCTTTTGGTCATTGTCTCTTAAGTTCACATTAACAATCATCACACCATCCAGTGGATGTAAATTATAGATTTTCTGCAAGCGTTGAAGAAATTGCCAAACTTTCCGTGGTTGCTTGTACACATCTGGCAATTCTTTTGACCATTTGTCAACTTGCTCTGGAGTAGCTGGCTGGTATGTTCTGTATGGAACATATTTCTTTACCAACTTTTTTACAGTGCGAGTTCGTAGTTCACCATTTTCCTCATACTCCTCCTCATTGTCGATTTCAACTTCAGTTCTTCTGTTCTTGATAATTACAGGAGCAAGTCTAACCTTCAAGTTATTCTTTGTAATTCCAGCATGTGTGTTGATGTCTGCGTCGCTGTCATCAGAGCTGCTTGAAGATTTTGATTCCAGTGGTTTGGAGAATAAAGTTAGCAAATTGTCGTTCTCAATTAACAGTCTTTCTTTGTCCTTCTTTACATTCTGCAATTGTTCAGCCAGTGCTCGAACTTTTGCTTTCTCTGCTTTGATCTCATGTTGCAATTTGTCAGTCTCACACTTCTGCAGATGCTGCATAATTTGTTTGACCAAAATCACAGACAATCCATCTTTCTTGGTGATTGCCCATAAGCGCTGTGTCTTTCCATAAGCCCTTTTAATGTCCGGCAATGCCCATAGTCCACTCTCTGAGTGCTTAATGCTGTACTTCTGGCACATATCATCATGGTACTTCCTCAGTCCCAGCCTTTTGTCCAAATATACATTCAGATTGTCCAACATCTGATCAGTGGTCACATTTGGAGGTTCTGTCCCATGTCTTTCTGTTGTTGGTCTCAGAGCAGAGCCATTACCATTGTTTCGTGGAGACTCAGCCATGGCAAGTACAGGAAAAGTGCCCTCAGAGGTGTGAAAACAGAACAAAAGTTGTTAGAGCCATAAAAAGGTGCTTATTCTGATTTAAATTCACAGAAGTCTGTTAAACTGACCATTTCAGTTACACAGACAACTCAATATTGTTATAACTCCGTTTTCAATACTTCATTTAAAACAAAACATTTACATTAAGGCTAATTTTCTGACAAATACTGAGTGATAAGACTTCTTCAATTCTTTCTGAATCCTAGCTCAGAAGGCTGAATTACTTTGCTTCAAATTTGTCCCTTAGATAATTTACGTTATATCTTTCTTTCTGTGTCTTTCAACAGAAGGCAAACAAACTTATAATTTCATGGCTTTTTTGCCCATCATCTTTTAACCAAGTTAGAACATTATTTATATCTAAAACAGTGGCTACTGAATTAGCACCCAGTCAAGAATTCCCAATTCTTGCAGCAACATCAGTCCCAATTATTTCCAAGGCTCCTACAGTCAATGGACGAATGGACTAAATTGTTTCTTTTATACAATTCCTACAGACAAAAAGAGAAAGGACCAAGCCTCTGCTTCTACAATCTCTTGATGAACGGACTAAATTGTTTCTTAAACAATTCCTACAGACTCCAGAGAACAGGACTAAGCCTATAATTACACATCTATGGCTCCTACAGTCTCACGAGAACGGACTAAACCTCTTTCTTAAGTGATTCTTACATACTCAAGAGAACAGGACCAAGCTATAAACACTTTTTCTATAGCTCCTACAGTCTCAGGAGAATTAACTAAATCATTTAAAAGGTTCCTACAGACTCAAGAGAAAGGCCTAAGCCAAAATTTCTTAAACAGCGCTACACTGGTTATTATGGTTACACTACATACATCAAATGATCTGCTTACTTATGAAAGAGTGTTCTTTAAGTTCTTTTAGAGAGCTGATAGTTTCACTCACCAAATTAGGATCTTTGAGACAGGATCCAGTTGATTCAAATAACTTATGTCCACAGATGCGGTCTGTTGATCTTCAACACAAAAACTGTAGAATCTCCAAAAGTCTTTTGTTCACTTCTTGTTGCAGTTGGTGAGTTCTCTTCTTGTCAGTCTCTCCTGGCTGGCTCTCGCCAAATTGTTAGATTTTGCTGTATTTGGTTGAGCAGTAGTTTGGGTGGCTCGCCAATGTACTAGATTTCTCTAATACATAAAATAAGTAAGCTTGACCAAAGTTCTTGTGGGGAGAAGAATTTATTGAAGGTAGCAGTGTAGCAGTTCTTCAGCAGTGATGTTAGCATGTCATCCTTCAAACAATCTTAACCCAAGGTACTGTCTGTGAGACCAGACCTTTATACCTGGTAACAAATGTGCTACAAACAACACAATAACACCCCATGGAGAGCCAATGATAGTGTAACCTTATGATGTCCTGACAGGATGGGCCATTTGGTTCACACTTTTAGGCTAATTATATGGGCCATTCGGTTCACACTTTAGAACAGTTCATACAGCTGGCTATAGTTGATTCAAATACATTTGACTAAAGTTAATTAAAAGCAAATAATCTTTCAGGGTGCAGTGACTTTGGTTTTCAAAATACACAATGGACCAACACCAGCAGATCAAATCATCACAGACTGTGGAAACTTAACACTGTACTTCAAACAGCTTGGGCTACGAGCTTCTCCACCCTTCCTCCAGACTCTAGGACCTTGGTTTCGAAATGAAATGCAAAACTTGCTCTCATCTGGAAAGAGGACTTTAGACGACTGGGCAACAGTCCAGTTCTTCTTCTCCTTAGCCCAGGTAAGACACCTCTGACGTTGTCTGTGGTTCAGGAGTGGCTTAACAAGAGGAATACGACAACTGTAGCCAAATTCCTTGACACGTCTGTGTGTGGTGGCTCTTGATGCCTTGACCCCAGCCTCAGTCCATTCCTTGTGAAGTTCACCCAAATTCTTGAATCGATTTTGCTTGACAATCTTCATAAGGCTGCAGTTCTCTCGGTTGGTTGTGCATCTTTTTCTTCCACACTTTTTCCTTCCACTCAACTTTCTGTTAACATGCTTTGATACAGCACTCTGTGAACAGCCAGCTTCTTTGGCAATGAATGTTTGTGGCTTACCCTCCTTGTGAAGGGTGTCAGTGATTGTCTTCTGGACAACTGTCAGATCAGCCGTCTTCCCCATGATTGTGTAGCCTAGTGAACCAAACTGAGAGACCATTTTGAAGGCTCAGGTATCCTTTGCAGGTGTTTTGAGTTGATTAGCTGATTGGCATGTCATCACAATTAAAAGAACCAAAGACTTAAACTACTTCAGTCTTTGTGCATTGAATTTATTTAATACACGAGTTTCACAATTTGAGTTGAATTACGGAAATAAATGAACTTTTCCATGATATTCTAATTTATTGAGATGCACCTGTGTGTGTGTGTGTGTGTGTGTGTGTGTGTGTGTGTGTGTGTACGCGTTTTTGTGAAAAGTCAGGACATAGATTTGTATAATGACAAAGGTATGACATAGGTATTACAAGGTGAAGGTGACATCTCAGGACATTGACCCATGTCCCCACTTTTCAAAACCCTTATAAATCACTCAGAATTAGTTTTTTTTGGGGAAAGATGAAATGCACAGTCTCCTGTAAGGGGTAGGTTTAGGTGTAGGGTTGGTGTAGGGCAATAGCACATACAGTAAGGACAGTATAAAAACCATTACGCCTATGGGATGTCCCCACTTTTCACAAAAACGAACATGTGTGTGTGTGTGTGTGTGTGTGTGTGTGTATGTATGTATATATATATATATATATTATGGTTTACTTTGTTTCAAGCAATGATTTTTTATGGTTTTAGTTTTAGTTAACAATAGTATTGCATACAGTGTACACACTTGAATTATGAAAGGAAAGGAAATTATAAGGAAAGGATATTACCGTATTTACAAGCATCTTCTATTCATACAAAAACTGGAATGCATACTGCACAGTTTATAAACAACTTGGGTTATTTAATGTTATTTTACACTATCATAGTATTTATTAATATTATGAATTTGCATTCATTTTTATATTTTCAGTCTTCATTTTAATTTTAGTTTTAGTCATTTTGATCAATGTTTTTGTTTTTATGTTTAATGTTTTTGTCAATTTGATTATTTTATGTTTTTTAATATCTATATTTAGCTTTATCCTTACTTTGCTTTTTGCTTTAGTAATTTTAGTATTCAAATGTATTTTATTTCAGATAATTGACAAGGCAACATTTATAAGTTTTTGAAGTTTTGATTCTAGTATTTATATTTTATGGTTTATTTCAATTAACGAAAATTTCTATTTATGTTTTAGTTTTCTTTCTTTCTCTAAAATTAGAGAGTAAGCGTTTGGTACTCAGGTTGTGTGTTTTCATATACCCGGCCATTTCAAGCCAATAAATTAACTGGATGCAGGAAATACGACCATTTCTTCCAATTCACTCTCAGTCCACTTATCTCCTGTTGACTCGTATATCTCTGTGTGTTTCTCTCTGTCTGTAGGTCACTTCTCAGAGGATGCAGGGAATGCTACTGCTGGTCTTCGCCAAGTACTTTCACCTGCCGTTCCTGAGAGGCATTCAAACACAGACCACTCGCACCGGCCTCGGTGGGATCTGGGTACGTTATCTACACTTAGACCTTTTCATGGCCGTTTCTCTGGGTGCAATCTCATACTTCCCTTTCTGATGTAAATGTGCGGTTATTTGGTGGAATGCCACGTTTCTGTATCTGTATGTTTCTCAGCTGATATGTCTATCAATTTATTTTATCCTCGTGTGCAGATATGAAAGGTTACAGGAAGCTGTTAACCGGGTTCTGTCAAATACCTCATGCTGTGCATTACTGAAATATTAATAATGTGCTGAACAGCTAATGAATATAAAATTATGCCATCATAATGATAAACTCACCTCTCGCAGCAAGAATTATGGTGTCAAATTTTATAACAAAGTTAATGATTGAACTACCAAAGCCAGTTTTTCCCCTGGGTATTAATAAGTTATAAAGTAAAATCCAAGTCACATTCATCTGAATTCATAGAGCATGAATGAGCATAAGCAGTCTCTAAATGGTTTGATGAAAACTGCAGGATACTTAAAGCTGCAAATAATCTCTTTTAAATCATTGATAAAGAATTTTAGGTAACATTTCACTTGAAACCTTATAAAATGTATTAGAAAAGCGTTTTTGATGCATTAATGTCTTGTAATGCACCTTATAATGCATTTCATGATCTCATAAATATTATAATACATTATAATTATTAATTGTTGCACCTTTAGAAAGTATAATGCATTAAAATACATGAAAAACAACCTATTTCAATTTTCAAACAAGGAATATGCCAATATTATAATACATTTTAACTTTGGTTGCAGTTACTAATGAAAATATATAATGCATTGCAATGTGCATAATGAATACTTTTATAATCCATAATATGTAAAAGTGTTATTGCAGAGAGAGAGAAAGCTTATTTTAAAGCAATTATTAAGTAATAATTGAATTATATATTTGAATTAATTTTTTCCTGTAAATTTACCCAGACACTTACATGAAATCACATATAAAATGTTTAAATACATTTCATTCAGTAAAAAAATATCAAACCAAAGGCTTGAAAATAAATATCACAACCACTCATCAAAGCAAAAAAAAAATTCACACAAGTATAAGTTAGGTTTTAAATACTTTTAAAATATATATATTTAAACATTGTTTCTTGTGTCTTTGAAATTCATAAATTGTAATTATGTCCAAATTCTTTTCAGGACCTCTATAAATTTAATACTCTAAATACTTGTGAAAAAAACCCCATCTAAAAACAAGTGAAACTGGGAGAAGTGTTTGTGTCTTATTTCCTAGCTGCTACAAGGCAAATGATATAAAGATTGTGTATTTCAGCAATTAATATAGTTGGTAAAATGATATATTTGACAAATGACATTTTGACATTCACTCAGTTTGTCTCATAATTCAGCACAGCAGCACGTTTCATCAGAGGTCTCAGTTCTAACAACTGATTGCCATGGTTACTGCACACCTGTTCCATATTTTGATTAATTAGTTACCATTTCAGTTCTGCTTGCCTGAGTCAAGTTTTGCCTGCAGATTTTAAAGGAAAGAGCTGCAGATTTACATTGATTTAAATGCATGTACATCACAAAATTCTGCACATTCACCATCCCCTGTGTATATTTTTATTATATAGTTTAACCTTCAGTTTCCAAAAAGACTGCAGTACTTTAAACATCTTTTACCATATACAATTCCACAGCACTTTGCATATACAGTCATGGCCAAAAATATCGGCACCCTTGGTAAATATGATCAAAGAAGGCTGTGAAAATTAATCTGCAGTGTTAATCCTTTTGATCTTTTATTTAAAAAATTCACAAAAATCTAACCTTTCATTGGATAATAAGAATTTAAAATGGGGGGAAATATCATTATGAAATAAATGTTTTTCTCAAATACACGTTGGACACAATTATTGGCAACCCTAGAAATTTTTATGAGTAAAATATCTCTGAAGTATATTCCCATTCATATTCACAATTTTGAGCACTCCAGGGTGATTATGAACATGAAATTATCCAGCCATGGCTTCCTGTTTCACAGAAATATAAATAGGAGGGAAAACAAAGCCCAAATTCCCTTAATCATCCATCACAATGAGAAAAAACAAATAATTTATTTTTGATGTGCAGCAAAAGATAATTGAGCTTCACAAATTAGTGAAGAAAGGAGCTAGAGCAGTGAAAATTTCCATTTCCACCATCAGGGCATTAATTAAGAATTTCCAATCAACATAAAATGTTATGAAACTGGCTGGAAGAGGATGTGTTTCTATATCGTCC
This sequence comes from Acrossocheilus fasciatus, assembly GCA_036784905.1. Taxonomy (NCBI): domain Eukaryota; kingdom Metazoa; phylum Chordata; class Actinopteri; order Cypriniformes; family Cyprinidae; genus Acrossocheilus; species Acrossocheilus fasciatus. The sequence goes on along the minus strand of CM071942.1, from coordinate 34,013,511 downwards.
TAATGCACGGAGAGAAGGAGAGTTTGAGTGGCTGAAGACTCTCCAAGGACCACAGCTGGAGAACTGCAGAAAATAATTGAGTCTCGGGGTCAAGAAGGGTTTGAAGAAAAATTCTCCTAGCTCATCCAAAAACAAACTCCAGCATATTCAGTTATCAGACACGACTGGAACTTCAAATGGGACTGGCTTCTATGGTCAGATAAAACTAAAAAATTTGCTTTTTATCAGCAAACACTCAAGATGGGTTTGGTGAACACAGGGATAAAAAGTACCCCATGTGTACAATGAAATATACTGCTGTATTTTTGATGTTGTGGGCCTATATTTCTGCTGGAGGTCCTGGACATCTTGTTTAGATACATGGCATCATTCTATCAAATACCAACAGATAAACAAAATCAATAAGTGACTGACTCTGTTAGAAATCTTATAATGGGCCATGTTTGGATCTTCCAACCGTACAATAATCCAAACACAAACCTCAAAAACAACACAAAAATGGGTCACTGAGCAAAAAACCAAGCTTCTGCTGGCCATTCCAGTCCTCTGACCTGAACCCTAAAGAAAATGAGTGGTGAACTGAAGAGAAGAAGCACCAACATGGAGCTGTGAATCTAAAGGGTCTGGAGTGATTCTGGATGAAGGAATGGTCTCTGATCTCTTGTCAGGTGTTCTCTAACCTCATCAGGCATTATAGGAGAAGATTTAGAGCTGTTAAACTGGCAAATGGAGGTTTCAAAAAGTATTGAATAAAAGGGTGCCATTAATTGTGGCCAATGTGTATTTGAGAAAAACATTTATTTCATAATGATATTTCCCCCCATTTTAAATTCTTATTATCCAATGAAAGGTTTGTGAGAATTTGTGAGATCAAAAGGATTAACAATGCAGATTGATTTTCACAGTCTTCTTTGATCATATTTACCAAGGGTGCCGATATTTTTGGCCATGACTGTATGTAACATCATTGTAAAAAAAGACCATAATTTCCTTGTGTGTCCAATTAAAAGCGTGGTGACCAGTGTTATTTAGTATCATCTATATACTATTGCAGTCTTGGTAACACTTCAGAATAAGGGACACGTGTTCTCTATTTCCCCCGAAAATAATTAATACATTTCTGCTTATTAATAGTTAGTAAGGTAGTTGTTAATTAAATTAGATATGGGGTAGGATTAAGGGATCTAAAATATGGTCATGCAGAATAAAGCATTTTCCCCTCGCTCTGCAGGGGAATAAAGGGGGCGTCAGCGCTCGCATGAACGTGTTTGGCCATTCGATCTGTTTCTTGAACTGTCACCTGCCTGCACACATGGAGAACTCAGACCAGCGCATGGAGGACTTTGAAAGCATTCTGCAACAGCAGCAGTTCGAAGGACAAGCTGCTACAGGCGTCCTGGATCACGAGTAAGACGCACACACACACACACACACACACACACACACACACACACACACACACACACACACACACACACACGCACACACTATACAATTAAAGCATAAACACATTATTGCTATTACTGCAACTATATTTAATTCCCATCAGGACCTTAAGAAAGTGTGTCAAAATTCTTTGCACAATTATTATAATTCATAATTATTTATCTGACCAACAGATGGTGCCGTTGTATTATAATTTCCCCCAGGGAAGCATTTCTCAACTGTTTTTGCCTCTGGTTCCAAATTTTATTTTGGACATAAAGTTGTGACCCAACTGTTTTTCATGCAAAATTAAAATAAAACAACATGTATCTACAATAAAATATTAATTAATAGTAATTTGTAAGATTTGTTGTTTTCTCATGAGATCGGGTTAGTAGTGTTTGTTATGATTATGTGACCCACTGCCCAAGGTGACACAATCCATGATGGAAGTAAATTAAAATAATCTTATGACCTTGAAATTTATATTGAAAACTGTATGATGTGACTCATGGACAAATGTTTGCAGTGTGGTTTTCTGGTTTGGAGACCTGAACTTTCGAATCGATGACTTGGATATGCAAGTTGTGAAATCAGCCATTGACAATAACAAACTGTCCACATTATGGGAAAAAGACCAGGTGAGTCCCTTTAAATGTCAAAGACTGTGTTTTCACAGATAACATTATGGCTATATTATGAAAATATGAAATGCCATTGAAGTCAGAGCTGTTTTGTACAAGGAATTTGGGTGCCCTTTAGTGTAGGTCATGATGTTGACAAAACAATGCAATATAAATGTTTGTTTAACCTATATATTTGCCTGTGCTAGTAATATTAATACTGACACTAAGTGTAGTTTTGTCCTCTTTGAATCTTCTCTCTCTCTGTCTTGCAGCTGAACATGGCTAAAGACAGCGAGGCTGTGCTTGTAGGCTTCCACGAGGGGCCGCTTAAATTCCCTCCTACGTATAAGTTTGATGTGGGCACAGACACATATGATACCAGGTAAAGAAATTGAGTACATTTAGATCCATAAATTCTTGATTTCAAATCATGCTTCTAAACAGATTCAGATGGACTGAAAAGAGATAAGAACTTGTAAAGGGCTCATTTTTTTTCTTTTCACATACATGCGTACTCTCGCGTAAAGCGATATGTACTATATAGCAAATCTTAGTCTTATTTTTATTTAATTGCAAAATTGTCAGAAAAAGCTGTTTCTGTTTCTTTTGTGACAGGGGAGGCAGTTATGACCTCTAAAACGTTGAATTTTATAGTACAATAAACTGTTTTCTGTGAAAGTTTGTTTCCCCCACTGAATAATAAAAAAGATCATAATTATAATTGCAAATTTTTATCTCACAATTCTGTTAAAAAAAGTCAGAAATGTGAGATATGAACTCTCTTCTGACATTTTCTTGCAATTTTGACCTCTTTTATAAGAATTGTGAGATAAAAACTTGCAATTGCGAGTTATAATTTCCAGTGCTGTGAAAAAACAATACATCAAGAAGTAAGAATTATGAGACATACTGTAAAATCGCAGTTGCTAGAAAATAAGTAAGAATTGTGAGATATAAAGTCACAGTTACCTTTTTAATTTTTTTCAATTTTAATTTTATTATTTATTTTTTATTCTCTGATATATAAGCGAATATACTATTCCTGCAAATCTGTAGTATTTAGTTCCTGCAGTGCTACTTTTATTATTGCATTGTTATTTAAGTGAATCTTTATCTTTCTTAGTGGTAAAAAGCGTAAGCCAGCATGGACTGATCGTATTCTTTGGAGGTTGAGGCCGATGGCTCAGGTCGGCAACAGCATGTCGAAGCGCAGCTCCTTGTCAGGTCTAACCAGCGGAACTTGTGTGTCACAGCATTTTTACCGCAGTCACATGGAGTTCACCACCAGTGACCACAAGCCCGTCTCCTCTATTTTCACTCTGCAGGTAAGCATGCTAACATGGCTCTAGTTATAATGACTAATTCCTTTTTTTGGGTAATATGAAATATCGAGAGATTGAATACAGTGAGATTAGCTCACCATCAGGCCATCCAAGATGTAGATGAGTTTGTATCTTCATAGGAACAGATTTGGAGAAATGTAGCATTACATCATTTGCTCACCAATGTAGTGAATGGGTGCCGTCAGAATGAGAGCCCAGACAATTGCTATAAACATAACAATAATCCACAAGTAATCCACACCACTCCAGTCCATCAGTTAACATCTTGTGAAGCCTAAAGCTGCATGTTTGTAAGAATCAAATCCATCATTAAGACCTTTTAACTTTAAACTGTTGCTTCCAGCTAAAATACGAGTCCTCTAACATAATATTGCTTGCTGGAGTGAAAAAGTCATCTCGTCTGAATCAGGAGAGAAATATGCAGTCCAAAACAGTTCTAAATAAATATGTGGGTGTATTTTCATGTGAGAGGACAACAGGCGATGAACTTTATTACCAGAGGAAGTGTTATTATGGATTTTGGACTTGTATTTTAGCAGCTTTGGCTTGAAGTTAAAAACGTCTTAATGATGGATTTGATTCTTACAAACATGCAGCTTTTCACTTCACAAGATAACTGATGGACTGGCATCGTGTGGATTACTTGTGGATAATTGTGATGTTTTAATCAGCTGTTTGGACTCTCATTCTGACGGCACCCATTCACTGCAGAGGATCCACTGGTGAGCAAGTGATGTAATGCTACATTTCTCCAAATCTGTTTCTATGAAGATACAAACTACATCTTGCTTGGCCTGAGGTTGATTCAATTTTAAATAAATACAATTTTTGGGTGAAGTAATTCCTTAATGCCAAGCTACACATTGAATACTGATATGAATGTACTAGGTTGCTGTTTCACCTGTCACGAATGTATATACTTTTAGAGTAACTTTCATGCTGAGTTTGTGCAATTTGTTTAACACGTGATGGTCCTTGCAGTTCCCATATAGGGTGGACATGCCTTTAGTAACACTCTTTGTAGAGGATGAATGGAGAGAGATATCAGATGCAGTGGCCACATTCAAGGTGGTACCCAACTTTGCTCGAAGCTCTTGGGACTGGATTGGGCTTTACAAGGTAATTTCATTCATTTCAACAGTTCTGAGCATTTATATTATTTATAACATTTTTGTCACTTGATTTGTGTTTTTTAAGTACAAAAATGTATTTTCACAGGTTGGGTTTAAACATCATAAAGACTATGTGAGTTATGTTTGGTCCAAGCAGGAAGAGTCTGATTTCTTGAGACAGGAGCACCAAGTAAGGGCAAATCATACATCCAATTAGTTGCAAGAAAAATACATTCACTTGTGTTCATTAAGTCACATATGGAAGCTTGTGAATTTTAATTATTTAGAGTTTTTGATTTGGAAACTTTAGGTGATTTTTACCGAGGAAGAATTGCCAAAGGATTCTGGGGACTTCATACTGGGTTATTATAGCAACAATATGAGCTCCATTGTTGGCGTCACTGAGCCATTCCAGGTAATCTCAGTCTCTTTAACTCTTTAATTCCAGCATGTACTAAATATGCACCATAAAACTCTTCTCAGATACTTGAAGTTTTTCTTAAGTTTGAGTCAGTTATCAACTACTAAGTGTATTTTCTTAATTTGAAATAAACCTGAAATGATGAAGAGCTTTTAGGCTAGGGGTGTCACCTGTGGTGAGAACATAGATGGATATTTTTCTGCTTTTGGAGCTGTGGTGTGCCGACTTTACTTCTCCTGTTTAAATAAAGCTGAAATAAAATAGAAATAATAGATGAAAAAATGAGATTTAAATAAATGTTAATTCAAAATACAAATTGTATAATATACTATATAAATACCACAAATGTTTCTTGTCTTTTAATATCACCTAAGATTCAACTGCCAGCATCCGCCGCAGCTGGTCTGAGTCCGTCTGACAGCTCCGACTTCACGTCTGATGATGAGGTGAAGAAGAGCGACTCCTGTGACTCCATCCCTGAGACTGAAGAGAAGCAGAGCAGCAGCTGGAGCTCCAGACGAGCCGAAGGGAAGACAGCAAACCCCAACGAACCGCACTCCAAAGACACCTCTGCACATTCCAGCTCCAGCAGGCCAGCCGGTGGGACCGCCGCGTCCTTCGCTGACCCCGTCGCTACGGATGACAGCTCTAACTCAGGAAAAGATGCAACCAAGCCAGAGGAACCTTAGCTAAGCACAGCACCTTCTCTGGAGACAGATATCAGCTCGAGGCTGGGGTCGCAGGTTTCTGCTGGGTCTGTGATGTCGTTGTACATTTACTGTCCTGTGATGTTGTTTGGAGATGTTGTCTTATATGTTGCAGGGCAGAAGTAAGCGTTTAGTATGTGGCTCCCTCCAGCAAACACAAGAGGGCAGACTAAATTGTTTGTGCCTGTTCTGTGTAGTCATTCTATTCATATTCTTCTTCTCCTATTCCTCTCTAACTGCACAAGACTAAATCTGAAACACTAAGAAATAATCTTAGATGTACATGCACAATAATATGTGATTCATGGATTTGGTTTTCCAGAATCAACCAGGGTTTAATGCACAACAGAACACAATTCTGGTTCTTATTGGATTTACTGGAGCAGATCCACTAGGTTTTCCAGTGCTCTGTTCCAAACTCTAGTTGAGGTGCCTATATAGGCATCATTAGCTATGTTTCCACCCAAAGTTGCGAATTGAATTTATGCACAAAATTGAAATAACGCACAAAACTTTTATGAATAAAGCACCATTTCCATCCAGCGAGACGAAGAGAACTAAATCGTAACTTCCTGAAAACTGGTGCCACATATCACTAAGAAAAGGTAATTTGCTGCAGTAGGAGAAGCCACTGTGGGTCTTTTTCATCAAATAAATTACTTACAGCTCAGAGCACGCAGACAAAATGCAATAAACACAGTCATGGCATCCTGCGTTTGGAGGCGGATGCCTGCTGTTTGGAAATGCAGCTGTGAAAGACAGTTCTGGAAGGTTATCATTCCCAACTAGTTTGGCGAAAGACTTTGGCTCAAGCTTGGTCCACTGGTTAGTCCAGTGATGCTGTCTCATTGTGCAAAGTCACATGACTTTTTTGATGCACATCAAGGAATTTATTCATAGTTTATGCACGTTTCTTATCAGATTTTAAAAAAAACGTATCTGCCTCAGTTGATTGCATACATTTTTAGAATTTTTGCGCATCTTGGTATTTCCATCATGTGTTTTTTTTTTTTTAATGCAATACCCCAAAATAGGTGGATGGAAACATAGCTATCGACACGCACCAGACTCCCAGTTTTGATGCTGTCTGGTAAGATATCTTGTTTTGGCAAGGCATCTCACCCCTCAAGGATTGGGCAATTCCAGCCCGCACCGTGAGAAATACTGATAAATATTTTCAAATATTAATCAATTCTGAAAAGAGTAAAACAGCTCTGTCTCAGTGACTATTTCAGGCAATATTTATGTGTGCTACGTAATTTGCTATATCAGAATAACCTCAGACTCTATCTGAGGTAATCAATTGTAAGCATTAGTCAGGTTTCTCATAGGAAGTGGTGCATTAAAAGACTTGCATTTCGTTTAGGACACTGCCTTGTCAGGTAGCCGCTTAGGTAGTTAGCAGAGAGCGAGGCAGTTCACTAGGATTTGGAGCAGAGCTCGTGACTTTACAGTGTCTTGCCATAGAGGATGTCGAGAATACCCTGCTGAAGGTGACATGCTATCATCAGCACCTTATTATGCCAGGGAAAAGTGTTTGATAACAATACACATGCTCTGAAAATGCATATATTTACTCTCCTCAGGTTCTTGAAAGGCAGACACACATAAAGGGATGACTCTTGGCTAAAGCTGCACTCGGTAAAGTAAAGTACAGTTTGTATATTATTCATGTCCATTACCACCTTAATCAACTGTTAGCATTTTACGATATTATAGGACAATGATGAAGTCTATTGCTCTCAAAGTTGTGACTGCTGTGCCGTCATGTTCCTGTGTTTAATGTTCTCAAAAATAATTTCAAAGTAATGTCCAGCTCCTTGACCTGCTAGTTTAAAGTCAACATGAAATGCTGTTCACAAACCAATTTTGCATCATGTATTTTAGAATGAAACAGGATAGTCAATGAAAGAAAATTCAAGACATGCTTTATTTTTATTAATCAGGAATTGACTGGATTGTGAAAAGTGGGTGTTATTGGCTGGTGCTTTGTGAGTAATGTATATCAGAGGTGGAGCAAATAATGGAAGAATATGAAGACAGGCATTTTTTAAATGTAACATTCACCAGTGAATGAACACAGAACACATTTATGTGTTTAAAAAAACATTTTTTAAATATAACTTTGATCAGTGACTCCTGCACTGTAAGGGCCTGTTCACATAAAATGTGGTTTTGCACTTAAGAACACGTGACAGAGGGCAGTAGAATGAAAAATACACATGTTTAACTTGAGTATTGCTTTTTTAAAATGCTGTGTCATGCGAATGATGCTGCAAAAAACATGAGAGCAAAGGTCAAACATGTTTGTCTAGTGCAAAATGCATAAACGCATTCTATGTGAACAAACCCTTAAGTACCGTCCAGAGTAACTTACTTATAAGGTCTGTTTCACACAGAATGTGTTTTTGAGTTTTTAAATTCAAGACACAGGCCAGTATAATTACGAAAAGCACAGGTCTGGAGACATTTCAACTTTTTTTAGAATGCCACGTCATATGTGAGACACTGTAAAAGATGTAAGCACAACGGTAACAAACATGTCTGTCTAGTTCACGTTTACATACAAAAAACAATGGACAAGATGAGCAGTGGAATGCAAAAAAGAGTTCTGTGTAAACAGCCCCTTAATTAGTTCATACTAATTTTTTAGTACACTTTCATCGAAGAATACAAATACATTTTTAAATGTAATGCTCACCAGTGGTATAAGGGCTGGTTCACTCAGAATGAGTTTTTGCTTTTAAAAATTATGAGACACAGGGCATTAAAACAACAACAACAACACCAAAAAACAGCTAAAATTTAGACACATTTTTAAAAGTTGAACAACTTTAGAGTGCCGCGTCATGTGTGAGACGCTGCAAAAGTTGCGAAGCACAATGGTACAAATGTCCATCTAGTGCAGGTTAACACTGGGAAAAAATGAAAAACAAGTACAGTATAATGCAAAAATGCATTTTGTATAAACGGCCCCTTATCCTACAAGCTTGGATACAATACAATTTGATGAAAGAATACAAAGAAAAACATTTTTTAAATGTCGCATTCACCAGTGACTTTTTGCGCTATAAGGGCTGGTTCAGAGACATGAATAACTTTTAACTTGAATGCTACTGTATGTGTTTAGAATACTGTATCGTGTGAGTTTCTGCAAAAGTTGCAAAATTCGAATGCTACAGTCAAAAATGTCAGTCTAGTGCAAGTTTATGTCGAAAAACATTGGAAAAGAAGTGCAGTGGAATGCAAAAGGCATTTTGTGTGAACGGCCCCTTAAAGGTGGGGTAAGTGATTTCTGGTAGCCAATGTTGATATTTCAAATCACCAAAACAAACACGCCCCTACCCCAAAAGGGTCTTGCCCCTATTTTGATAGCTCCGCCCCACACATACGTACGCAACCCAGGCAACGATAGTTCTGTGAAACAAAGCAAAACCAGTATTACTCACCTATCCAGAAGAAACAAAGCATCCCTGGCGTCCGATCGCAGGCCTTCCCGCTCCTTGAGTTCTCTCCAGTGCTGGAAAGCTGATCCGATATTTACACGGGTCCTACTTCTTGCCTTATCGTAACACTGTGTCTACAACGGACGCGAGTGGCGGCACGGCGCAACAAAATACTATAGAGCTCATTATAATCAGTGATGCTGTCTACACTGGATGCGGCACGGCTCAACATGACAAATCCTCGACAGGAAACTGCTTCCGCGTTCTATTTATGAGGTATTGACACAAATTTCAAATGATTTTGAATAGTCGCTTTGTCCCATCCAGTGTAGACAGGACAGCTGTCACGTCCGGTGTAGACACGGTGTAAGTCTTCTTTTGTTCCGCAGACGTTTTCCTCTTTTGTTTTTTATCCGCCAACTCTATCCTTCTGTCGTCGCTCGGAGTGCACTGAGCGCTCTCTCCTCTGCATCATGAGTTGGCACGCCCCTTACTGCTGATTGGCTACAAGTTTGTTTTGTTACTCGGCCTGAAAACTACCTTTAAGGTGCATTCATGCTTAAATCGCTGAAGTTTGCCAAACCAGGCATTCCTGTATTATCTGACTGTAAGAGACAACTCAACTTCACATTGCTGCGTATTTATATCGCATTGACAGCATTTCCACCGAATGACTTTCAGTTGTTTCGTTGGTTTGCAGAATTGTGCAAACAGCATCGATTTTGGTTTCATGTTGACTTTAAACGATGATTGCATGGTTTCTATCTGATCTTTAGTCTGATTTGTGCCAAGTATTGTATCATGACTGTACTTGTGGTAGGAATCCTAGCATATGTGTTGTCTAGGGCTTTCTAGGATTTATCCTACATGGTAAGATCTCTCGTCTCCTCTACATCTCTTCTCCTTTCTCTGCGTTTCCTCTCCTCTCTCATTCCTCATCATGTCTTTTTGTCTCCAGTTCGATCCCTCCAGGGTCACGGTATCTGTTTTGACGTCGTCTACAGGGCTCTACTAAGTGCTCCGATATCGTAATCTATTGGATTAGTAGTTCGTAACCCATAGAAATTTTGTACTATGACTACTTAGCCTTAGGACACGTGGCGTGCTGTCTCACTGTTTACATGGTTAGCTGAGTGAGAGTATAAGCGTGTCAGTGTATATGTTTTTGCATGGACGTGTCATGGATATTCACAGTATCGTGCTGTCTGCCACCTTTCAATATTGTAGAGGTGTCGAGAAGTGTCACTTCTAGATGGGATAGAGAAAATGTGGACGATGGAAGACATGAAATAGTCGTTCTTTTACATTCTACACGTTTTTAAACTAATCTTTATAGTTTGCTTTTGGAATATCTTTGAAATCACAATCTGGCATTCTGGAACAAGATATTTTTTACTAGAAATACTGTAAGTCAAAAGTCTATAGCGAGAAAATGGCATTTTGACAAAAGTTGAGGCAACTTAATTCTAGATATTTGTATGTGTTTTAGATACGTAATCTCTATTTTCCGTAGGACCCTCACATCACTTCTCATGTCTGATTTCTTCAAACCTAGTTCATTTGCAACACCGCGAGTTGCCAAGAAAAAAAAAAAAAAACCCAGGATCAGGTGTGTTAATACTCATTATATTTTTATACTCCATTAGCCATATAAAATTTAAAAGCTAATATGAATAAGATGCAGTATTGGAAAATTCACTTTCCTTTCAAAGCCAAATAAATGTTTTGCAAGTGCAAGAGTTGGATACTTTGAATAATTTTGGTTGTCATGCTTTTGTTTTTGTTTTTTTGAATTATTATTATTTTATTCTGAGAAATTAATATATAAGCATGCCAAGGGAATGTTATTAGTGGAAATGAGCTCAATGATTATTATTAGATGATATGTGGGTATATAGATCCAGTATGTAGAACAGATGACAATCAGTGCCAAAACAGAGAAGAAACTTTAAGATTATATTTATTTTCTTATTCGTGCCATTATGTGCATGTCAGATTCTGCTGGTCAGCGTGTTCATTTATAAATCATTATGAAGAAGGTGATTTACAGTTATATTGAGAATATGAATTTATAACTTTATTTTCCTTTAAGAATTTTCAGTTCTGCCTCTTTATTGTTCATTAAAGCAAATGTCTCATACCCATTGCCGTTTGCTTTATAGTCACCTTGGTTATAACGAAACACTTTTTTGGACTTGTATTGAGCAGAATGTATCGATTTGGTAGACTTGTGAATCACTGTTCTTGGTTGTCGTTGTATAATGGTGTCTTGCCTTAGACCACTGTCAAATATTGGTGTCAAAATGAAAATAAATCCTTTTGAAAGTGGAATATTTTCATTACTGTTTCATGAAGACATGAAAGGTTTAGGGTCAACTGACATTTTTTAAAAGAAATAATTCAGCAAGTTCATTGAAGTGACAGTAAAGACATTTATAATGTTACTAAAGATTTCTATTTCAAATCAATGCTGTTCTTTTGAAACTTCTGTCCATCAAAGAATCCTTTAAAAGGTTTTCACAAAAATATTAAAATGATGATAATAGTAAAAATGTTTGTTGTTCTGAAGGATTGTGTGACACTGAAGAATGGACTAATGATATAAATTACATTTTAAAATATAGTAAAACGGTAAACAGCTCTTTTAAATTGTAATAATATTTCACAATATTACTGTCTTGTACTGTATTTTTGATCAAATAAATGCAGCTTTGGTGAGCAGAAGAGACTTCTTTTAAAAGCATTAAAAATAATCTATTAAAATTTAAAATTTTAATTAATTTTTTTTTAAATGGTTGGGTAAACAACATATTTTGAAGAATCTTTATGCAGATCTTTTTCTTGTTTCCTGTATCTGGTTCAATGGATCTGTCAGGATGAGAACATTTTCATTTTTCAGAGTTATCATTTTTGTTTGAATTATTATAAACTAAGAAACAAGTTTGGCAGGTCATGATACCTCATGCGTGTTTCTCATCTGACACTTGATGGATACCAAAGTGCAATGGTTATGTCAATAATTGTTACATAGTCCATACACTATATTACTGTTTCGAAGATAATAATACAGGTCATTAGACCCAGAGAAAAAATATGGAAGCAATTCAATTCTGCTGAATTTCATTCAAAACTGTAAACAAAGGAATGAACTTCACGATTTTAAAAACAAAGCATTATTAATATTTTTCATTGCCGTAATGAGGGTGAGAGTGGTTGCACTCCAGCAGGTTTTATTTTCTTTATCATTTATACTTTTAGAGGTATTTTGGTTTTGAACAGTATAGTGTATTAAGGTAACCAACACTACACATTAACAAAATCAAATTCTGTTATATAATTACTGAAAACAACAACAAAACATTTTAGTTTCATGAAAAATTGATTTTAGTGAACAAAACTGCAATTTGTGAGTAAAACTGGAGGATCTTGCACCTCTTAAAAGTCATTGCTGTTCAACTTGTTCAGTTAGTTATGCTGCAGGGGTTCTGGATTTCCTCTCATTATTATCATGTGTTTGAATCACACTCCATTCACAGAACATTCTGACAAGATTGTGTCAAAGTTATGAATAAATGTGCTTCCAGTAATGTTAATAGAAAAATAGAATAACACTAATAATAACGAGAATAGACAATAAATAAAAATAATAATATGGTAATAATATTATAGAGAAAACATATCAATAGATAAAATTATGAAAGTGCAAATTTGCTATTTACAGATGGAAAGTTTTGAGAAGTCATTTACAGACTTAAAAAAAATCATGTTCATGGATAAACCATTTAAAACACTGCAATATTCCATTAAAATAAGGATTGTCCATTCTGTCCTTTTACTTTATTATTATTATTATTATTTGTAATGTTCACAATTTTTAGAACAATTTTAAATTCAACATTTTGAACATTCTGTGAAATTCAGAAATCATATTTTCATAACTTAGCAAAAAGAACACATTTTTTTGTTTACTTGAAATAGGATAAATATTCAATTGACTCGAGAGATTACACAAAAAAGATAACACAGTATTTTACTGGCAATTTGATTCAACATGCTCTTGAAATGCAAACCTGACAAACCGTTTTGAAAATTCTGGTCTTTCCACATTCAAGTAGAAAGCAGCTTACTTGACTGAATAGCTGTTCAAGGTGTTACCAAAGATCTGATTTGCTTAAAAAAGGATTTCACGGTAAGGACACCACCTCTGAGAAAGGCCAACACTGAGCCACTCCTGCATTCATTAGAAGCAAGTAGAATTCAAGCATTTAGCAGAAGCTTTTATCCAAAGCAACTTACGGATCACTAATTACAGTCCCTCTGGTTAAGAGCCTTTCTTAAGGTCACAATGCCGACAGCTCAAGTATCGCTACATTTGGAATTCAAACCTGTGACCTTTCAGTAACCATTCTTTGCAGCATACTAAAACACGAAGTTCTCTGGAGTTGAGAGAATAAATTGTGCATAGTCCAAGGTCATAGAAATATTAAGTTAAATAAAAAAAATGTTCAAGTGAACCTGCTCGCCCCACATTAGAAGTAAAATGGTCATCTTATGGGATTTACAATGGTAGGAAAAAGTATGTGAACCCATTAGAATTGGTTGGTTCTCTGCATTAACTGTTAATAAAATCTTAATCCAAATCACACTCTTAAACAAACACATTGCGCTTAAGCTAATAACACAAAATTTTTCATGTCTTTATTGATTTCATGTGTTTACAGGACTATGTTAAACGTTCATCATTTGTCCTCAGTGTGAAATGATGGATCTCAGAATCATGGTTGTGAAAGATTCAAATATACTGGAAAACCAAAGAATGTGAAGGACCTGAAGGATTTTTCTGAAGAATAGCATGCAGTTTAACTGCTCAGGACAGACACATGCATCTCATCAAAAACAGTTGTTAATCATCCAAGAAATGAGGTTCAGTTCACTTACTTTTTCCACCATTTTGCCTTCAGAACTGCCTTAATTCTTCATAGCAAGGTGCTGCAAACATTCCTCTGAGAATTTGGGCCATATTGACAGGATAACATGCTGCAGATTTTTTTTGTCTGCACATCCAGGATGTGAATCTCCTGTTCCACCACATCCCAAAAGCTCCACTGGATTGAGATCTGGTGACTGCGGAGGCTATTTGAGCATAGCGAACTCATTGTCATGTTCAAGAAATCAGTTTGAGATGATTGGAGTTTTGTGACATTGGTGCATTATCCTGAAGGAAGTAGACATCACAAAATGCATGGTCTTGTAAAGTGCTCTGATTTACATGTTCTGATACATTACCGTAAAGATGAAGCAAACACATTGTGAATGAAAACGTTGTCAAATCCACAAGGCTAGACTTGTCTTTGAGTGAATTAAAACTGTCAGGCATCAGTGTTGAATAACAGGGTTTGCCTCATATAACATAACTAAAGAAAACTTCCCTCAGTGTTATGTAATGCTAATTCACAGGGAGATTGATAAGAAAAACACCCTGGGCATAACAAGTGTTATCACGGAAACGTCTGTATATACAGTACAAGTGTGCGATTATATCAGTGTTTGTCGCTCGTTTCTGATGCAATACTTGGCTGGATTGAGAGGTGCGGTATTAAGCAGTGCCATTGTGCGGGAGATTTGTGTCTATAAACTGCTGTCTCATCCTGACCGAGTAAGGACACACATAGTCTGATTTGAAAATCTGTCTTTTCATGCATCATAATGAATGCAAAAACTCTGAGTCATTATCAATTTAGGATTGCATTTGAGTCTGAATTAATGCTTTAATATGACACAACAGATTTCCAAAGTAAAATGTGCATCATGTGTCTGTTATCAGTCTTTACTTGCAGTCTGATTCATCAGAAGTCTTAATACTTACAGGAATAACATGATAAGAAGGGTAGATTGCAGAGGGAAAATCTATGATGATACAGAAAAATGCCGATCTGTGACAATCGGTCTAAAATGATTTGAGGCTAATCCAGAGGCGGACAGTAACTAAGTACATTCACTTGAGTATTGTACTTACTTTTTGAGTATCTGTACTTTACTTGAGCATTTTTTTTTTTCTGGAAACTTATGAATTGAACTTCATTTGAAAGACAAACATTGTACTTTTCACTCCTCTTCATTTCTATCAAGGTCCTCGAAGTAGAAAGTCATTACAATGTAGTAGCTTCAGTGGGTGATATTTTTTCTTCTCTAAAACGTGACTTTCTTTTTTTCAGACAGTTTATCAGTAATCACTCTTGTAGCGCTACATGAAGTGAATTCCCAGCATTTTTTAACACCGACCAGTTGCAAATGTGATATTTATTTACAACAATTTAATAAGAAGATGTTAATAATGTACTTACCAAAAAGTAGTATACTTCAAGTTTATTTTATTAAGTAAAGTTCAAGTATATTTTTAAGTATACCTTATGAAGTAAGTACACTGCAAAAAAAAAAAAAAGTTAAGCCAACTTAAAATTTTAAGGCAACCAGCTTCAGCAGATTTTTGAGTTTGCTCAATTTATTTTTGTGGGAGATTCTCAAATTTTTGTTGCATAAACTTAAACGACAAGTTGAGAAAACTCAAAAATCTGCTGAAGCTGGTTGCCTTAAAATTTTAAGTTACAGTGTATACACATATCAGTGTACTAGTAGTATACTTGTAAGTGTACTATTTCAATACTCCATCGGACTAAATTGGCCCACTTTCTAGTAAATAAAAGTATACTTTTAAGTATACTTAAAGTATAACAGTAGTAAACTTTGAGTACACAACTAGTTTACATCAATGTTTTTAGCTTGCACTGCAACTATACTAAAAGTGAACTTATATGTATACAGAGAGTTTATTAATTAAATACTTGTAGTAGCTTTTTAGTATAGCCTCAGTAAACTACTAGTTTAGTAGTTTTATACTGCAAGTATACTCGCAAGGTTTCTTTAAGCATACTTTAAGTATACTACTATGTCCCTATTTAGGCATTAATTTGTATATATTTTGTAATATGAATATCTGAACATACAAAACATCAAAAGAAAGAACAGATTATCTGCTTGTAAACAAAAACATTTTATTCTAGCTTCATGCATTCTTTTTTTAAACACTTGAATGTGGGTAAGTTTCATAAATAAAAAAATAAAGAATTAAACAACATTTTGAACCAAAAGCTGAAAAAAGACTATGAATTGGATTCAGAATGATAATCAAAATGTAGACGGAGTCAATCAACACCACAAAGCTTGACAATCATTATTACCTCTTCATTGGTCGACATTTTATTCCATAACTTTACACAGTTCTGATGCTGTTTTATGTCTAATGATCATGTTAGATTACATGGAAGCATCTGTTGTTTCAGTTTCTTCTTCACTTGTGTTTTTTTGGAAATTCTGTACAGAAGATGTGTACTACCGTATAACAAAGAAAACACGGATTCTAGGAGCTCAAATATATTTAGACTTTTTTTTTTTTAAGTATAAGTCAAGTATACTTAAATGTCATTTTAAGTATATTTCTGAAAAGTACATAAAGTCCATTTCTGAGAAGTACATAAAAAGTAGACTAAAAGTACACTTTCCTATTTTAGTTTAAAGGAAGTATACTAATAGCACACTTGAATAAACTTCTTTTTCGTAAGGTATATTAGACACAGTATTGTCTGATTTTGCTAAATTGTGTTAGTAAAAATATTACCTATAAAGCCACAGAAGAACTGTTGTGCGTCTCCTAATAAAACACAACAGGTGTTGGACTTGAAGCAGCACTGCACAGATGGTTCAGTGTATGACATCAAAGTACCGCGAGAGCGATTAGAGAGCATTTTTGAAATTTTTGTTTTGATGTCAAATAAGTCTTGCTGTTTTGCTTTTCTGTAAAGTTATACAGCTGTGTTGCTGGGTTTTAAAGCAGGTTTGATTTTTTTTTCTTCCTTATCACTCTGTATTTACAGCAATTTCACCGTCCACTCTGTTCAAATGTGGATGAATGGATACACATAGATGTGTGCAGCTGTCAGAGCTGCATGAGATCACTACCATCCTGCTTTTGTGGGGGTGGGTTTTTAGCATTGTAAAAGCTCTTTATTCCAAAGATACTACAAGCTAGTCAGTGGTGTAATCAGTATTTAGTAGGTGTAAAGTATTGTAAGTTGCTTCAGAGGTATTGCAAATTTGACATACAACAATAATAAAACAGTGCATTGACATGCAAAAGGAATTTACTTTTGGTACTTAAGTACTTTTAAAAGCAAGCACTTCTGTACTTTTACTTTAAAAATCTGTTTTTATAACTTTCACTTGTTACTATATTAGTATATTTGACCAGCAGGATCGCTATTTTCACTCAAGTAATGGGGTTGTACACTTTGTCTGCCTCTGCTCAAATCTCAGAAATTTCAAGAATATTTATGGGCTACAAATTCATCCTAAAAAGTAAAGTATATAGGAAAAGAAACCCTAATGGAATGTGACAAATATCACACATTACTGCAGTGATAATATATTATTATTATTCAAAATTGCAAGTATACAGTTCATCACGGTAGTTTTGAATGAAATTCTACAGGCTTTAATTGCTTCCATTTTTATTATCTCTAGGTGATTATTTCAGTCTAATGACCTGTATTATTATCTTCTAAACAGTAATATAGTGTATGGACTATGTAACAACTAATGACATAACCATTGCACTTTGGTATCCATCAAGTGTCAGATGAGGAACACGCATGAGGTATCATGACCTGCTTTTAACTGTTGTAGCCCAACTTGTTTCTTGGTTTACAATAATTCAATGAAAAATATTTTGAAATTTGGAAAAAATCGAAGTGCACCGAATTTGAGATTGAATTTCAGATCATTTAAGTATGGCTTCAAAAGATTTGGAACATATTGCACAAATAATGTGGACTTCTGATTTTTTCCCTTTATGGTAACTTTCTGTTACGGTGCACATAGCAGGGAGGGACGAGGAAGACGGACACGGAGTAACTTCAAAATAATAGCCTTTAATGAGGACATCAAGGAAAGGCAGGACAAGGCAAGGCAGACACGGACAGGAATAACGAGTAGACCAGACGAAAGCTAACTAAACAGGCAGGAACTAAATACTCATGACAATTACTGATAATAACTAAAACACAGCTGGACAAGACTTAACTAATAATCACACTTAACCAGGACAGGAACAAGACCAAATATGGACACAAGAGGCGGGAACACATGACACACACGACAGAGGACGTAACACTTTCATTAAATGGAAAACATGCATAAACATTCTTCAAAATATCCCATTTTGTTCACACACTGATTCAATTTTTTAAATGTTTTTAAAACAAGTCTTTTATGCTTACAGCTGCATTTACTTCAAAATACAGTAATATTGTGAAAATATTATTGCAATTTAAAATAACTGTTTAAATACATTTTAAAATCTAATTTATTTCCATGATTAAAGCTCAGTTTTCAGCATCATTACTCCAGTCTTCAGTGTCACATCCTTCAGAAATCATTCTATTACGCTGGTTTTCTGCTCAAGAAGCATTTCTGATTATTATCAGTATTGATGACATTGTGCTGCTTAATATTTTAACCAAACTTTATTTGAAATAGAAATCTTCTGTAACAGTATAAATGTCTTTACTGTCACTTTTAATCAATTTAATGCATCCATGCCAAATAAAAATATACATTTCTTTCAAATATAAAATAAAATATATCCTTCTGATATCATTTCTGAATTTTTGAATGAAGGTACAAAAGGTACTGATGACATGACTCAGGTTAAGAAGCTCATTTGAGAAGATGTGACAAGCTAATGTTCAGAGACGGCTTCAGTTTTTGATCAGTATCAGTGCTTTAGCGAACTGTGACTTTGCTTCAGCTACGTGTCTTTTTCAGCACTGAGACATAATGGGCAGAAATTAACAACACTCTTTCTCCTCTTGGCCATTTCGATAAAAGAGACAACGTTTAAGTAAGAAGCAGACGTACAATTTACCTTTCTTCAAATCACATCAGGACAGCTGATAAGGAGCTAAAGCTGTAGGGCATCCGTTTTATCTCTAGTAATTGCATTTTGGTTTTCCTCTGAAGCCAACATTATGGTTAATCGTGTTTTTAAGTGTTCATTGTTAGGTTGCGCAAGGCTGTGTGTTCACATGCATTTCATATTCATATACAATAACATGTTTACATGACACTCCAAGGTCAAGTAATAAAATATGGTACTTGTGATTTTGTCATGGTGCATTCTGGTACTTTCTGTTTTTGTAGTAACCCATTATCATATATTGTAACTAGTTATTGTTAATGGTGTTTGTTATCACCACAGGTTGCACAAGAGTGTGTCACATGGATTTCATATCCATATGCCATGTTGTTTACATGATACTCCAATGCTCTTCAACGAATAAGATTACCATGGTACCAAATGTCCAAAACATGGTAATATGCGTACACGTCTGGTTAATGCAGTAGTCTAGTGTATTACAATGTGTGTGAAACATAACAAGTAATGGTTAATGATGGTTTTAAGTCTTGTGTCTTATGTTGATTACATAATACCCCAATGAATTTCAAAGAATATACTGTAGGCTACATGTCCAAATACATGGTAATCAGACAAATGTATTATTAATGTAGTACTAGCCTATATATTATAGTAAGTGTTTGTGAAACCATAATGGTTAATGATATTTTTAAATCTTGGTTATTATCAACAAGAGTTGCGCAAGAGTTTGTTCATATAGAGTTAATGGAACAATATTTACATAGGCTACCATAAAAAAAAAAAAAATGTTATTTTCGTGTGTGTCTGTGTTAATTCGTACCTTTTTAATAATGTTTTTAAGCGTTTGTTATAACAGCACGTTGCGCAAGTTCATGGACTTCGCAGAAGATGCAATCCCATGCAAGTTTGCGTCATCGTGGCATATTACCATGCTGCCCCACAGATTTCTGTGCCAAACCCCCCTCCTCGCGACATGGTATCGTCCTGTCCCCTGAGAGGACGACTGAGTGCGGGCCCCTCATGACGCGAGGCGGGCCGCTCCATAAATACTCTCACGTTCCTCGGAGGGGTGACACTTTTCCTGCATTTTCCAAACGGGTTACAGCAAAAGAGAAACTAAAAATGATGAACGGAGAGATTAACGGTTTCCACAACTCTCTTATTGAGGAGGACTGCTTCTTGTTTACATCGGAGTCCGTTGGAGAGGGGCATCCAGGTAAAACGTCCAAACAAACTTTGGGGCGCCTTTACAGTGGGCTCTTCAACTTCGCTATTATATAACAGCACCTGTTCTGCACGTTCGCACTGTACTGTCGCATTATTATTCTTATTAGCTTTTTTTGTTCTAACCAACAAACACTACTAAAACAACTTTGTATTTGCTTTTGTTTGGAAACATTTAAATTAATATAACTCAATGCTCAGATTAAATGAACGGTGCGTCTCTATGTACAGTAGATTTGAAAACTATTGTACTTGGTTTCTATGGCTGCTTGTCAAAAAACTAGTGAGCGGCCATCCTAGACTGCATTTTAAGCGCAATAGTCACGTTCAGCTTATCTCAAACACATGCACACTCATCTCAGCTCACACTGCAAACACCTCTCATGCCCATTAAGATAATCAAGGTAGGCAGATCAGCAGGTTTTGAGACGCAGCCTCGCGCTACACGTTGGATCAAACATGAGGTCTGAGCGAAGACTCCGCCCACCGGGAAAACGACGCTGCATTTGCCGCCAAAGTCTGTGAAGACTGGGAGCCCAACCCCCCTGCTCCTCCAAAAACAAATAAAAAAAACCCCGCTAAAATTATTACAGTTTTGCATTTTTTTTTAATCACAATTTCAGTTTAGTTTTAATTTTAGCAAGTTCCAACTATATATATTAATCTATTTTAGTTTCAGTTTGGTAATTATAGTTAAACGGCCAGTCAAAAATAAATAAATAAAATAAAACAAGCAAGGCCTTTTGAATTTAAGAGAAAACTGGGGTTCAGAACAACTGTACCTTAGTATACAGAATAGCAAGTGACTGGATCATAGACAATGTAAACATTTGTTGGAGCAAAATTGATATATAAATTTACATGAATGAATAAATAAATACATAGGCTATATGGCTAAGTTGTATGTACCAATGAAAAGTCATAATTTATTCTTCAAATACTGGTCCTTTAAATGTGAACCATAAAGACTAGTTTTTAAAAACGAACTTTTTTTATTGTGCTGTGCTTTTATTGTGTTGTTTGTGAAATAGCCATGAACAATATATAGGCTGTTATTTATTCAAAGTTTGCAGATTTTTTTTCTTCCTTATTTGTATAAGCTTAGTGTATTTGGTGCTAGTTAATTCTCAAGCACAACTGATGGATAACAAGCAAATGCAGTGTGGATTTTGACAAATCTATATGGAATAGTAATGAATGTTCCTGTTTTCATTGTACAGATAAGATATGTGACCAGATAAGTGATGCCGTGTTGGACGCTCACCTGAAGCAAGACGCAGATGCAAAAGTGGCTTGCGGTATGTTGACTTTGAGCTTACCTGAATATTTTGCATGTGTCCTTTTCCAAAATCATGAATAAGAATGTTTCATGGACTTTTTGTTCTTCTTTTTTTTTTCTTTCTAGAAACTGTAGCCAAGACTGGAATGATTTTGCTGGCAGGAGAGGTGACGTCTCGTGCTGTTGTTGATTATCAAAAGGTGGTCCGTGACACCATTAAACACATTGGCTATGACGACTCATCCAAGGGTTGGTTTAATGATACATTTTATTATACATGCTGCAGCACTTACCATTCAAAAGTTTGGAGTTGGCAAGAGTTTTTGAAAGAAGTCTCTTCTGCTCACCAAGGCTGCATTTACTGAATCACAAATACAAAAACAACATAATGTAACTAAATTATTACAATATTGCATTATAGTAATATTGTGAAATATTATAACTATTTTTAAAATGACTGTTGTATTTGAATATATTTGAATATTCCTGTGATCAAAGCTGAAATCCTTCAGAAATCATTCTGATATGCTGATCAAGTAACATTTCTGATTATTATCAGTTTTGCTGCTTCATATTTATGTGGAAACTGATACATTTTTCTCTTTGAATAGAAATTTCAAAAGAACAGCATTTATTTGAAATAGAAATCTTTTGTAACATTATAAATGACTTGATCATTTTAATGCACCTATGCTGATAAAAGTTCTTTCAAAAAGAAAAAAAAAAGTGAATTACCCCAAACCTTTGAAGAGTAGTGTAACTGGAGATTTTACTGTAATGTAATTGAAATAGGAGCAGATGAATGGCCATTAAACCCTTCCAAATTCTCTCTCTTGAACCCATAGGCTTTGATTATAAGACCTGTAATGTCCTGGTGGCTCTGGAGCAGCAGTCTCCAGACATCGCCCAGGGTGTTCATTTGGACCGCAATGAAGAGGATGTTGGGGCCGGCGACCAGGTAAGTCAGTGCAGTTCTTGAACTGTAAATGCAACACTTTTAATAACATTTCAGTATTAATATTCTCTGTTTTGTGCTTTATTTAGGGTCTAATGTTTGGTTATGCCACTGATGAGACAGAGGAATGCATGCCACTCACTATCGTGCTCGCACACAAACTTAATGCCAAGATGGCTGAACTGCGGCGTAACGGCACCCTGCCCTGGCTCCGGCCGGACTCCAAGACTCAGGTCTGCTAAACAGCATTTCAAAACACAAAAATGTGTGAAATTGAGCTTGCATAGCTAGAAGTGTTTGCATGCAGGTACTTGTGAAGACAGCGTTTTCTGACAGTGCAACATGACTCTTTGAAAACAGGTTACTGTGCAGTACAGACAGGAGCGTGGCGCCATGCTGCCGGTGCGCGTCCACACTATTGTCATCTCTGTGCAGCACGATGAAGACATCTGCCTTGATGAGATGCGTGATGCTCTTAAAGATAAAATCATTAAATCTGTGGTGCCCTCTGTTTATCTGGACGACGATACCATTTATCACTTGCAGCCCAGTGGTCGCTTTGTCATCGGAGGCCCTCAGGTAGAGACCGTTTTTGATTTTGGTGGAATTTCTAGATTTTATTGAATTTGAATGAATTGTGAAGTGTTATTTGTTTTTCATATACACTGAAATCAAACATTGTGTTTGGGTCCATTTTATCCGCTTTTTAAACAGCTTGAAACCCCTCTTGAACTATTTATTTCTTCTTGAAATTTTGTGAATAGGGTCCTAAATGTGCATGCAAAGTTTTGACACATGCATGTGTTTTGGGATGGCTTTACAAATGTTGGTTACATTGATTGTGTTAGGGGTCAATCTGACCTTCATTCATTTCCATTCGATTTGGCAAAAATCAACACTGAAAATGAAAAGCGTCAGGTAAAAAACATTTATTGTAGCTTATCAAAGCTAAAATATTAAATGGGAACTTCTGAAATAAAAGACACTAAGTTTACTTGAAATTGAAGACTTGAAGGAGAATTCACTGTTACTTCATCTATTCGAGTTTCACAGTCAAAAAAATCTGTCTGAGGTTGTTAGTTTGGATCTCAATCACTAGTCTGCAGCACTGAAAAGAAGTGCGAGAAACCCGTTTTACCAAACATGACAAAAAGGCAGAGGCTATTTACATGAAGTACAAATAGCAATAAATACTCCTATGGACAAATAATGTTCAATACTATTTATATTTATTTGTAGTTGTTTGTACTACATGTACATTGAATGAAATAAAATGGCAAGTAACACTAAATTACATTTTGAAGTAGAAAGTATTTAAAAAAAACATTCCTCTATAATGTTTGTTTTATTGACAACTATGCAAAAACGAAATTTCGAAATGCATGGAAATTATTAGATTATTGTATATTTTATATACATGAATGTCAGTGTTTTTCATAGTGTTAGTTTTTGGTAAACAGCGTGGAAACCAATGGGGAATCAGTTTGACCAGAGTACCCAGATTATTAATGCAAACGGCTTTTTCCACTCACGCAGGGTGATGCCGGCCTGACTGGTCGTAAGATTATTGTCGATACCTATGGAGGCTGGGGAGCCCATGGAGGAGGAGCTTTCTCTGGAAAGGACTACACCAAAGTGGACCGCTCTGCGGCATACGCTGCCCGCTGGGTGGCCAAATCTCTAGTGAAGGCTAAACTGTGCAAGCGTGTTCTTGTGCAGGTAAGTTGGCCAGATACTTTGCGTTTTGCTCAGAAAGTATAATCCTTTGAATATGAAGTTCATTCATATATGAAATTGCGTTCACAATGATGCAGGTTTCTTATGCCATCGGAGTGGCCCATCCTCTTTCCATTTCCATCTTCCACTATGGCACATCCCAGAAGAGTGAGCAGGAGCTGCTTAAAATTGTCAAGAAAAACTTTGATCTTCGTCCAGGAGTCATTGTGAGGTAACGGCTGCTCTCTTAACACATTAGCCTGTGACCGAAGCCTTTCATATTCCTTCATCTTTCAGCTTGACACAGATTGGAGTGAATCATTCATTTTTCTTCTGCTTCTGCCTGTGCTTCCTTTTTCTTTGGGTCTTTGCATGTCCTGATTCAATCAGAAAGCTGATAGTAGTTCTAGCAAACTCATTCAACTTTTTCCAAGTAATTATTCAAGATTCAGGACAGCACAAAAAGAGTCGATAACAAAATAAAAGCAAGAAACAAAATACAGGAAAGGGAACAAACACATAGTGAACTACAGTAGTGTTTAAAAGTTTGGGGTCTGTAAGATGTTTTTAATGATTATAAAGGAAAGCTCCTCAGCTCACCAAGACTTCATTTATTTGATCACAAATAAAACAGTATTGTGAAATATTATTACAGTTTAAAGTAACTGTTTTGATATTTTAAAATGCAATTCATTCCTGTGATTCCTGTCACATGATACTTCAGAAATCATTCTCATATGCTGATTTG
This sequence comes from Acrossocheilus fasciatus, assembly GCA_036784905.1. Lineage (NCBI taxonomy): Eukaryota > Metazoa > Chordata > Actinopteri > Cypriniformes > Cyprinidae > Acrossocheilus > Acrossocheilus fasciatus. The sequence continues at coordinate 33,988,518 of CM071942.1, read as the reverse complement.
CTGCTCTAGAAACAGTTGTCTATTAGTTTTATAAATGTCTTAATCTTACGGACCTCAAATATTAAACATTTAGAAACTGAAAAGTACTACTGTAAAACTAAGACTAAATTACTTGAATTGTCATAGTTTTCATTACATGATTGTTACATAAACTAAGAGATAATGTGTGAATATTAATACCAAAACGGTAATAATAACACACACCTGCAGTCAGATAACTGGTATTCTAAGGATGTTGCCTTAGAAGGTAGCTGCAGGTTTGGCACAAAGCTTCCTCTTTGGATTCAAAGTGAACAGGTTCAAGTGGTTAGCTAGTGTTTGCTATCTATCAGACTTGCTCTCTAATTTCATGCTCAGTTTCCTTCTTCAGGCCAACTAGTGAGTGTGACGGTAAGTGACCGCTTCATCTCTTCTCTGGCTGGCTGGGTGTTCAACTATGCACTTGAAGTATCATCTACATGATTCATTTATGCAGTTGTATTTTGACCAGTCAATAATCCACGGCCGATGTGTTCTAGGGAGCTGGAGCTGAAGAAGCCAATATATCAGAAGACTGCTGCTTACGGCCACTTTGGCCGTGAATCTTTCGCTTGGGAAGTTCCTAAAAAGCTGCACTACTAAACTGTTTGTCAAGGTTTTTCCTCTCTAGGCCTGTTGGCGTATTCTACAGAGAAGCCCACATGGCTTACGAGGAGAAGTCTGGTTATTCTGGTACAAGTCCTGCTGGTCCATCTTATTTAAGTCTTTTCCCTTTCATTTTCCCATCATGTTGCATTCTTAGTCTTTTTTAGTTTCAAAGATGATTAGTATAAAGGAAGTACACTACCCAGATTAACACATTAATTTCAATCCTAGGAATTGTAAACTGTTTGGCCAGTATAAATTACGGATTTAATTTTATGCAGAATTACGAAGCCCTTCACCACTGTATCATAAGCATTCCCAACTGTTTTACACTTGTGTATTTATTTGTGCTGTCCTCTATGCGCATGTATTGAAGTCTGTAATCTGGAGGTCAGTTCTTATGCTGTATGTCGCTGTAACTTCTCTCTAGTGCTCTGTGGTTCCCAAGTGTCATACAGAAAAACTTTGGGGACTCGGCCACAAGGAAAGTGGCTGCTCCAGTGCCATTTACTTTGGCCAACACTAATGCATTATTAGATGCTTATTGTCTTTCTTCTTTCAGTCTTTTCTTAAACAGAGGGATAGCAATTTTGGCTGGTGTTGTACAGAGAAACTAGCCTTGTTTACATGCATTCTCTCTCTGTCTCTCTCTCTCTCTCTCTCTCTCTCTCTCTCTCTCTCTCTCTCTCTCTCTCTCTCTCTCTCTCTCTCTCTCTCTCTCTCTGTTTCTTTACCTTCCTCCAGCTTTAATTTATTTTTAACAATAAAATGTATTCTATTATGGTGTAAGGTGTCATCGCCTTTTTTTTACTTCTCTCTTTGTATATAGAAATATATACATATAGGTATAACTGGCCATGATCGTTTTGGCCTTAGAAATTAGGTTTGAATTGTATATAATAAAACTGTATTTATTTTGACGAAATTAAGATGGCCATAAATGAACTATTTGGTTTGATTTGGTCTGGGAACTTGTGAGTTTTAACAAATATTTACTGATGTCAGATAAGATACATTATATGGATGGTCCATGTTTGATATGACAATCCCAGATTTTTAAGAGATAGTACAACCAAAAATGAAAGTTGCTGTTATTTTACTGCTGCTTCACTACCACAAGCATAATCTGCAGCACTACGACTGTGACTGTAATGTCATAAATGCGCCAAAAATAAATAAATACAATGATGACCAATTCGCTTTTTTTATTGAAAGAAAAGGTTTGAAATAAACACATTTTTCATTTTAGTAACCAATGGCTCCCAAGCCATTTTATACCTGTGGCAATGGCAAGCCGTTTTCAAATTTAATCTAGAAAACATCTAGTTTCATGTTACTAGAACTTATTTTTTAGCTACTTGTATCTATTTAGGTACTACTGCTTATTCTTTAGCAACCAGTACCTTTTTTGGTTGCTAGCACTTATTAAATATTAGTTCTTATTTATTAGGTACCGGTACTCATAGAAGCTAGTAAATAGAAACTAGTACTTATTCATTAGATATTAACATCTATAAAACATACACTGGTACTTATTATTAGATACTAGTATTTATTTCAATAGTGACTAATAACTATTCTGTTGTTACTAGAATCATTTACAATTTTTGCCATTGACTATGGGCATCTTTCATTCACATATCAATACATCAAATGATAACTGTTCAGTTCTGATTACACTATAAAAAAAAAGAAGAAGAAAAGTTGAGCCAACTTAAAATTTTAAGGCATCCAGCTTCAGCAGATTTTTGAGTTTGCTCAACTTATTTTTGTGGGAGATTCTCACATTTTTGTTGTATAAACTTAAAACGACAAGTTGAGAAAACTCAAAAATCTGCCGAAGCTGGTTGCCTTAATTTTAAGTTGGCTCAACTTTTTTTTTTATTTATTTATTTTTTTATACAGTGTAGTGCTTCTGTATGCTATGCATTTTGGGTGCTGTGATATTTATTTATTACATGCAGCTCTACTATTCTTTAGATGCTATTTCATTAGATACTTGTACCTATTAAATAGATACTAGAAATGATTCATTAGATACTAGTACAGATTTATTAGATACCTACTTATTCCAAATGTTCCTTGTAAGATTTTTTTATTTAACTAGTTTTTTTATTTTTTTACTGAATTTTTAAATGAATCCACATGTCATACGTTGGAACACCACTCTCTCACGAGTGTGAGTACGACAGTTAGAAATTACGGTTTATAACGTTTTAAATATGGATATTATTCTTACAAAAATGCAGGAGGCCTTTATTAAGGAGTCGTGTGGAGTACTTTTATGATGGATGGATGCTCTTTTTTTGTCATTATAAAGCTGGGAAGAGCAGTAAAAAGAAGTTTGAAGTACCTGAGCAGTGGTATGCTGTTAGCAAACATTTTGTTGTCACCCACACTGTTAAAACCAATAGCATTGTGAAGTTGCAAGTTCTTCTGGAAAGTTAGTGGTGGCGAGCTGTTCAAACCTCTGAAACTCCAAAACATCTTTATTTTGGCCAGATTTTATTTGAAATACCATCACACCTATTTATTGTTCAATTTTACTTTTTCAGTTTGCTGTTCAGTGGAGTACCACAAGGATGATATACTTTTGGTCACAGACCTTATTTACTGTAGTTATTCAAAAGTCAATGGAAAAATTCTATTTGTGTTTTGTTGAGGGAATCAGACAAAATACATCATCACTGCTGTGTCTCTATTGGGTATTTATTATTTTCAAGATGGGACTTCCTTTATGAGAGCTGCCATATCGCATGTTGCAGTTTCTCTTAGTTATAGTAGCAATCTTTGCTTCCAAACAAATTTTTGTTTTGGTTCTGCCTCCCAAATTCCCCTGTACAGTAATTCACAACCAGCTTACCAGTTTATCTTAGTGGTCATGACTTGATATGAGCAAGAGCAGTCAGCTGATCTGTGATCTGCGCTGTCTCAGCACATCGAGTTTCCTCTACAAATGACACCATCATCTGTCCCTGCTCCAGCTGAATGATGTAGATTACAGTAGATACAGTATTTATCTGTCAATGAAAAATACACTTTTTTAGTGTACAGCTATGAATAATATGTTTTTATACATACCTTATATAGCTCATATTATGATATAGACAGGTTTTTCATTTAGTTTTTCATTCATTCATATGGACAAGCTTTCATTTTTTTCAAATATAGTGTAATAGTGTAATTATTTTGCATTTGCTCATGTTTATACAGTATATCTTCATAAAAGAAGGGTGATGCACATCAGAAAATGTCTTAACCAGGTGCAAGATCCAAAAAATTTTTTTTGATCTTGCAAAAAATGTAACTTTTTTTATACAGTATATCTTCTCACATGATAATTTAGCATTTGCTTTACAGGCTTATTGGTGAATCAGTAGTTGCACCAGTCACACTAGTGCTTCAGACAGTTGCATGTGTGCAGAATCATATTCATATTTTGCTCTTCAGAAACACGGTTCTACAGTTACACTGTACCAGTGAGCAACCTTGAATAGCATATGTGCTCAACTTACGTCTAGTGTGCTTATTTTCCAAATTTAAATATTAATCACTGGACATGCCCCACTGCCAAGGGAACACCCTGAGTGTGTATCAGTTGCTTATATTTATATCAGTGGCTTGTACAGTACTGATATGTGCTGACTGATGTGAAATAATATCTTATATCTTTTACTGAAAGGTATAAGGTTGTCAACTAAATTAAAGGTTAGATCATAAACTGTCAGGCAGCATGTTAGGCCTATAAGTGCCTAATGATGCACTGATGCAACAAAACAACACAGCTAGTCATAGGAAACTACTTAAAAAAAAAAAAAAAAAAAAATCCACCTTTCGTGGAATGTTATCACTTATTCCAGTACCAACTTTGAACTTAGTGAATGGAAATACTTTCTGACCTTCACAAACATCAGCTCCGTTTGGAAGTTTCACATACCGCCCATTATTGCATCATCCACAGTTACTTGACAGCCTGAAGCCACGTGACAAAATAGGAGCAAGAACACACTACACTACACAGACTGAGCTTGATCTGAATGAAATTCTCATTGGACTGAAAGCGGTAATGCAGACCTGAAATAATCCAATCAGTCGGAAAAAACTAAAAATGTTAACGCTCGAATAAGACTTCTCAATCAGAATCAAAAATACCTTACGCACATGTGCAGTGCCTTTGCGTATGTTTACCAGAGGCCTTTTATAATAAGATCTGTGATGTTAACATACAATTTATGTCTTACTACCATGCATATGTTTTATGTCATATCTTATTAACTCATCAGTGGAGGAGACTGCATATTTAATAAATATTTGCTAAAGACACAAGTGCTAGCTTAATTTTAGATATGTCATCAAGGCAAAAACGAATAAATAAAAAAAAATGAACTAAACTAACTAACTAACTAAATAAAAAGTTAAATAAAAATAAATATAAATAAAAATTTAAAACGAAAACAGCGTGTGAATCAAACAAAACGAATGAATCAATTAAGAAGTAAATAAGTACATTTAATTAATTCATTCAAAAATGTTCCCTACACTCAACAGTCACATGCTTCCCTCGTGACTGGTTTTCCCTCAGCTGTAACATGGAGCGGTGGGTGTATATTGAGATATGTTGAGAGCACTGAGACACAGGACAGGATGTCAAGAAGTAAATATCACTGCATGACATACAACTGGATTATGTGCAGCGAGAACAGGTGGAAAGGCCAAGGCATTTTAAACTTTTACATGCACCAGACTCAAGATCGGTGTCTTAATATCTATGAAATCACACAACACAAAATTACAAAAATTTAAAACTAAAACGTCTTCAGTAAATGAAAAATGCAAATAGAATATGCATTTAGTGCTATTATGAATACTATTTCCTAGAAATAGTTTTTATTTATTTTCAGATTTTTGTTTAGAATTAGATTTATTTTTTATGCAACAATTTAACTGCAAAAATACAATGTGCACGTAAAAAGTATGCTAAAGAAGAGGGAAACATCACTTTTACTATTAAAATCCTGCAAAATCACAACATGGAGACACGTGCAGGGGTGTGTGTGTGTGTCAGACTCCTTACTGTCTTTGGTCTCTGAGCATCCAATCAGGACATGGAGAGACGGGTGAGGTCTGTGGGTGGAGCTTGGATGCATGGGAATGTGTACATTTGTCTTCTCTCACACGAGGGGCGAGCACACTCTCTGGAGGGGGTGGGGGGTGGGGTTTGAATGTTGATCCAGAGCCATAGCCTCACTCCCTCGAAGGGCCTCTAATTCCTGTGGTAATGGCCCCTCCTGCGGAATACTCTTATGTAATCTTTGCATTAAACACAAATTCTGATGAAGTACCTCAGTTTTATAAATAACAATTTGGTGCGGGAATCTGTATCTTATAAAATAGATTCCTCTAAAATCTGCTCTAAAAAAGCTCTAAAATCTGATTGGGTGAAATGAGACATCCAAAACTGTTGTCAAGTTGCCAATATATACAAAACAGATCACACAGCAACTGAAATCCAGGTCGGTACCTGCTGATCAGGGCTGCCACTCCCTGACATATTGTAACATTACATTATGTAACTTTTGTTTGTTTAAAAAAAAAAAAAAAAATGTTGTTTATGAAAAAAAAAATCTCACACAATTTGACACTTTTTGACACAACGTTCAAAAAGTGTTAAAAACTCTGTATAAATAAAGGTGACATGACATCATATCTGTACACAGAGAAATGTAGCTTTGACTGTGCGTCGCAATAAACAAGAAAAACAAAAGTAAAAACAAAAATAAATGTAATTTATGTGTCCATCTGCTGTATACATGTGTACCTCGAACCACGTTCATTGAGGCGAACATTCTTCTGCACGACACATGCATTTATTTTTTAACCACTAGAGGGTCAAAGGTTACATAGTATGGATTTAATATATATAGGGCCAAAAGTCTTTCAATGGAAATTTGACTGTGTCAACATGCACGTGCATGTTAACACAGGCACATGCACAGCAGCCAATGAATTGCAGTATTTGAGTTGTTTAGTTTAACATTCTTTGTCAGGTCGAAAAGTCTTCATTTGCATTGTTACGTTAATTCATTTACTCTAGCACAATAGATATCTGTAAAGCAACGCTAGACTAAAGAAAGGATTAATATGCGGGTAAATCTAGAGGTAAATTTTCGGTTACACTTTATATTAGGTGGCCTTAACTACTATGTACTTACATTAAAAAAATAAGTGCAATGTACTTATTGTGGTCATATTGTATTGCAAAACACTTTTGCTGCTATTCAGGTGGGATACGGGTAAGGTTAAGGGCAGGTTTGGTGGTCTGGGTAGGTTTAAGGGAGGGTTAAGGTGTAAGGGATGGGTTGACAGTGTAATTATAAATGTAATTACAGAAATGAATTACAGATGTAATTACATATAGGTATTTTTTACAATATAAGTACAATGTAAAAACATGTATGTACACAATAAGTGCATTGTATCAAATGTTTAATTTAAATGTAAGTACATAGTAGTTAAGGCCACCTAATATAAAGTGGGACCAAATTTTCTTTAAAAAGTATTACACGTTCAAACGCGGCAGGAATGCGCGCCAGTTGGGAGACACATTCAAACTTGTTGTCTTAAAACGATAAAACTGTGTGTGTTAAGATTGCATTGGCAGATGGAGGCCAGAAGTGAAGGAAACCGCTGATAAAGGTTAAAGAGCGGTTTATTTGTGCCACACTGTGAAAGTCAGACAATAAAAGCGCAATAGAAACAAAATAAAACTGTACAACATTTAATATATCCTTTAGCAAAATTAAGATCAGCCATACCAACTGATCTGATTTGCATGTACCACTAACCACACGTATACCCACCCATACTGAACTGGGGTTCTGGATTCATTCTATAGACTTGACTCCTCCTCCTGGATCACACCATTCTACAGGTAAGAATTCTTTGCATGCACACATATATAACAATAAGAAAACGGGAGTGTTGACAGGTCACACATAACATGACATCTATTGCGATTTACACTTGATGCAAATAGCTGCTGCCTTTTTAATAAATTATATGAATCAGATGAACATGACAATGTGGTTATTTCTAATAAGAATGAAGAGACATAAGATTATATTTACAGTTGAAAACTGCTGATGAAAACTTGTATTGACACACATCAAGTATGCAAACCATGTATCTGTACATAGACTTGAAATATAGAAGATGTAAAATCCTGAATATCAAACACACAATATATTTAAATGCTACACAGATCCGTGTATACATGATTGTGAGTGCCGGAAAACAGAACGGTTAACATGGCGACTGTGAATGTGCATAATATGGATGCATGCACTCAGTCTGGGTATAGTCACAGGCTTATACAGCTTATACAGTTATACAGTAAATACTAAAGAAACAGAGAAAACTGATGATTTAACACAGCCAGAATGTGGGTCTACTCATAAAAAAAAGAATTGGTTGCAAAATTCCCACGTTACGTGGACAAACACGGTCAAACTTCACAAGCTCCTTTTAAAGACTTTTGGCCCCAACTACCTTCCATGGTAATATACAAGTGACAGTATAATGAAAATGACTGTGACACTGAATCACATGACTGTTTTTATTCCACTAAGATGGATATTCCTTTAACACCAAGCTAATATTGTCTGAACTTGGATACTTTCATTAGTCTATTTAGGTAGGTCAGCAGATCTTAAGTTGGCATTTATTGTTCTCATAATGCTTCTTAAGAGGCGAGCATTTCAGATATGTTATTTAATTTTTAACATTAAGTGTGTGTGTGTGTGTGTGTGTGTGTGTGTGTGTATAAATAAAAAATGTTGGGACGTTCTTTGTTTCAAATCACATGAGCCAATATTTTACTCACAATAGAACACAAATAACATGTTTAAACTGAGAAATTTTACAATTTTATGCACAAAATGATCTCATTTCAAATTTGATGCCTGCTGCAGGTCTCAAAATAGTTGGGACGGGGGCATGTTTACCATGGTGTAGCATCTCCTCTTCTTTTCAAAACAGTTTGAAGACGTCTGGGCATCGAGGTTATGAGTTTCTGGAGTTTTGGTGTTGGAATTTGGTCCCACTATTGCCTGATATAGGTTTCCAGCTGCTGAAGAGTTTGTGGTCATCTTTGACATTTTTCGTTTAATGACGCACCAAATGTTCTCTATAGGTGAAAGATCTGAACTGCAGGCAGGCCAATTCAGCACCCGGACTCTTCTACTACGAAGAATGCTGTTGTAATAGCTGCAGTATGTGGTTTTGCATTGTCCTGCTGAAATACACAAATACATGCAAGCTGCCCATACGCACTAATGCACCTCCATACCATCGGAGATGCTGGCTTTTGAACTGAATGCTGATGACACGCTGGAAGGTCTCCCTCCTCTTTAGCCCGGAGGACATGGTGTCCGTGACTTCCAACAAGAATGTTGAATGAAGACTCGTCTGGCCATAGAACATTTTTCCACTTTGAAAGAGTCCATTTTAAATGAGCCTTGGCCCACAGGACACGACAGCGCTTCTGGACCATTTTCACATATGGCTTCCTTTTTGCATGAGAGCTTTAGTTGACATCTGCAGATGGCACGGTGGATTGTGTTTACCAACAGTGGTTTCTGGAAGTATTCCTGGGCCCATTTAGTAATGTCAATGACAGAATAATGCTAATGAGTGATGCGGTGTCATCTGAGGGCCCAAAGACCACGGACATCCAACAAAGGTCTTCAGCCTTGTCCCTTACGCACAGAGATTTCTCCAGTTTCTCTGAAACTTTTGATGATGTTATGCACTGTAGATGATGAGATTTGCAAAGCCTTTAAAAACAATGTTCCTCAACATCAAATTGCAAAGTATTGTAGCTAATCATGTTACAGACCTGGTGTCAATTAACTTAATTAGTTTCTAGATGTTCTCTCAGCTGAATCTTTTCAAATTATCTTGCTTTTTCAGCCCTTTGTTGCCCCCGCGCCAATTTTTTTGAGATCTATAGCAGGCATCAAATTTGAAATGAGCTCATTTAGTGGATAAAAGTGTAAAATTTCTCTGTTTAAACATTTGTTTTGTTCTCCATGTTCTATTGTGAATAAAATATTGGCTCATGTGATTTGAAAGTCTTTTAGTTTTCATTTTATTCAAATTTAAAAAACCTCCCAACATTTCCGGAATTCAGGTTGTATATGTATGTATATATATATATATATATATATATATATATTTACATTTAGTCATTTAGCAGACACGACCTATAAATAAGGACAATGGAAGCAATCAAAAGCAACAAAAGAGCAATATATATATATATATATATATATATATATATATATATATATATATATAATCACTAATAACTGTTGCCTTCAGTTTTATTTAAAGAGCCTTACTTTGGCGAGTTACCTAGCATAAACGCACCAACCAAGAATACAAGCTCAATGAATGAAACTCAGAAGTTAAAGAAAAATGTATTTTTGCACAATGTAAACATAGTGCACACTGCCATCATCTGTCTGTATGACAGAATGAAAAATTCATCCTGCAATCAGAATTCATGCTGTAGTCTAAACAATACCACAAAAGTACAGTTGGAATACATTTACAAAAATAAAAATCTACCTGTACAATGAAGAGCTGAAAAAAGACAGAAAGAGAAAAAAAGACACATATCGGTCCTTTTTTGTTTGCACAACATCATGAGCACCAAAAGAGGAAAAGATGATATTTATATCAGTATATCAATATAAATATTTATGAACATGAACATAAAGGAAAAAGGCAGATATCCAAATGCATGGATATACATATCAGAGCAATGAGGACCTTATTAGTATTCTTTAAACTTTGCTTGAACTTCCTCAGCTATTTCCACTAGCATCTACATCACAGCAATAAGATGACTCCTTCAGACCTTCTCTTATACTAAACAGACTGGAAGCATTCGATGTTTGGTTTAGATTTCAGATTTAGCCTAAACCATATATAAAAGCACTCTTATCTGGAAGCCTATAAGAGACAGACTCATGGGACCTAGTGAAGCAATGTACATCTTGCAGTTATAAAATTCCATCAAAATACGAGTGCCAGTAAGTCACCTCAGTTGTAAAAAGCACCATGGCCAAGCTGCACAACATTTGCCTAACATCTTTCTCAATTGTGAAGTGAGGAGTGACGAGGATTTCAATTTCCAGTTGAAAGAAAAATTCAGGTCCTGTTTTCTGTATATTACCAAAATTCATCCTATTTTAGATCAAACAAGTCTGATTTCATGCTTAACAGTGTTATTTCTCTAGAGAGGTTCGAGTCCACTCTCTTACAAGAGCTTCACCTTCACATATTAGGATACATGGAATCTCCAAGACATCTGTGAATGCTGCATGCTTGGTGCCATCATACAGAAATGCAGTTCAGTTTCATTTCTGGCTCAGCAGTGTCTCAATGACTTGCTCTGTGATTTACTTTATTTATCTCCACTTTTATTTAAAAATGCTCCTCTTTCTTCCTCTCAGCATTTGTCACAGCGTTTGTCCATTTCTTGTCCCACACGTGCCAACAGCGCCGCCCTCATGGCTGAGTCCAGAACGTTCTTTTCTGCCACACGTTGCACAATAACTTCTGGCTTGTCCTCCTGGTTGGAAAAAAAATATATAATTATTGTTTTTTTGCTTTATCACATACATTAGGATGACAATTAACAATAACAAATCTATGTCAGGCTAAACTTATTGTTTAATGCATTTCACAACACACAATGTTTCAAAGCAGCTTTACACAAAATCATTGTTAATGTTTATAATATCTTTATGTCTTATAACATTTAGAAGATTTGAGAAAGGAAACAATATAGATTTCATTTTGCAACAATACATGTTATCAAGCAGCTGAGATTTACTATAAAGTATATATTTCTTTACATGTGTATACTGTATGTATGGTGATAAGCTTGAACTTATATATCCCACTTTATGTAAAGACCTGGGTGATACTTACAATTTGTGAAAAAGTCAGGTGGTTGATAAAAAATCATTTCAAATTTGATACCTGCTACAGGTCTCAAAAACGTTGGTATGGGGGCAACAAAGGGCTGAAAAAGCAAGAAATTTTGAAAAGATTCAATTGGGAGAACATCTAGAAACTAATTAAGTTAATTGACATCAGGTCTGTAACATGATTAGCTATAAAAGGAATGTCTAAGAGAGGCAGAGTCTCTCAGAAGTAAAGATGGGCAGAGGCTCTCCAATCTTTGAAAGAGTGCATAAAAAGATACGTAAATAGATCTGTAGTAGCTCAAAGGGGGAGCCCTTGGGGGCTCTCAGGACCGTGGGCGGGTCTCACGCAGGGACCGCGGGGGACCGGGGCGGATTAAGCCTCCTGGATCCTCTCAGGAAACCGAACACTAAGTCGTTCTGGCCCACAGACTGTCCGGCTATAGGAGCATGGGAAGCTGCTATAGCTGTCACATAGACTTTGAGCGTGGCAGGGGAGCGGCCCCTGTCCAAAAGCTCTTGTAGGTAAGACAATATCACCGATATGTCACATGAAACTGGGTCTTCGCCACGGGTTGTGCACCAGGCGGCAAAGACTGACCACTTAAGGGCATAGTGGTGTATCGTAGACGGGGCTCTAGCCTGTGAAATAGTATTCAGGATGCTCTCAGGGAGATCTACTGATTCCCATCGAGAGCCCAGAGATGCAGAGCCCACAGCTTGGGCTGGGGGTGCCAAATCGTCCCGTTCCCCTGAGAGAGAAGGTCCTGCCTTATGGCAATGGGCCAAGGGGCTGCTATCAGCAGTTGAGACAGCTCCAAAACCCAAAGCTGGTTCCTCCAGAGTGGGGCCACCAGAAGGACCCTGTGTCTGTGTTCCCTGACTCTCCTGATTACCTGAGGGATCAGAATGATCGGGGGAAAAGCATACAGGAGGAGGTTGGGCCAATGCATCCTTGCTTTTCGAAAAATAAGTTGGGCAGTAAGAGTTGTCTTTTGAGGCAAAGAGTTCGACCTCTGCCCTGCCAAAGATCTCCCAGATTCTTTGAACCGTTTGTGGGTGGAGCATCCACTCCTCTGAGGGTACGTTGCTCCGAGATAGCAAGTCTGCTCCTTGGTTCAATACGCCGGGCACATGTGCTGCCCTCAATGAACGCAGGTTGAGATGTGCCCACTCCAAGAGGCGTTTTACCATCTCGAAAAGGCGATTTATATAAGATACCACTGTCATGCTGTCTGAGTGGACAAGCACATGGTGTCCCTTCAGGTCCAGTAAGAAGGTCTAAAGGGCTTGACATACTGCCTTCATCTCGAGGCAGATGATGTGTAGCCGACCTTCTGCCCTTGCACAGAGCTCCCCAACTTGTGTTGGATGCATCGGTCAAGACAACCTTCCTTCTGTGAATCATGCCCATAGTCACGCCCTGCTTGAACCACTGCAGGTCTTTCCAAAGGGCCCGAGCTGTCACACAGGCCTGGCTCACCCTGACATGCATGCGTCCGTGATGCAACGCATGGGGTGGAATTTGTGGTTTCAGCCAGTACTGAAGGAGTCTCATGCGAAGTAGGCCAACTGTAGTAACGGCGATACAGAGGCCATGGGGCCCAGCATCCTTTGAAACGCTTTGAGTGGGCGAGAGGCTCTGATCCGAACACCCGCAGATCAGAGCGCTGTGGGAAGAGCGAGCACGCGGTTCTGTGTCGACGTGGGAACACTCAAACCTGCTTGCTCAGCGCCGTGGCTCTGTTGTTTCTTTCTCCGAGCTTTGCTGAGAGAGGAGAAATGGGAGAGTGAAGCTGCCTTCATTGAAGGCAGTCCGAGACCGGAGAAGAGCGAGACTCATACTCTAAGTGAAAGCATTCCTTCTCAGTGAGCGCACAGTCTCTGTGTGGGCGTTATCCAGACTGCCCTTCTGCATCGTGCAGGATTCGTTTTTAATTTACTGCACAAACCAATGGCTGTGCAGTTACACTGCATGATTGTAAAGGCTTCAGTTCTCTGAGAAAAAAGTTTTCTTCATAAGCGAAGAACAAGTGAAGTATAGAAAGGGAACTCGTAATTCTAAGAAGAAAAGTCACAATTACTTTTTAGTCAATAGCAGAAAAACAAATGCAAGATATAAACCCATAATTCAGAAAGTAGTGAGAAATACTGAGGAAAGAAATGTCAGAATTGCAAGATATAAACTCAGAATGGCAAGAACAAAGTCTGAATTCTGAGTTTATATCTCACAACTCAGAAACACAAAAAATTGCAAGATATAAACTCACAATTCTGAGTATAAAATTCCAAATTATGAGATACAAACTTGCAATTGCAAAAAAGTCCAAATTGTGAGGAAAAAGTAGCAATTACAGGCAGAAACGGGCTTCCATAAGAATCTTAAAATGCCCCAATACAAACCTTGTGAACAATGAATGATGTTATTTGCCCATTGTCAGCTTGATAATCGAGCCAGAATAGCTCTGTGCCAGTGTTTTCCTGCTCTGTGCCAGAGCTGCTCTCATTCCAGTCCTCTGCATTCACACCGGGTTCAGATCCATCTGAAAGAAAACCAATAATCCGAACATGAGCATAGCGGCAAACATCAAACTCCAACATATCTCTACAAGTCAAACTTTTTGTTAATTATTATAATTATTTATTTTGTTAATTATTTAACCCTTTGCGAACCTGGCCCATAATATTTACAATTACTACCATTATAAATCCTTATTTAGCTAGTTATTACCCAGATGCATTAGTTAATTTCTGATGATTTATTAAAATATATATTTTGTTTTAATTGTGTAATTTTTCATTTATTAAATCTACAAAGTAAAAATAATAGTACTGTCAAAGCAGTGGCTCTCATACAGGGGGATTACAGGTCTGTTCTGACATTAAATGCAAAGTAAAGTGAAAATAAACATAATTTGGCAGTATTCTGGTGCAAATAGACTTGCCCCCGGTTTCACAGACAAGGCTTAAGCCTAGTCCTAGACTAAAATGTAAATCTGAGCTGTTTCAACTGAAAGAAACTTGCATTCACTGACTGATCTTAAAACATGTCAGTGCCTTTGCTTTGTCTTAAGATGCACACCAGTAATGCTTTTTTCTAAGGAATGTTTATAAAAATTACTTAAATGTCCTAATTGAACTATGGCCTAATCCTGGCTTAGTCTAGACCCTGTCTATGAAACTGGGCCTATGTATATGGCTAATACTAATACAACACTAAGCCCAGTGTTTGCATGATGTCTTGGTAAAGTAAATTACAATTCTGCTACTTTAGATTTCCAAAATTGTCAAAAATCAGTGTTTTGGCACTGTGTTGATCCTCACTGGATAGGATATTAAAACAAAACCAGTTGAAAACCACTTATCACTTTACATTGTGAAGTAATAAATGAAACTCTTTCTACCCATTCAACTTACTCTGGTGGCGTGGGTGGTAGACCTGACGGTCGGGTCTTCGTGGACGCCGAGGGGTGTTGGAGTGCCTGTGCTTCTGTTTCTCCTTAGCCTGTTTTACCTCTCTGTCATAATCATCCCTGTAGAAAGATTGAATATTAATGTATAATTAACCCATTGTCCGAGTTTAGTGCTGTCAAACGATTAATCGCATCCAAAATAAAGTTTTTGTTTACATAATATATGTGTGTGTACTGTATATATGTATATATAAATACACACACATAAAGTTTATATTTTGAAAATATTTACATGTATATATTTTTATTCATATAATTTATATTATTTATAAATATATTTAATACATAAACAACATTTTTCTTAAATATAGGCTATACATGCATGTGTCTGTATTTATATCAACACGTTACAATTATACACAGTACACACACATAAATTATGTAAATGAAAACTTTTACTTTTGGATGCGATTAATCACGATTAATCGTTTGACAGCACTAGATAGTTTATACTTTTTTTTTTTTTTTTGGCAATTCAATTTACTGATTTTTATAAAGTAAATTAAAGAAATATTTTATATTGTTAGTAATATTTCAGGATAAACATTATCGGACTGAAGCGACATAAATTTACCAAGCATTTAAATATAGTCTTATTAAGACACATTATTGAAATATATAGAGTGACATCTGATATTTATATGCATTTCAAGCAAGTAGTTTGTTAAAATGATCTCATTGATTTACATTACTAGCTATCAGAATTTCATCTTATATTTTGATCATATCAATATCAGCATCTGCACCAAATATTTTTGCTCAGTTTGTGCTTCTGAATAAAACTGAAGTGGTTTTTCCGCCATATTTTCAGTATATCATACAATATGAACTATACAATCTTGATGTATCAAATATGCTATTACACAAATATGCTATTTTTTTTTTTTTTTTTTAGATTTTCTTCTATGCTATGTAAAAGGTTCAATAAACTGTTCCACTTCCAAAAAGTATTATTATAATTTTTTATTTCTGGAAAATATTTAGTATGTCAGGCATTACAGGGTTAAGCTTACGAACTACATATTAATAGGTTTCGCAGAAGCGGGCCCAAAACAACGTCCTGAGCAAACACAATTAACTAACCACCGAGTTACTGTGTACTGACTGTTAGCGTGTGAGAGTGAGCAGAGACCTGGCGATCTGATTCCTCCTGATGTGCTTCAGGAAGCCGTGGCTCATGTCCAAGCGCCCGCCGGGCTTGTATTTGACACTCTCCCCCTCTGCATCACGCAGGACCTCCATGGCTCTGCTCTGTAGATTAAATTATTCTCAAAATAACTCCATTTTTAGTACCATGATAATCATTCCCTTTACAACATCTCTCCAAACACTGGGGCCAAAAACAAAACACGTTGGCCAATAAAACACGCACTCTTAGTTATCGGGGTTGTTGTTGTTTTTTTCTACAAACGTTTGCGCTTGTTTATTGTTCTTCCTACAACCCAAAGTACGTATTTCTATGTTATAAAGTTTAAAACAGGTAGTTGGTAGTCCAGAAAGTACATTACAGGACAAAGCCAGTGTTTAATTACATTTCGATCCCGGGTTATTGTGTTCTTGGCCACCGATTTTTGGAGCGGAAGTGAGGGCGGGAGTTTTGTAGCACTCGCAGAAGGCATTTGAAAAGTGTTCATTCAACACTGATTTCACTAGAAATTGACTTGATATTAAACGTAAAATGATCGCAGGCGTGAAACGGGAGAGGGATGTTGATGAAGACGAAGAAGAAGGTATATTCGGAGCGTTTTTGAGCTTGCTAGTGAATCAGCAGTGTAGAGAAAACGGTTTAAAGAACCCTGGAGGCCCATGTTTTCAACGTAATGTTAACGTTAGTTGCTGAAATGCATGTACTGTTGTGTATTTAGCAGATGCTTTTATCTAAAGCGACTTAGAAATGATCAAAAATACCAAACAAGCTAAGTTATTTATCTTAAGGAGATCGTAAGTATATGCTCTCACCTGTGATGGAAAGGTGCTTTGCGCAGGAAGACAGATGATCAGATGTGTTTAATATCTATCCTGTATCATGTGTTTTGGGTGACCTGATTTCTAAAATAGAAACCCTTTCTTAGTTCAGTTGTCAAAATTTAAATGAAATCTAACTTTTTAGCCATACATTAAAAACAGTGATAATATATATGTATATAGAAATGCTGTGGGTTCCATATGTGTTATTATAATTAATAATATATTGTAATGTTTGCGGGTTAAACTGAACCTAACCGACTTTAAAAAAAAGTCACCAAAAATCACTTTGTGAAAAATAGTAAATAGGAATCATTGCAAACCGAAAAGAAATTAAAACTGTATTATATCACCAGAAAAGTGACATTTTGTTAAATATTTAATGCTTTTTGATTGTGTTGAATATTTTCATTTTCAGAAGCTGTATATACTGTATACATTATACACTTTTTTTCTCAGTTTTCAAATGTTATTTTTTTTGCTATGTTGGTGAGGTTTTTTGCAGTGTATTTGCTGGCTTTTTTTTTAAAGCTTCTTTAAAACGGGGCCCTTTTCTGGGGACAGACACTAAAGATTGGGACTGTCCCTGGAAAATGGGGACACGTTATCACCCCAATGTGTTGATATCCTCACTGAATGGAATAGAGATCTTTATGTTTGGATGTTATTAACCTAGAATTGAAAGCATAGGATTCAACATGGTTTTCACATGTGGTCTTCACTTAATTTCAGAGGTGCGTGTGAAAATTGGTCGTTCTCATGGTATTGAAGATAAAAGAAGCCGCCATTGTCCATATCTGGACACGATCAACAGGTAATTATGACTAAGAATGTATTTATTATTGTTAATCACTATTGCTCCTCTGCTATAACACTCAGCCTGTTCTTGTCTTTTCTTAGGAGTGTTTTGGATTTTGACTTTGAGAAGCTTTGTTCAATCTCTCTCTCACACATTAATGTCTATGCCTGTCTGATCTGTGGGAAATATTTCCAAGGTAAGTGTGCCAGGTAACCTTGTTTGTATATATTTTCAACCTTAGTCCTGTAATCTTCTTAAGTTAGTGTCACACAATTTCCCTAGTGCGTTTCATTATCATTCTGAAAAGCCAATTATAGTGTAGTCTGTATATTTGATATTAAAAAACCCAAATATATTAGATATTACCTGAGCTTATGCACCTCAGTTTGACTATGTATTCAATGTAAATTTGTTGTATTTTATTTCTGTCAGGTCGAGGTCAGAAGTCTCATGCATACATCCACAGCGTTCAGTTCACACACCATGTTTTCCTGAATCTCCACACGTTAAAGTTTTACTGCCTGCCAGACAATTATGAGATTATTGACTCCTCATTAGAGGACATTACGGTGAGTACATGCAACTTCTGACACAGGTTTCCTTCAATCAGTTGATTGTCAGTATATTATTTTGTCTCATTACATTGGAAAAAGCAATGACATTTTACTTTTGTCTCAGCAAATCATGTGCTATAGAACAACGATGGTAAAAGACTAACATCTCTGATTTCTTTTTTTCAGTATGTGCTGAAACCCACATTCACCAAACAGCACATCGCTGGTTTGGATAAGCATGGAAAGTTGTACAGAGCCTACGATGGCACTACCTATCTGCCAGGAATTGTGGGTCTCAATAATATCAAGGCCAATGACTATGCTAATGTGGTTTTGCAGGTAAGATGAGCAACCAGGTATTTACTTACTTTTTTTATGTTAAAATGCTTTCTTCTCTCACAGCTTAAATGATAAGGCTTTAAGTGAGCCATCTGTGGGTTGATTTTTACACTTTATTTCATGGTGTCTTTGTTACAATGTAGTTATTCATTTAAAGTGCCCCTGTTATGGGCTATGAAAGGTTCATATTTTGCCTTTGGGTTTGACAGGTTGACATACATGCATGCACTTTCATTGTCTTATAATATGCATTTATTATTACCTTATTTGCTCAACGACTCCCAAACGATTCACTCAACGATTCATTTTTCCAAACCCCTTCTTTTGCGTGACGTTAATCTGTGGTGATTGGTCGATTTCATTTCCATTTCTTCATGCATGTAATACTTGATAAAACAGCGTTTGTGAGCACAGTGCTGCTTTGTGTACAGCTGTTACCAGGGAAACAAAGAATGAATGTTCATACAAGTTCAAATACATTTGAAAATTGAGATTAGATTTATCGATTAGTAAAAATATATATATGAACCTGGTTATTGTGTATTTAAGACACATTTAGTTTAATAGTACTATTACAGAAATCTTACCTGTATGACTTACATTAGGTTTATAAACAATGTGTAAAACAATGTAATCCAAATGTTCCAAATACATGAATCTTACATTTAGGGCTAAATATTGTTTTGACTGTACTATGTCACCACTTGTTTTTTTCCCTAAGGCGTTGTCAAACGTGCCGCCTCTACGGAACTACTTCCTCGAGGAGGAAAACTATTGCAGAATCCGCCGGCCGCCAGGTGACATCATGTTTCTGTTGGTGCAGCGCTTTGGGGAGCTCATGCGCAAGCTCTGGAACCCGCGCAACTTCAAAGCCCACGTGTCGCCACATGAAATGTTGCAGGCTGTGGTGTTATGCAGTAAAAAGACCTTTCAGATCACTAAACAAGGTATAACACCAAATTCTGAATACTACTGTACTGAATGTTGTGTGCACTGCCAAATAAGCTGTTATTAGGTTGTTGTCAAACGATGTTGCTGTTGCATATTTAATTTAGGAAGTGGTGTTGTAATATGAATCGTCTAGCAGTATGCCAATCAAACAGCAGCCTCTGTTATTCTTATTAGACAGGAACTTGTGCATTTTAACCTGATGTTGTGCTTTTTGCCCTCTAGGGGACGCTGTTGACTTTCTGTCCTGGTTTCTCAATGCATTGCATGGTGCTCTTGGTGGGACAAAGAAGAAAACATGTAAGTTTTGTTTTTGTTTTGATGTAGATTTTTAAAAGGTTTGTATGCTAGTTCTCCTTCTGAGATATATATTCATAAATATGGGGTGAAATCAAATATTCAAGATACTGCTAAAAACACCTCTCTTCCATCTTTATTTGACCCTCTAACTCTAGCACTCTCTATTCTAATTCTATTTTATCTATTTGTTTCCATTTTTTATTTAAAAAAAAAACATGACCCTTTAAGACGTGCACTCTATTTGTTGTCTAACTGCTGGTTTTCTATATAAAAAAGACTTCTAACACTAGCTTTCTCTATTCTATCTATCTTTTTTCTTTTTATCTATTATATAATTAACAAAAAAAAACAAAACCTTGCTACCCTCGACTAACTGAGACTCATCACAGCACTTGCTTATTATTGCTCTTTTGTTGATTCTGATTGCTTCCATTGTCCTCATTTGTAAGTCGCTTTGGATAAAAGCATCTGCTGAATGTCAAAATTTAAATGAAATCAACTCAGTTGGCAGTTTTCTCTTTCACAGCCATCATCTCCAAGGTGTTTCAAGGGTCCATGCGAATCTTCTCAAAGAAGCTTCCTCATCCAGATTTGGTAGGCGATTTGTGCTTAAACCATTTAAGCAGTTTAGAAAGCCTTTCTCTGTTATTTTTTGGGATTGACAGCACCTTAGGATCAGTGACACTTGTGCTGGCATCCAATAAGTCAATAGAAAGTACTGGGGGAAAAAAATCAGTATTTACGATGTCAGATTCGAGAAATGATAGTTTCCGTGCTTGTTTCTTACAGCCCGCAGAAGAGAAAGAAGCCTTTCTGCTTAAGGACGAGTACCAGGAGAAGATGTCTGAGTCCACCTTCCTGTACCTGACGCTGGATCTGCCCACCGCACCCCTCTACAAAGATGAGAAAGAGCAGCTCATCATTCCTCAGGTTCCTCTCTTCAACATCCTGGCCAAGTTCAATGGAAACAATGAGAAGGTGTGAATTCATTTTTTTTTTGGTTTGCTTTTATAATATAATTCTTTAGGTTATTTATTTTCTTTATTATCCACTCAACATTTTGAATGGCACATGTACTTTTTTTGTAGAGACAAAGGCAAAATGCTTGATTTTGATTATGCTAATTAAAGTCTTTTCATGTAAAATGTTCTATACTTATTTTTTTTTTATTTGTGTAAAATAATATGCATTTATATTATTTTATAAATCATTACCTTTGCCTTTGTCCCAGGAGTACAAGACATACAAAGAGAACTTTCTGAAAAGGTTCCAGCTCACCAAACTTCCTCCGTACCTCATCTTCTGCATCAAGCGATTCACAAAAAACAACTTCTTTGTGGAGAAGAACCCAACTATTGTCAACTTCCCCATCACGTATGTGACCACCAATGCTAAGGATAATTTAAGTTACACTCTTAGACATTTCTATATTCTCTGTAAATGTATTTTTAAATATTCTTGTTGTGAAAACATTCATGCACAATAGGAATGTTGATTTGCGTGAGTACCTGACAGAAGAGGCGCAGGCCACAGAGAAGATCACCACCTACGACCTGGTGGCCAATGTAGTTCATGATGGAAAACCCACCGAAGGGTCCTACAGGATTCATGTTCTGCATCATGTGAGTGTGTTACTAGCACCTGATTCCATTCAGAGCGTGCCAGTTCTTTTATTGGGATGGTTTGTATAATATGGGTGGTTTGTGATGTTTGACAGGGCACAGGGAAGTGGTACGAGCTTCAGGACCTGCAGGTGATTGATATCCTTCCCCAGATGATCACGCTCTCAGAGGCGTACATACAGGTTTGCTGCTCATAACTTACATTTGTCATTCACTAAGTAATGAGGGTGGCCGAGAGTGATGTCTATCAATAAGTGGATATTACTGGTACATGAAAATTGTTTTTGTTTAGAGATGCATGGTATTGGATTTTTGCCTATACCGATATATTTCCTTTTGTTTGGAAACAAGAAGTCTCTCCTACGCAGAAATTATAACCAAATTATTTTTAGTTTTGGTTAGTTTTTAACTAGAACTTATTTGTTAGAATTAAATAAACAACAATGAAGTTTTTTTATAATGACAGTACACTGAAGAGTTGAAAATAACTATAAATAAACTATATTAAATTGCTGCATTTTTTTTTTTTTTTTTTTCAGAAAGATGCAGTGCTAACCTTAACATTTTATTTTAAGATTTAACATTTGTAAATGGTCTAAAGTAAGAGTTATGAAAATTCAGAAAATCTGTTAGAGCTCATAATTTGTTTAAAAATATAACATGTTAAACATTAATGAATAAATCAACATAAAATTATTTAATTTAAGTGACATGTTTTCCATTCAGTTATAATTTAAATTCAAATTATTATATGGATGCCACCTCATTGGGACAATAAAGCCCTCCCTACACCTACCCTATACTTTATTTTCAACTTTTTATTTACATCATTTTTTTTGAAAATAAATACCTTTCCCATGTGATTTGAGATTTGAAAAGGGAGGGAAAAAAAATTCAGCAAAACTTTGTCGATTGCATCAAAAAGCACATGCTCTACCATCTACACCACTGGAGCTGTTGTTGGCTGATCATCTTTTTTGTAGTGTTGAATAGCCCGATCACATGTTGGTGGGCAGAGTTAGTGTAAATGGGCTATTTGCACTTAGTGTTAATAGACACTATGAAATTGTATTGGAAAACAAGACCAAATAACAGAGGAAGGATATTTAATTTTTTACAGCGCATGCAACATTTAATGTCATGGCTCAATGAATTTATTTTCTGCTCCGATTAAAGACATTTTCAAAGCCTTGATTTGTGGAAAGGTAAATGAAGACTTTTTGAGAGCTGAAGAAACCCTGTATTATGTCTTAAAGATCTCCTAAATCATAGAAAGTTGATGTTTTTCAGGCATCAACATCCTGCCTTATTTCACCAGATTCTTCTTTTGCAGATTTGGAAGAGACAAGATAAAGACGAGGGAGCAGAAAGTCATACAGGGGCATAGGAGGCCCAAAAACACAGCATTGGTGAGATGCAAGTGAAATTTCTGTTTCTGTTCAGGCCTGAATGCGCACCAAGGCTTAAAGAATGAAGAGACTGAGTTACAATGAGAGACGACATTAAATGAAAACCCTGATGTGTTCAATTCCATGTACCTGCTGAAAAGTCTGTAAGGTCAACACAACACATTTCTGTGTTCCGCTCTGATCTTTTTTTTTAATTATTTCAGTTTTATTGTGATTGTGACTCACTTTGCCTGTGATGTTTGGCAGTTTGTAGGATGAGACCTTTTATTAAAGTTTTCAAGACTGTATACAGCGTCTTTCATTCAGCTCTTTAGAAACATGTATTGTGAATAAGTTAGATTGAAACCTCCAAAATGAAAGTAGAACACATCTGATGTTGCGTTTGTTCTAGAGTTGTTCTAAATTTAAATGCAATGGAAATTGAAAAGAAGCATTTATGGTTTTGTTGGTGAAATGAATAAATTCATTTGATAGTTTTGAACAACACAAAGATGACAGATTTTTATATGGTATTCTACCTTTTTTTTGAGAGATTTATTAAATGTTTTCAGGTATATTAGAGAAGATTATTAAGGCCTTCATTTGAATTGACAAACAAATGTAATTCTGTTTTCTCTCAATCAGCTGCGTACAATGCCTTAAAATATTTATCTGTACAGTTTATTTCATGTCATTTTAACGCAAATGTGAGGAAATAATTATTTTATATAATGTTACACCAAATGCAAGCTATGTTAGGATTTCCTATGTTAAGTTGACTAGTTTAATGTTTACTCAGTGAGCTTAGGAGCATGGAAATACAGATAAAGGACATAATTGATAGGAAGTAGTTAAGTACAGGTACATTAAATACAAATTGGCACATGAAGGTAATTTGAAACTGATTGGACATTATCTCCACATTTACTGTATGTCTCAAATTTCACTTGATTTTGTGTGTGGCAAGGGGAGTGGATAGACAAATCTTGGTTAAGTACAGTAAAAAGTTGTTTCTTTTCTGATCTTTGAGTCTTGCTCGAACGATCACTTTCATTTGGGTCCCTTGCAAAGGTAATCTTCCTGTTGATAACACAAAAAACAAAAAAAGTGTTACTCATGTCTGAATCTCTCCAGGCCTGCTAGAACACATGAAGTGTTCAACAACCCCAATGTAAAGTTAATTAAAATGAGAAGTTATTACCTCACATGCAGCAAGGGCTGGATGTTTCCCACCGCTCTTCAGGAGCCTGTGGCCATGCAGTTTCACGAACCCTTCACACTAGGAGAGAACAAGGAGAAACACTCCAAAGAGTCAGACCATTGCATTTTTAGTAACGCATGTGGCATTATTGTATATCACTGCAGGAGATTGTGTCAGATAGTCTATGTCTGAGTACTTAACGTGTGTGAATTCAAATACTGAAAGAGGTTCCAAAATATCCTTCATTGCTCAAATCATTCTCAATCAGAATTTGGTCCCACTTCTCGTGTCTCTAACTATGTGCTAACATTAAAATTAATAATTTAATACAATGCACATACAGTGTACATGCATTTTTCACATTGTACTTAGTTTTAAAATTCCTGTATGTAACTACATATGTAGTTTCTGTAATTATATCTATAATTACAGTGTTGACCAAAACCTAATCCCTAACCTCGATAGTGACAAAAGTGTTTTGCAATACAGTATATACATTAGTGCATTCTAACAGTTTTATGTGTAAGTACATAGTATTTAAAGACATCTAGTACACAATGAGAACAAGGATTTTTATAATGTATTGTGATGATTACTTGAGGAATAGCGTTAGGGTGGAGGTGGCACATCTTCTGGAGCAGGTCAGAGGTCTGGATCTCAGTGGCATTGTGACCCAAATGAAACTGGGAGAGGACTGCAAGTATCTTACAGGACTCACAGTCTGATACTGGAGAGGACACATAAAATTCATATTAAGAATGATCTCAGTGTAATTTACACACAGAAAGAATGATTCTTGAATTAATTCTGCTCTGAGAAAGTCAAACTTTTCCATGGCAAGCACCAAGAAATTTAATTCTGTAAAATTAATAGATGGCCTGGTAACAAATTATCATTAGGCGAATTATTTTTTAAAGCGATTCGCCTAACTGAAAATAATGAATGTGATTGCACAATTTCATATGAATTAGACACTAATTGACCAAAATGTAACATTTTTATAAATTGCCTTAAGATTTACATTGATTTGGCAGATGTTTCTATCCAAAGCTAATTCAAGGTGCACATTTTTATTTCAAATTTCAGTTCTTGCTTTTCTTGAGAATCGAAACCATGATCTTGGCGTCGCTTGCGCCATGCTGTACACTTTTGTTTGAGCCTCAGGAAGAAACATTTCATTGCTCTGCTGTCGCTCATGCTACTCACATGACAGTGGCGTCTCTGGGAAAAGACACAGGCCCAGCGCAGAGCAGATGGCATGTGGAGAGAGGGAGGACAACAGCAGATCAATCAGCTGCTTTCCGTACGTTTCTACGAAGTTGTTACATGTGTCCTTATATTGTGAAGGCAAATAATCACAGATTTTCTCCAGGAGGTTCACTATAGCCTCCTACAAGCCAAACAAGCAAGATGGAAAATAACCCAGGAGCAGTTTATATTCTGGTATTTTGGCGATTGATTAAATTATGAATATTTTACACTTAAAATGTGAAAGTGATTTCCAACAGAAGAGTACTTACTTCAGTTCTTTCTTTAGGCAACATGCTCTCTATTGTCTTTATGAAGAAAATACAGAAGTTACAGATGGGATTGAGTTGAACCTAAGAAAAAGAGAAGTAGTAGATTTTGAGAGTCATGGCAATCTTATTAAATGTTGCGTTATGCACTAAATAATCGTCTGAACAGAGCTCCAGCTAATGTGTTTTTATAGCATGGTCTCAAAATCTTAATCTTGTTTCCAAGTGAAACCTTTTTCGAGTATTTACAGTACTAGTCCATTATTAAGTGACTTTAATAATGCACTTTTACACCATACACATTGTTTCAAAGCAGTTTATTTTACCTTAATGACTTATAAGCAGTTTAGAGCTGAGCGATAGAATAGTTTACTGTTAGCGATGATATAAATGACCAACCAGATGAGATTTGCTATAGTAATTACCGCCATTTATTTGAGTGTATGTGGGTAAAATTGGTTATACATTTATGTTTATTTATTATTTTTTTTTTACTTTACATTTCTATGATCTAATCAATCATGAGCTTTTTATTTACTCACAAACCCAATGCAGTTCTTACAGCCCAGTTTGGGAAACCTTGGTTAATGGAATATTTAATGCATTTTATGATGTTGATATAATAATATATGTATATTATTTCTCTTTGTTTGTTTTTTATATCAATACAGCATGTTTAATGGTAGGTTTAATACCAGTTAGAAACAAAAATAATCTAAAAGTAACCTAAAAGTAGTCAGAATACATTACCTAAAATGAGTAACCCAGATTAGGTTACTAACTACAGTTTTCATCATGTAATCTGTAACCAGTAATGGACTACAATATGTAAGTAATCTACTCGGCTCAGTTTATTGGCATTGATGGTTCCATGAAGAACCTTTAACATCCATGTAAACTTTCCATTGCACAAAAAGTTCTTTATAGTGGAAAAAGGTACTTAAGATGATTAAAAAGTTCTTCAAAAATGTTCTTTTAAGAATTACTCACTTAAAGGTTCTTTGGGAAACCAAAAGAACCTTGCTACGAAATCCCCCTTTTTTAAAAGTTGATGTGTATCACTGCCATGTTTAAAATATTACGGTTTAAGATTTTGGTTGTATTGTCCACCCCTAAGCAGCTTCATGTCAGTTGACAGGCATGCCATAATACTTTTACCGTTAGTCCCCAAGTGTGCAAGCAACATAACAATCCCATTTGATGGTGGATGTTGGAAAAAATCCTCAAAATCTTTTACACACACACACACACACACACACACACACACACACACACACACACACACACACACACACACACACACACACACACACACACACACACACACACACACACACACACACACACACACACACACACACACACACACACACACACACACACACACACACAAACTTTGACCAAACTTGTACCTCTTGACTAGTTCCTCTTGAGGGTTTTTCATAGAGAAAACCATGCTCATTCAGGCCAACAGTGAGCTTTGATGGTGCTTTTCTCTTAGACTGGCTTCCACACAGTCCCAACATTGTGCATATGTCAGCATTTTGATTCTGTGATGAGGGCAAAAACATCTGTTTTTTAGTGTATGGATTCTATTAATCATGTTTAGATATTTTAGAAATTTAGATTTAAAAAAGACATTAAGTCAGATAGTCAAAGTCAAACTGGGATAATAAATCTCCATTGTAGTCAGTTATGGATAGCACTGCTATATTTTGCCAAGTGTTTAATATAATAAATAAAACCCCTAATATTGTTCTGGCTACTAGAATCACCCACTGTCATGATGTTAAGCTGAGAAGTACTCACTGCAAATGCACTGAAATGTCTGATGATCACATGTACGTATGTCTTTGCTCCATCCATACACAAAGGGATGACGGGGTGTTCATAACAAAACTTGTCCAGAGCTTTTTCAATGAGATGCTGTGAAAAGGGAACAATCAAGGTCAGTGTATAAAAAACTCCAAATCATTCATAAAAATGATCTTAGAAAAAAAACATGTAATTCAGTGGAAAGATCAATTCAAAGCAACTTATTGACAGACACTACCTCACATGACTTAACTGCCATAAGAAAGTGAAAGTAGCTTTTCAGTTTGAAAATAATGCAACTGTAATTTTCACTTCTCTAAAAAAGAAATTAGACTAAAAACTAAAACTAAAAAAGAAATTAGAGAGGAACTGCCATGAGATTGTGTTGTACAGGAGGTATTTACTAGGCCTGGCATATATAATGTAAAGAAAATGTATAATTCAAACTATGGACTAAAATGACTTCAACACTGATTTACCAATTCAATTCAATTCAATTCAGTTCAATGACTTTCGATAAAATCTAAGCATTAGTAAACATCACAAACACAATTTCACCTGTGAGTCTTGACTGGAGAGGACTTCTGTCAACAACTGTACAATCTTCTTGCAATCGGTGCACATGTTCATCTAAAGAATGAGGACAGAGGAATATCATGGTGTCTTACAGTCATTAAAGACTATTTGATGAATAAAACCTGACTAGATATTTAACCAAATGTCAATATCAATGCATTTCATGGCTTAGTTTATTGGCTGCACTGTAAAATGTACAAAGGAATATGGCATACCATATGATACTGTTTCTAACATAAAACCACAGACTCTCACAACCTCTATTTTAGGGTTGTATGTGTAAAAGAGAAATATATCTCTACTAGAAAGAAGGAAGTGTAAAAATTCTCAGATCTTCTTTTAAGTTTCACAGTTCACAGATGTTGATACGATCTATCAAGGGTTGCAATTCTCTGCAACCTACCTTATATATAAGTATAGCATTCTGCAGCCTGCAGCCAACCTTATACAAATTCATAAGACAGGGTAATAAATGTAACATACAATTTATCTACTAATGGTCAAAGTGGAGTAGAACCTGATGAAGTAACCTCAGTAGAACCTGAACCTATGTTATCGATGTGATGCTTTCCAGATTTATTGTTATTTATAAAGATTTGGATCAAGCATGTACCTGTGTGAGGAATAATGTGTAATGTTATTTTTAACAATGCATCTCATCAACCTTCACTGCTATTGTGCAATATAAGAAATAAAGTTAGCAGCCCGTACTTGCAAATAATAAATAAAGATAAATGATCAGAAACAACTAGGTTCTATATAGACAAACAAACAAATTTATATATATTTAAATAAGTAAATAATAATAATAATTGTAAATTCAGTTGATTACTACACACCGTAGTCTAGTATGTTCAATTTGTCTTTTTTTTTTTTTTTCCATGGGGAAAAAACAGTATTAAGAGTAATCTCGTCAAAAAGTAGTTGACCCGAATGCAAAACCTGGTCGTTCATTTAAAAAAAATTGAAATTAAAAGTCTATTAAATGTAATTATATAAATTAACTTAGTGTATGCCAGTAGTTTATAATATAAACAAAAATATAGGTTATGCAATCAGGTTGCTGCAGCATTCTCAGTTTATGAACAGTGTAAACGAACTGATCCACATAGAATATTTATTTTCATCAGCATTTTACTGTACATGCAAGTTGTTGTTTTTCAATCATTGGTCACTCACCATGGAAAGGCTGGGTGTTTGTGGTTCTGTGAGCTGTAGGTCTACACTTCTTGCCCATCCTATAGAGAAGCCAGAGCATGTAAAGTATTTAAATAATTAATATGGAGTTTTATGGAAACAACTTGACTTAGAAACACTGGGAAATCAACTGCCTTTTGAAAAACTGAAGAGCTAATTTGAGGTATATTGAAGTCTATTATTTAAGTCTAAAATCTTAATTTAACTCCTAACTTTTAGTTACTCATTTTTATTAATATTAAGCGTTTTAAATATTCAGTTAAATGGTTATGGTCATGCAAAATATAACTTAGCTTTATTTAACATTTAAAAACTCTTACCTAAAGTCAAGGTAGAAGTGAAGAGAAAAAAAGTGATGCAGGCAAACATGATGCTTTAATCAGTGCTCTGGAATGAGAAGTGCTCCTCCACTTCAGTCAATTACCACAAACCTGTGTTCAACCGATGAGCCGCCCAAATGTTTTATAGTATTTTGACGAGGAAGTAGCTAGTTTAATCACCAGCCAGCAACAGTCTCCCTGATTCGCTAGATAGGTCTACTTGCACAGGAAGGCTTACATGACAAAAAATAAAAATAAAAAATAGAACGTACCATTCATTGGTTATTGTTATCTAGTCACAGGTTATGGGCTATTTTGTATTATTTACCTTGTACTAATTAGGGGCGCCATGAACAGAGGCAGGGGCTAGTTTGGGCAGTTATTGGCAATTTTATTTTAAGGAAATATCAGATTCCTCAAAAGGGATTTTGCTTGAGGATCAAGACAGACACATGAAAGGTTATTAAACAACAATAATGAATTGTGTATGAAGTCGTTTATTCAACAGAATCGCTGCTTGGACAAAACAATAACTGAGTTTTTAAAAATAACCCCATTTGAAAGTTTACATATTGAAAATTAATACTCTGTTGTTACCTAGATGATGAACAACTATTTTTATGTTTTGTGATGGTTGTTCATGAGACCCTTGTTTGTCTTGAGCAGTGATTGACTGTAGCCTACCTAATAATAAAATTATTAGTTAGTTCACATAATAGTTTGTCTTTTAACCTCTATATTCCTACAAGTATACAAGCTTAGACCCTTTTTATTCTTACACTTAATGCAATTAATGAGTTGACCTCCACCTTCAATTGTGTCATTCAAACTAAAATCTCAAATTTCATTATATTTTTCGTAGGCACTTTCTGGAATACATTCAGACAAGAGTCAGCTTATTATTATTAGTGTATTATGTGTCATATGGAGGCCTAAAAAAGTATTTTGACAGTATTTGTATGGCATTGCTGTACAGTTCAGAACATGTGAAATAAAGAATAAGAACAACAAAAATAGGATTTTGATGTTTTTATAAGTATCTTTGTTTTCCAGTAAAATATGAGCTTTGAAATAAAGAAAAGTGTCATAAGCTGTAGGCTAGAGTTTTGTTATTTTTGTCATGTTATTTATGTCATTTTACAGTCAGTAATAATAGGCTAATAACAATATAAATACTAGGCCCAATAATGATCTTAATGATGATGATAATAATAATAATAATAATAATAATAATAATAATAATAATAATAATAATAATAATAATAAATTTAGCATTATTAGACATTGTTTTTAAGTTTGTGCAATTCTCCTGCACTCAGCTCTGGTTGAGCCTTATGGCGCGCGGAACTCACCGTGTAAGTAGGAGGCTACAGTGTTATCAGCAGAGTTACCGTGATAGCGTGTGACAGAGTTGATTATGAGGCAGCGACTGTATCTTAGTGAGAAAGCCGAGGTGTTGAGTGTGTGAACAGGGTCAAACTCAGTACAACACTGACACCCACCGACCACACGGCGGAGCCCACCCTCGTCCTGACGAAACGCCTGTGGTTATCGGTGAGGGAGGCGGGAAGGAGAGAGGGAGAGCGAATGCAAGGAAGAAGAGGCAGAAAGCGAGGAGTTTTGGAGGTTTGCCGCTTTATTCCTCTTGTTTCTTTTACCCCAAGTCCATCAAAGCTCAGAGAGAGCAGGGTGAGGTGAGGTGGACCAGGACACTGGTGAGGTGTAAGGGTGGTAAATGACAAGCTCTCAACATAAAAAAACTCTCTTTATCATTTACACACATTATATAAAAGCACCATCACAAATTATTAAAATGTAGATTGATTACTTTTTTTCATGTGATAAATATTATATTCACACAAACACACACACACACACGCACGCACGCACGCACGCACACACACACACACACACACACACACACACACACACTTCAAAAATACTTCATTCAGTATTTTTAATAATTTATTTGCCTTGTGAGGACCGGCCAAATGTCCTCACAAAGTCAAAAATGTTTTACTATCCTTGTGGGAACATCTGGTCCTCACTCTGTGGGTCTTACAAGAACACACACACACACACACACACACACACACACACACACACACACACACACACACACACACACACACACACACACACACACACACACACACACACACACACACACACACACACACACACACTGTCTGGTTTGCTATCCTTGTGGGGACTCTCCATAGGCATAATGGTTTTTCTACTGTACAGACCGTATTCTATTGCCCTACACCTAAACCTACCCCTTAAAGGAACCTTTCTGCATTTTTAGATATTCAGATAAGCATCATTTAAGTATACACACACACACACTCACACACACACACACACACACACACACACACACACACACACACACACACACACACACACACACACACAATACAGTAAAAGGAGTAATATCGTGAAATAATTTTACTATTTAAAATAACTGCTTTCTATTTGAATATATTTTAAAATGTATTTTATTCCTGTGATCAAAGCTGAATTTTCAGCATCATTACTCCAATCTTCAGTGTCACATGATCCTTCAGAAATCATTCTATATTATAAGCATTCTTATAGCTGATTTGCTGCTTAAGAAACATTATTATTATTATTATTATTATCATCAGTATTTAAAACAGTTAAGTAAATATTTTCAGGATTCTTTGATAAATAGAAAGATCCAAAGATCAGCATTTATCTGAAATAAAAAGCTTTTGTAACATTATACTCTATTCCATTCAA
Source organism: Acrossocheilus fasciatus (assembly GCA_036784905.1). Classification (NCBI taxonomy): domain Eukaryota; kingdom Metazoa; phylum Chordata; class Actinopteri; order Cypriniformes; family Cyprinidae; genus Acrossocheilus; species Acrossocheilus fasciatus. Next base: position 33,956,117 of record CM071942.1, on the reverse strand, counting down.
AAGCTTGGAGTCAGTATATTTGCTAAATACTTCTATTTATTAAGGCTGCTTTAAATTGATCAAAAGAGATGGTAAAGACATTTATAAAGTAATGTTACAAGTTCTTCTGAACTTTCTATTCATCAAAGAATCCGGAAAAATTCTACTCAGCTGTTTTCAACATAGTAATAAATGTTTTTTTGAGCAGCAAATCAGAATATAAGAATGATTTCTGAAGGATCATGTGACTGGAGTAATGATGCTAAAAATTCAGCTTTGAAATCATTAGAATAAATTACATTTTAAAGTATATTCAAATAGAAAACAGTTATTTTAAATCGTAAAAATATTTAAAGTGCCCCTATTATAGATTTTTTAAAATTACCTTTCATGCAGTAACACAGCTCTAAGTGAATGAAAACATCCTGCAGAGTTTTAAATTTGAAAGTGCACCGTGTATAAAGTTATTGTCTCTCAAAAGAAAGAGTCAACTCTGAATCACTGAATCGAGACGTTTTTAAAACGAATCCCAAGCCATTTCATGTTGATGTCAACATGAAACATTAGCATTGCATATTATAATTGTGTTGGAGGTCTCTCAGTAGGTCATTGAGAAGAAAAGAGAAGAGAAGAGAAGAGAAGAGAAGAGAAGAGAAGAGAAGAGAAGAGAAGAGAAGAGAAGAGAAGAGAAGAGGGCCATCCGTGCATCTGGTGGGCTGACACTCCATCCCTCCAGCCTTAGCATCTTGCAGGGCTGGCAGGCATTGTTGGCGTCTTGGTTTGAGGCACTAGTTTTAGCATCTTGCGGATCTACATGGGATCTACATGCCTAGGCATGTGTATGTATAGTTTGTTTAGTTTTAGTTAAGTTAGTTAAGTACTGCACCATCCAATCATATTTTAATAATGGAATAACCAAGAGCTTCCCAGAGCTCCCTGATAAGCCCATCCACAAGTTCTTCTCACAGCTGCTCCACTGGTTCCTGCCTCTGGCGTCTGGGTCCCAGAGATCTGTGCCATGGATGCATCAGAGGTTTCAGCCATGCCCACAGAGCTCCCTTTTTTCAGCTGCTTTGGGCCCAGAGATAATGTCAGGGCTGCTCCAGAAATCACTGTGAAATCTCCAGAAATCGCCCCGGAAGATTTCTGCTGCTGCTGCTCCAGATCCTGCTGATGACAGAGAGGACAGAATCAAAGGAACCTCAGAGGTTACTTAACAGGGCACATTTTCAGAGCCACCCCATGGTCCCAGAGCTTCTTGGCCAGGCCTGCAGGTTCCTGCTGCTGCAAGCCCCACTACAGTTCTGTTAAAGCTGCTCTGGTCCAAGAGGATTCTGTCAGAGCTGCACAGCCCCCTTTGTTCCCTGTCATTGGTATGATTCCATATTACACCCGTGTGCCTGTGTTATTTTAATAGGAAAACATCTGAAAACTTCAGTTCTTGAGAGGTAAAACCTTTTGTGTATATTTGAATGTTAATTTGAGTAATAAACTCGCCAGGTAAGTAATGCCTGGTAAGTACAAAACAAATAATTACAGGATTTAAAGGGGTCTACGGGAATAAAAAAGAAGGACATTTCTTTCTTTCAATTGTTTCATTTAACATTTCTATCGTAAAACAGTTTAGCTATTCCTAAACACACAGATCCATGCTTTGCAGCATGAAGAATATCAAATATTGGCAACGTGCCCCCCTCAATGTCTACATATATTGCATTAATTTAAACAGTACACAACCGTCACAAAACAATATCATTCATTGTCTTTTTATTCAATAGTAAAATCTCCCTTCATTAAAATATACTTAACATACTTAATTGTATTTCTGGTTAAAAAAAATAAATAAATAAAAACAAATAAAAAATAACTCCGGAGTGATGATTTGGGGACCACAGCGTCCTGGTGAGCCCATATACTGGGGTTCTCAACTCTGGCCCTCAAGGTCCACTTTCCTGCAGAGTTTAGCTCCAACCCTAATTAAACACATCTGAACAAGCTAATCAAGGACTTCAGGTTTACTAGAAAGTTACTGGAAGGTGAGTTTGATCAAGGTTGGCGCTAAATTCTGCAGGAAAATGAACCTTGAGGGCCAGAGTTGAGAACCCCCGCCATATACACTACAAACCCCATAATGGGTATATGTGTTATGAAACTAAAACTGCATTTAAAGCCATTTAAAGAACATTCTCCAGATTACCAAAGTGTCAAACGACATATAATTATGGTTACATTATATATATATATATATATATATATATATATATATATATATATATATGAAGAGTTCATTTGCAAAAACGGATAACTCCGTTTTTAACAATTCTCACAAATCATGTTTTTTCATTGTGCATTCCAGTTCATCTCAATGAAACTGCAGTTGTTGTTGTTGTTTTTTTGACTAGGTTAAAAAAAACAAACAAACAACAACAACAACAACAACAAAAAACAGCTAACTAACACAATAAAGCACAATAAAAACATAACATAATAAAACATGATTTTTGAAATTAAAAAAATAAAAAATAAAATCTGTTTTTGCAAATAAACTCTTCATATATAACCTTGAAATAATGGCACACACACACACACACACACACACACACACACACACACACACACACACACACACACACACACGCCATTATTCAAGGTTCAGTTGTCACTATTAACTAACTATTAACTAAAACTTTTGTCTTAATAAACTTATTAATTTTCTGCTTATTAATAGGCAGTTGATTAGTTGGGATCAGAGGATTGAAAATATGGTCATGTAGAATAAGGCATTATTATGTACTTTGTAAGTAGGCCTACCACTAAAAAGCCAATATGCTAGTAATATGCATGCTAGTTTAAATTAGAATTGGTCCTTAAAATGAACTGTTACCATTATTTTAATATTACAGAATACCCGATTGCCATTTAAAATATAAATAAATAAATGCCTAATTTGATTTAAAAGTAGTCACATTCGCTGTTAAAAACATATTGCATAGTGATAATAGCCTTAAAATAATAAATCCTAATTTAATTTGGCCTGTACTGAATCAACAAAATCTGACTTTGGGTGGCCCAAAATCAAAGGATGTCGCTGGCACATTAGAGCACGAGAGTGTCACGCCTCGAGCAAATAAATTCCTGCACAGTTTCGAGAAGCAGTGAACTTGACAGCTCTGCTCTCCTCTGATGTGCCTCATGGATCAGAGGGATTCCGCGGAGACTACAGGATGACAGGGGTCATCAGGGGCCAGCTGCACACTTTAAAAGCGCTGTCCACAGCTCGTCTCGAACCTCAGACGAGCCAGGAGGAGGAATCGGACGCGATCGATCGGTTCACAATTGAAAACTTTATTAATTCGCAATGGAAACCCAGCCAATCATATTGCTCGCTGTCTTGGTGGTTTCCTTGATGCACGCTGGCTGCGTGAAGGTCGGCAATAGCGGCGCACTCATGGGAGAACATCGTAAAGTCTTCGCAGGTTCATATTCCGACTTCAGTCTCCAGTCGTATCCGAGGTACCCGCTGTACATGATGCAGTTATACAGAGACTTCAGCGGGAAGATGGCAACTACTCCAGCCAGTGTCGAGAACCCAACTCTTCATCAGTCTGACTTCGTCCTAAGCCTGGTTGCACAAGGTAAAGCAAATTTCGCTTTAATCTGCCTAAATTGTTTTTGTATGCAAAATGTACTTAATGATACAACCATGACATTTGGACATGTGCTATAATAGTGGTACCTTGGTACAGCCTATACCTTTTAGTGCCGTGCAATTGGCAGATGAAATGACTCATCAGCACCATAGTTTGTATTTCATTGCATTTCAATAATAGGCTACTGTACATTCTATCAGTGGCCTATAACAAGTACCATACCAAAGTACCATGATATTGCATCTCCCTACCAACTGTACCAAATAAGTTTGCAATTTGTCAGGAATTAGGCTATAGGTCCGAATACAAGCAAGCAAGCAGGATTTTTCGTGTTAGTAACTAGCACGTGAATATCTTGATATTCAATAAAAGCATGTGTGTTTTTTTTTAAGGGGAGTAAATCTACAGCATCTGGGGTACTTGTGGGCTCATTATCAGGTCCGTCGCTCTCGAGCTGTCTGACCCTCAGCTTTTACAACTCAGTAGTGTCACAATGCTTATTCAACTTTAAAGAGCTGGCTGTTTTATGTACACGGGTGTGTATTAGCCCTTCAGACGTCTGTTTGAACGCGAGGTTCAATACACATCGCTTGTCAAGCAGCTCGTCCTTCCTGACAGTGTGCTGACATTTGGCCGCGACGCGATGACAGAAACTGTTGCGTACTGAATCAAACTCATGAAGCCTGGTCAAGATAAACTGACCGCACTTCACTACCGAATTTAAATATTGAATTTTTTTAATAAACACTAAAAGTAATGGGAAATGTAAAACTTTATTAGTCTTCTTCAGTAATTGAGAAAAGGTAAATGTTTAGTTATGCTGAATGCACAATTCAAAAGAGGTTAGACATTCGACATTTAGGTTTCATTTTCTTTATGAAAATATAATTTATTATATTATTTACTTAAAATTTTGTCATTGACTTTAGGGGACGTTACAGACTTCTTAGCTTAAGTTAAAATAGGTCTATTTTACTAGAAGCAAATCGAAGCAATGATCTAATAGCCTGTGACCATTTTTTTTAAAGGAAGATAATTCTTTTTTTTTTTTCTTTTCAGAAAATGTCACTTAAGTAATATATTAATAGCCTATTGTATTTTTGAATTCCTAAACTCTAGCCTTCTTGTATGTTATTAATTTTTTTTTTTATATAGAAACGTGTCAGTTAATTCTTAAAATAGTTTGGAGCATTTCCTTGTGCTTCATCAAACTTTGAACGCAAGAAATCATCTTTTGTGTGAATGCTCCGTTAATTTCTGTGCTAAGTTTATTTGACCCAATGCTAGCTTAACTGCAAGAAGTGATTCAAATATTTTCTGTTTATTTTCCAGACTGTCATCAAATTGGTGAGCGATGGTCCATCACTTTCGACATGTCTTCCCTCTCAGCGAGTGACAGCATTCAACTTTCAGAGCTCCGCATCCGTCTGCCAGAGTTTTCTGCATCCAGACGCGTAATTGTGGACATCTTCCACTTACGTAAACAGGATTGTGAGTCTGATGTGTTTTGTCACCAGAGGCGACTTTTTATAGGCAGCATCAAGTCGGTGCCTGGCACTTCAACATCGTCCTGGAGAGTTTTCAATGTCACGGAGCTGCTCGAGCACTGGTTGAATCAGAGAACCGAGGCACCTGAACAGATCCCGACACCTGACGCCGGAGAGGACACCGGAAGCGGGGAAGACTTACCTCAACCTGTTACAAATACCTGGCAAAGAAAAATCCAGCATCCCACAGCAGAACGAGTCATGATTGTGGTTTTCTACAAAAACAAACTTTCCCACAGTGGCCAGCAGCGTGCCTCCAGCTTGATCAATACAGTGGAGCACTCCAAATATGTCGTCCTGAACCGGGCACCAGACGCAGCACAAGCTCGGCGCCACAAAAGGAACCGGGTCGAAAGGATGCGCGATACGGATGATAGAAACGCGACGGGAATAGTATCACCTCAAGAGCAACAACAAGGTTCACTTTGTCGCCGAGTTGATATGTGGGTGGATTTTGATCAGATTGGATGGGATGAATGGATCGTGCACCCTAAGCGTTATAATGCTTACCGCTGCGAAGGAGAATGTCCAAGTCCGTTGGATGAGTCTTTCAACCCAACAAACCACGCTTATATGCAGGTGAGATACTTAACAGTAATTCAATGTCAAAAAAAAAAAAAAAAAAAAAAAAAAAAAAAAAATTGCAACAGGAATGAATGTTTGAAATGAAACTAGGATAGGCCTAACATTCAACAGTTCCTATGATTCACATGATAAAAATTATAAATGGAATGTTCCTTAGCATTCATATAAAAAAGCATTTTCTAAACATATTAAATAAATATTTTTAATGTTAAAAGTAAATTCAGTTTCATAACTTAAGCAAATGTTATTAGAACATATTTTGTTAGCTATTTAGTACGCTTTAGGCTTATTTACCTATTTGTTGTTTTATTATTTTTTTCAATTTTGTTGATTTATAAAAAGACATTTGTAAAATAGATAATAAAATAAAATAATAAAATAGAATGCATAATTTTTGGTCTGCTATAAATGCAACGTAATCTCTTTTTTTTTTCTTTTCTTTTTTTAGTGGGCCAACAATGTCTAGAATTAAAGTCATTTAAATAAGGGATAGTTAATGGTGCTATGTGGTTGCTAAAATGTTGCTTTCTTTTCCCAGAGTTTGTTGAAGCTGTACCATCCGGAGCGCGTTACCTGTCCGTCATGTGTTCCGACGCGCCTCAGCTCACTCTCCATGCTGTACTATGAAGGCGACGGTGTGGTCATGCGCCACCATGAGGACATGATCGTGGAGGAGTGTGGTTGTCAATGAAGTGTGTTGATGTGTTGTCATCGAAGTCTGATGATGCACTTTCAGTGGGCTACTCTGATAACACTTAAAAGGTTTAATAACATTCCATTCCATTATTCTGAACTAAAGTAGGCCTACTTGTTTTTGGAGAATTTCAAATGACAACCACTGAAATGCTGTGCAAAATATGGGAATATTTAATATTTAAAAGCAATAAATTTTAAGGAGTGTATATTTTTAGTTAATGTATATAGGCTATGAATATATTTCATTTAAAGAAAATGTAATATGTATTGTGATAAAATGTGATGTGAATTGTGTTTTTTTTCTTTTTCTTTTTTCTTATCAGCAGGCTTGATAATTTTTATATAAAACACACAAAAAATAATAAAGCAAAAAAATATTTCTTATTTTTTGTTGAGTTTGTTCTTTGTAGTGTGTATAATCAGCATTTTACCAATTTATTATTTGTATATTGGTTTACTCATTGTTCTCTAAATCTAAAATGTTTTTAAATTGAAAAGAAAGACCAGTAAACTGACATTTGTAATGCTTGATGACATTGGTAGCTATACAGTTAAATTATTAAAGGAATTGTTCACCCCCAAAAAGGAAAATTGTCTGAAAAGTTCATCCAAGACATACATGAGTTTGTTTGTTCATCAGGACAACTTTTTTTTTATGAAATGTAGCATTACCTCTCTTGCTCACCAATGGATCCTCTGCAGTGAATGGGTGCCGTCAGAATGAGAGTCCAAACAACTGATAAAAACACAATAATCCACACCACTCTAGTCCATCAATTAACATCTTATGAGGCGAAAAGCTGTCTTTATAAGAAACAAATCCATCATTAAGACATTTTTAACTATGAACTGTTGCTTCCAGCTAAAATATGAGTAATATTGCTTTCTCCAGTGGAAAAAGTCATTTGATCTGAATCAGGAGAGAAATGTACACAGTAGACACAGGCTATTAGATATGCGTAGTTTTAGACAGTGGGTGGATTTTGATGTGAGATGACAACATGGACTTTTTCACTGGAGGAAGCGTTGTTATGGATTATGGACTGGTATTTTGACCAGAAGTGACAGTTTATTGTTAATATAATGATGGATTTGTCAGCCTACAGATCCTCTCCACCAGGATGGGAGCTGTGAGAATAAGTGTACTAAATGCTGCTAAGAAGGAAAAGTTTTTGAAGGGGTGGGTGTTATGTAGAGGTGTCAGGATCATCACATTGTGTTTAGATGTCATTATTAGAGTTGGGTGGTCTGCGAGGTTGGTGTGCAATAAAGCTGCCGTTAGGCTTTGTGTCATGGGTAGCCCAGATGTGATCCTGTTAACACGTTTACTATGTCAAGTTGCTTCACTTAAAAGGGCTTCAGGATTATAAAAAAAAAAAAAAAAAACTGCAACCAAGAGAAAACAAGCATTCAGCTGTTTGGACTCTCATTCTTGACGGCACCCATTCACTGCAGAGGATCCACTGGTGAGAAATTAATGCAATACTACATTTCTTCAAATCTGCTCATATGAAGAAAAAAACTCATCTACATCTTGGATGGCCTGAGGGTGAGTAAAATTTCAGAAGATTTTCATTTTTGGGTGAACTATTCTTTTAATGCAATATATTGCAACTACAAGACAACAGTAAGTAAAAAAAAAAGGGTGACCACAAAAATCCATTTGTGAGTTTTTATTTCTTTATTAATTCTGTAAATGTATTTTCAGCTGGTGTACAGGGTTGAATATTTCTATATATTTATATAGACATTTAAAATCTTGTCTGATTCAAAGACCTATAGTAGCAATAAAAATAAATACATAAATAAAATGAACTTTAAAGAAGCACAATGCTTCTATATTCCCACAGGCACCCCCCTGAAGTCTTGTTTGCTAAGATGCTATAAGTACATCCATGACATTAAATTATTCCCAAGTTCCCAAATAGCAGATCATAAATTCCCATTTGCAAGTGCAAAGCATTCTAATTAAATATAATCATATATACGTATTAAAAGATGTATTAAAAACATCTTTTCTGTGCAAGTGTGCATTTTGCATTCCTTTTTCATAAGTAATATGCTATTGCGTTTATATTGATTTCAAATCATTCAGTAGTAAATAGGAGTATAAATATTCTGTCATTTTGCATCAGTTCACATTTTTGCAAGAGGTTGGTTTAAACCATTGCTTAGACATCATACAATTGCATTGCTAATTCGACCTATCCTTGCTGCCATACTGGAATGGACCGGCCCAAATACTTTACACAGCCACTGTGATCTGTGCGGTTCAACTTTTGTTCAGGGAGGGACTCGAGGGAGGACCCGTCTCATGCCAGCAGAGTGACTGCATTCATTTTTTTTTTTACTAGAAATTCAACCTTAAGTGTTGGAAATCTCAAACCACAGAAATGAGAATACCCAAAAACTTGAAAAAAAAAACAAACAAAAAAAACAAAAACAAAACAAGCATATAGGATATGAATAAAGAGCTTGTTGAATTTTATATCCAAGCTCAATAAAAATCTTTTAATAATCCATCTGTAGAATTGATGATTAAAAAAAAACAATAATATAATATAAAATAATCAATTTTAATGGAAGACATGCATTTATTGTTTATGTCTTTATTATTAATGTGCATCCTTACATTAAATGATTTAATGAACAACATTAAAAATGTTGAAAGTGCTGCTTGAAAATGTAGATTTAGTGTTATTCATGTGACTTGAATGTGTTGCACAAATAACCACAATGCAGATTTAAATAAATGCTACGGTATAACATAAAATGCTACAATAAGTGCCCTATATTTGGTATTATGCTCTCATGTTATCAGAATCTGAAATTTATTCCCATACATATGAGATGCTTGATTTGAGGTTTTTCAGATTATTTTGTGTCATCCTTTAAATTCACTGGATACTCTCAAGATGAAGTCTGTATGTTGTACTCAGATGCTACATAAATTGAGAAGTAAATAACTGATCTAATGTTAGACTGTTGCATGGAGGCCATGCAGTCAGGGCATCAGTAAAGATGATGGCCTACCAGTGCTGCGGTGATCACTGTTTGCATAATATAATACAATGAAAAGAGGTGCATACAATTACAGCTCTACAACTGGTCTGGCTGTTGTTGCTAAAAACCTCCGGAAGAAAGATACAAGTGGTTGAATTGCTGGAAGAGAATAACCTAAGTGCAGATCCAGAAAATCCACATTATATTTAGTTTGTGCATATGTGTGTGCGTGTATGAAGTCAGCTCTGTTCTGCTGTGGGACAGTGAACAGTCTGATCACAGTGCTCAGTGGCTACGTGTCTTCATCAAGCTTAAGAGAGGCAAAGAATGTGTCTGGAGTGTTGCACGTGTGGACTGCCTAAATATGATTACACATCTAATCATATCAGTGAAAATGTTTGGCATCAAAAATGTGAACCAATACAGATTGTGTTGGTTTCCCTAAAAAGAATATATAGTGCACATCATGAGTATTAGCATCATCTGTAACGGTGAAAAAAAACAAAAACAATACTGTTAACAAATGTTGTCTGTTATGCTGAAAAGATGAGAAAAAATCTAACCTTTCAGTAAAGTTAAAATATTAGTATTAGTACTAGTACTTATTAGTACTAGTAGTATTTGTAGTAAATGTTTCGCAACAAGCAATTCTCATTTAATTAATTCTCATTTAGATTTATTTTTTAATATATATATTAAATATATATTTAATATATATATATATATATATATATATATATATATATATATATATATATATATATATATATATTTGTACTAAAGCTATCTAGAACGTTTGGAGCTCATGAGTTATATAAGGCAAAAGATAAGGCAAACACATCAAAATATAAGCCTTATTTAGCACGGGGAGCAAAAACAAAAACTTAAAAGGCAATATGTGGGGAATATGTGGAAACATGACAAATGGATGCACTTGGTCACTAATTCAGATTCCACTGCAGACCTGTAGAGTAAAGTATACTTCAGTTGTCTATGTGTGTACAGTATGCTTGTATTATGCTGATGACAATATTTATGCATAAAAGTGTTCTTTGGGATTAAGTTAAATAGATATGGAATATAATATTGTGGATATTGATATTGTGATATGGATTTAATATTGTGTAAGAGTATATAAAGTACTAAGGATCCTGAGGAAGACTCTCAAAACTGGACATACTTTCCCTTCAGAAAAGAGAAAACTGAATAGAAATCACTGGAAGGGTGATGGCAATAATTGTGACATATCTAGGAAAAACGATGTTTTAAAGTTAGTGAGTTTAATGCCATTCAATTTGAATATATAGAACTGGTTTCATTCTCCTATAATGTCTTATAGTGTATAAGTGTAACAAGTTGGCCTGTTTTTAGTAATGTGAAGTTATCAATAAAACAACACTTTACAACAAGGTTAATAACACATTAACTAACACTGAATAAATTTTTACAGTATTTATTCATTTATTCAATAACATTAGTTGATAAAAATCCTGTTCATTGTTCATGTGAGCTCAAATCTGTTAAATATTATGAACAGATACAGCTTTGATTTGAATAAAGTATTAGTAAATTGAAATGAACATAGATTAATAAATACTTTAAAAGTAGTTTTCATTGTTAGTTCATGTTAACTAATATAGTAAATTATTATTAACAAATGGAACCTTATTGTAAAGTGTTACCAAAAATCTTTGGAACATAATTTTTAGGTTTTTATTCATTAATAATATATGCTGAATTATTATAGTAATTATGAATAATCTATTGACAGCCGTTATCTACATTTTACCACTAATTTTACTTCAATGAAAGGTTAGACTTTTTAACTATCATTTATAACATGAAAAATAAAAATTATTGCTTTTTTGGTTCTAAGGATTCAGAAGAAAGTCTTCCCACTAGTGGTTATTTGGAATAAAGCAAATGCTGAAGGTGGATAATGCAAATGTTAATATAACGCTTATAAGCTCCTCTGTGCATATGGAGTTATTAAGAGGAAGCTCAGGGTTCATATACACAGAGGTATGCAATGTATATAGAACAAAAACAAAAATCTTGCTGCAGCGCTGCAAACGTGTACATATAGAGCCCCACAGTGATTTTAAAATATGTCCAAAGTACTGTATCTCACTGAAAACATTTAAACTGCACAAATTGTAACCCTTGAGCCTAGTATATCTCAGGCAACACAGGACTTCACAGCTCATTTGCTACACAATTATACCTTTACAATACACAAGACACGTACTATTGGACTGAACAAGAATTCAGGAGCAAGTATTGAGACAGCAGCATAATCATCGCATAGGTTGTTGTCATTTTTTGTTTGTTTTTTTGGCTGTGGAAAAGAACACACGCACACGGAGAGTACATTCACATCATATTTGAGTGCATATTATGTATAATACCAGTACAAGAGGGTCAGACTCCTCCTGGTGGGAAACCTTTTCGGTAGTAGTGTGTTCTGGACTCGCTTGGAAGACTAAATTTCAGGAAACTCTTGCTCTAGCTTTCATGTCCCATGTGCCCCCATACCACGTTGTTAAGTGTATGCATCCATTTGGCCAAAGTCCTTCCCCCCCCACCATTTTACAGCCCTTGCAGTACGACAGTATTTTCTCACCTCATGATTGCTTGCAGTCAGTGCTGTATGTAAAGGCAGGCCATGCGACAGCACTTTCACATGCTGATATTGAGATTACAGGAAGCACTTCTCAAATGCTTGCTTTTTTTCATTGTTTGGTTTCATTTTATAAGAAATCATGCCTCTAGCCGCTAGTGTTTGTTTTGCTTGTTACAAAAAGTCCGAAAATCTCTTTTCGTAGTTGATATCCATTGCCTATCGCCAGTGCTCTAGTTCAGTTTTCTTCTTTATTTGACGCCCATCATGTGTCAGTGAAGGATGGTTTGGGTGTAGGTGTCAAGTCCTAGGTTGGAAAAATAGAAAGGAAGGTTACAATGAATCTGCGATCTTACAAGAATCATGACATTCAGACCAAAATAGGAGTTTGACGTGGTCTATGTTTTGCAGCATGGTAGCTGGTCCAAGTTGGTCTACCAGCTCAAAACCAGATCTGCTATAGCTGGTAGTTCAACCAGATAGTTGCCATAAATGACCTTCCTATTTAAACTATACTTTTAAGTATACAGGTCTGAATGACACCAAATACCAGTTAACAAAACTTGAAGAAATGTGTACAGGATCTTTGAAAATCTACAGTAGGATAAAATTCCCAATAAGATAAAAGTTAGGAAAAATGTGTGCTTTTAGTACTCTTATAATAAAGGTTCTTTATTGGTATCAATGGTTTCATGAACATCCATGGCACCTCTGCAGGTTCCTACAAGAAAAAGGTTCTTTAGATTATTAAAATATTCTTCAAACTAAGAAAGAAACTCAAAACTTATTTGAGGAACAAGACATTCTTTAATGGCATTGCTGTGAAAACCCATTTTGGAACCTTTATTTTCAAGAGTGTAGCAAGACATTATTCCAAAACCAATAAAATTTTCATAAACATTATACAATATCCAACAAGAATCCAATTTTCTGTCATTTCAATTCTTCATAGAGGATTCTTATCAGATCCCATTAGGATTCCAAATTATGAGAGGATGGGAATAGGATCCTGTATACATTCCTTTATAGTTTTTTTGACCATAGGTAAAATACATAATCAAGAGTTATTCTGTAGCTAAAAGGGAGGGAGGGCAGACAAATGCTAACTGGACACTTTCATATATTAGTTTGAAATGGATAAGATGTCAGAGGAGTTTAGGAGTTAATGCAGTGGGGTGATCCGTGGGTTTTTAATAAAGTATAACACTTGTAGCATAACTGAGGACACACTTTATACAAAATTAGTAGATAAAATAGTTTTCATTTATATTTATTAACCCTAGTCTTGCTCAATCAGCTGATTTAGGCCCCCATTGCTTTCACTGTCGAACAAACCACCAGAGACATTATTTCATTCAAACACACTTACTAGCTGTAAATAAACGTTATCAGTATATTTCTGGAACAGAACTTCTTATATTCTTTAAAACTCCTTATACATTTACAACGTTGGATTTGATGCCCTCAATACCGCTGGATTATTAAATACTATGTTTTAGTTTTCTATATTTTGATTCATCTCATAAGACATCTAAACCTTAAACTAAAATACCTGGTTCATTCTCAGGAACGGTGCATTATGTCCCCATGAATTACTATTATTATTATTATTATTATTAAGATAGAATGTAGTCAAATAATTTATTAAAATTGTTTAAAATATTCTTTTATATCAGCATATTAGTCAATTTATTAGTCAAATTCATCAAACCTTGCAATCTACCAAAATTCTTAAATTCTTCATTTAGTGAAATTATAATATTCTATATAAATAATTATAATAACTGATACCAAAAGAATTTATAGTTGTCTAAAGTATATCTTTATCTGTTTAGAAGTTTATGGATTCCTGGTTTTAATGTACTATCATTCAAAATAGTTTTTATTTTATTTTTATTTAGCAATTATGTAATAATTTGATCAAGAGTGAGTTACAAAAGACATATTTTAAAATAATTGCTGTAAAAAAAAAGTATCATAGCTTTCACAAAAATATGAAGCCGAACAACTGTTTTCAACATTGATAATCAGAAATGTTTCTTGAGCAGCACATCAGCATATTAGAATGATTTCTGAAGCACCATGTGACACTGACGACTGGAGTAATGATGCTGAAAATCCAGCTTTAACATCACAGGAATAAATTACATTTAATATTTTAAATTTCACAAAATTACTGTTTTAGTATGTGTTTATCAAACAAATGCAGCCTTTCAAAAACATTAAAAATAGTAAAACCCACAAACATTTGAACAGTAGTGTAATACTTTAGGATAAGACTTAGTAATGATAAATAACTTGGCTCAAACTACATATTTAGGATTAAGGGCAATAGTTTAAGAATCTTACACTGAGAAACAAAATATTTGTTGATCACTAATGGTGTCCTTAAGGCCTGAGCTGGAAAAATATGATTTCCTGAAATTTGATTGAATCCCGTTGGTTAGCAGGATTACATTAGCACAAAGTGCAGCAATGTCTTGTACCTGCAGGGAGGAGTGAGGCAGACTCACTGCTTTACTCTCCGCAGACTCGCACATTTGACTATTTGAGCACCTCCCCTCTTCACATCCACAACATCCGGCTACGGTGGAGAGTAGGTGGGGGCGGGAGAGGAGAGGAGAGGAGCAGTGAAGAGCAGCATCCAGGGGAGGACAGAGAAATGAAGGGACGGGAGCGTGAATGAGCAGAAACAAGGAGTAACGGAACAGATGGAGAGGGCAAAGTAAAACAATTAGGTGATGTGTTAATGGAAAAGTTATCAAGTTCAATAGCAGAACGTGCAATAATACACAAAACAAGAAAATAGCATGGAGAAGATAACAGAAGAGATACACGGTTCAGGGTGAAATAAATAGGGGAGGATAAAGAGAACAGGAGGGAGAGAGAAAAGCAAATAGCATCAGAAAAGGCCAACACAGAAGGACGGGCACAGTCTGGGCAAAGTGAAGTTTAATTCAACTCGAGCGTATACAGGGAAACTTGACATCAACCATAGAGAAACGAATGATAATGAACATCAAATGAAGTTATCAATGAGGGTTAACTGGGACGCCCATAAAGAGGAATCACATATGAACCAACCTGGTGATGTCATTTCCTCTACAAGGTCTACAAGACACAAGATATACAGTGCATAGTGCTTACTACACTGTAAAACGTGGTAACCTGCAATAATTACCTTATAAAGATTTTTCGGTCACACTTTATATTAGGTGGCCTTAACTACTATGTACTTACATTAAAAAAATAAGTACAATGTACTTATTGTGGTCATAATGTATTGAAAACACTTTTGCCACTATTGAGGTGGGATACGGGTAAGGTTAGGGACAGGTTTGGTGGTCTGGGTAGGTTTAAGGGTGGGTTTAGGTGTAAGGGATGGGTCAACAGTGTAATTATAAATATGTAATTACAGAACTTAATTACAGATGTAATTACATATAGGTATTTTAAAAATATAAGTACAATGTAAAAACATGTATGTACACAGTAAGTGCATTGTATCAAATTATTAATTTAAATGTAAGTACATAGTAGTTAAGGCCACCTAATATAAAGTGGGACCGATTTTTCTTATATTTCTGCCTGCTTTAAAATACTTTTGCTGGTATAAATGTATATACGTTGACTTGAACTGGTTACTTTTAGGTTACCATTTTTTCAGTGTATTTTAAAAATAATATGTGAGACAATATGCAGTATGCAACACAGGTAAATTTCATTTAAATAAATTAATTCAGCAAAATGTCTCATCACTTGTCAGTCAGATTAAATAAGGAGTAATGAAAAAGATGTTAAATAAGGGTTGATGATTTTGGAAATGAATACTTCTGTATACCGCAAATTTGGGCAGATGTAATAGGTCAGTATTCCATGCACATAGATGTTTGCATAATATACTGCAGAAATAGTAGCATGAGTAGATGGTAGAATATAGCATATTATATTCTCCGAAATGCAACATTCAGTGTTATTTTTTCTCAAAATAACACTGAGCATCATTAATCCTGGTTCTGACTGATTCCTCTTTTTGGAACGGAAAGAAATTCAGGAAATGAAAAAAGTGCCCAAAAGAAAGAACAATGATGCACTGGGGTGAAATTAAGCACTATAATCCAATGATATGATTATCAATAATGACCAGTTCAAATCTGACTGGAGTGACCCAAAGTGATACTAAGCCATCACTTTAATATATATATATATATATATATATATATATATATATATATATAATATAAAGGACAATTCTAATATTAAGGCACATTTTTAATAAAATTTCTAAAGTTTAAAGTGCATCTATACAAGCTTACTAGCTATCATCCAGAGCATATTTTGTCCTCCCAACACTTTCAGGATCTTGGAACATGCTATTTTTTCCATTCAAATGTCCTTTTCCTCAATAAGCTGAAGAACTCTCGTTGCATTTCTTAAAGGTGAAGTGTTTAATTTCCTTTAAAGGATTCATGGAGCATTCTTGCAGATACATTATCTCCAGGCTGCATTTATAGGCTGCATCTTCTATAAGATCTACAATGCAAAAAACAAAACAAAAAAACAAACAAAAAAGACAGACAAAACTTTGGTGTTTCCTGGTCTAAGCCTTCAAGCATCTATCAGTTTGCTTATTCTCCTTCAAACCACACTCTGTCAGCCCAGCGAACTCAAAAGCCCACCTTGCTGTCACGGCCCAGGACGGCATAGCTCATGAACTGTTCTCCATCAACGTCTGCCTCATTGATATCCTGCGGCAGCCCTTCTATGATGAGTTCCTGTCCCCCTTCCTCCCCTTTTCCTCTCCGGACCACCTTCCTCACAATCTATGTCACGGATGGGTGAGATCATTGAGAATTGGTGGATGAGCAGAAGGTGCATGAAAAGGAATGAAGGAGAGGAAATGAAGAGATGGGAAACAGTGTAAGAAACATGCAAAAGTAATGTCTTAGGATGTTTGACAGAAAGGAAACATGTTCTTTAAAGTTGCACTTAATGTAAAATTGTGCAAACCATCTATTTTAACTCTGATATGCTGAAGCTCTCAAGAGCATCTCAACATAACAGTGTATTTCCTTGTCAATTATCATTAAATTACACAGCATGAGACTGCTACCAGCACACTTTACTTTTTGGATGGTACTCTGCAGGTGATGACTCTGAAGTGCCTGGTTTCCTTCAAAAATTATGTTTTGAATTGAGGTTCATCAAACCAGAGAATCTTGTTTCTCACAGTCTAAGGGTCCTTTAGGTGCTTTTTTTTTTTTTTGCAAATTTCAAGTGGGTTTTTGTGTGTCTTCATTGAGGAGAAGATTGAGTTTGGCCAAACCGACATAAAGCCCAGATCAGTGGAGTGTTGCAGTGATGTTTGTCCTTCTGTAGGTTTCTCCTATCTGCATATATGATCATGAAGCTCAACTAGAGTGACCACCAGCTTCTTGGTCACCAGTCTAGACAAAGCCCTTCTCCATCAGTTGCTCAGTTTGGCCAGGAGGCCAGCTCTAGGAAGAGTTCTAGTTGTTAAAAACATCTTCCATTATGGATAATGAAGGCTACATGATTCTGTGAACCTTCAATGAAGCAGAATTTTTTCATCTTCCCCAGATGTGTGGCTTGACGCAAACCTGTTTCTGAGCTCTACAGGCAGTTCTTTTGACCTCAGGGTTTGATTTTTGCTCTGATATACATTTTCAGCTGTTCGACCTTTTGTTAAGATGTGTGTGCCATTCCAAATCATACCCATTCAATTGAATTTGGCACAGGTTAAGTTCACTTGAAGTGTAGTAACATCTACAAGCAATATGAATACTCCTGAGCTAAATTTCAACTGTCCCAGATAAGGGTTTGAATACTTATGCAATGGAATCATTACATTTTTTTATTTGTAATAAATTTGCAAAGATGTTAAGAACCGGTTTCTTGCTTTGTCATTATGGTGTATGGAGTGTAGAATGATGTGGGGAAAAAAAGTAATTTAAAGCAATTTAACATAAGGCAGCACCAAATATGAAAAAAATGGTATGAATACTTTCGCAAGGCACTGTATATATATATATCAAACCTGCCTGGCCCTACAGGAAATAGTAATTGCCCCCTAAATCTAATGGGGTACATTAGCTTGTTACTAGGGTGATCAGATGGTATGTTGATAATGTTGTCATTGTAGTTTTGTATAAATTGAAAGTAGATTTATGCAAAACTACATTGACAACATTATCAACTTACCGTGCAATACACGATACCTAAAAAGGTTGATTGCATTTTTTTTTAGAAAACTGACGGGACACTGAGACGTCTGGTCACCCTAGTAACAAGCTAATGTCCCCCATCAATGATTATCCAGTGAAGGACAGGCTGATTTTGTCTACATTATGTTGTACGCATGAGTAGGCCTATACCTAATAAAACCACCGCTTAAACTGATCTCTAACTTCTTAAACTTAAGCTGAACATGCCCCAGTTTCTTGACCCCGCCCCCCATGTCAAAACAGTGCCATGAAGTGAAGCACAAAGGGAAAACGGTATCGCGACTCGTGAGCTCACGCTTCACTGAAATGCAACATACATGGAGCATTGCAAATGAATTAGTAGGTGTGAGCATGGAAAATATGTGTTGTAGAGATAAAATACAATCAAAGTTCATAAGCTTCTTTTAACTGTCATTGATTTTTGCAATGAATTATATCTTAATTTTTGCAATTCTTTATTTCTGTTTGCAAAACTTAATTTTTTCTCTCAATACTTTATCTTTATTTTGCAATCTTTATTTTTCTTTGCAAAACTTTATTTTCTTTTGCAAAACTTTATTCTTTTGCATATATATGTGGCATTAAATTGACTCCATAATCCATCCGTGCTGGATATAAGTCTGGGTCGCTAAAGACCTGAATATGTAATGACTGGCGAAATATTCATACAGTTTAAAGTCTTAAAATGTCTTAAATCTTAGAACATTAAGCCTTAAATATCAAATAGTCAACCATTTAAATGATGGGGTCTTAATTACAACAATAAATGTCAGCATGTTATCTCTGCCATACTGATCTAAAGAGAATGCCATTTTTCCCTGTCCCGCTTTTTGTAGAATAAATGTAACGGCACATCAGACGGAGTGGGATCCATAAGCAGCTTTATTGAGAAACCAGACAGACAGAGTCAAAATACCGGCAAACAGTTCTGGAGTAGGCTAGGCAGAGACAACGTCACAGAGCAAGCAAGGGTCAGGGCAGGCGGCAGAGATCAGAGTCCAGTATGCAATATCCAAGTCGAGGCAGGCGGAGAACGATCACAAGGTCAGTGGGCAACAGAGTCAAAACCAGGAAAACAAACACGGGTAGATAACGCTTGGAATGATAGCTGGGCCAGTCAATACTTCGCGTGGATCAGAGTGTGAGTGCTGCTTATATGTGAGAGATAATGAGGAACAGGTGGTGGAGTGATTAGTCCAGGTATGTGGGATCATGGGAAGTTGAGTTCGGGCAGAATGATCAGAATTCGGGTGACAGTTCCCTCTGGTGGCGAGAAGGAGGTAACACCGGAGTTCCGTTTGTAACAGAGCCCTCCCCCTGCGAGCGGCTCCTGACGCGAGGAGGTAAGCGGCGCCGGGGTCTTCCTCGAGGTCGGGGAGCTGGTCTTTCCGGGTGGTTCCTATGGAATTCCTCAGTGAGTGTGGGGTCCAGGATATCTCCTGCGTTGACCCAGGAACGTTCCTCCGGACCAAACCCCTCCCAGTCGACCAGATATTGCAGAGTCCTGCCCCGACGCCGAGAGTCTAGCAGCTCGTGCACCTCATAGGCCTCCTCGCCGTCAATCAGGAGAGGAGGGGGAATCTGTGGCTCGGGTTCCTCCTCCGGCGTCCCTCTCGGTCCACCAGCGGGTTTCAGTAAGGAGACATGGAAGGTAGGAGAAATACGGTAGTTAGCAGGCAGTTCTAGACGAAATGATACTGGGGTGATTTGTCTGATGATTTGGAATGGGCCCACATACCTGGGGTTGAGTTTCTTGCTGGGAAGTCGTAGACGCAGATCTCTTGTGGATAGCCAGACCCACTGACCTGGTGCGTACGTGGGACCGGCGCGACGATGACGGTTAGCCTGTAGTTCCTGGCGCCTGACAGCTCGTAACAGGTGCGTGTGTGCACGATCCCAGACCGCCTCGCTGTTCTGCAACCATTCCGTGACTGACGGTAGATTGGTGGGTTCACCGGACCATGGGAACATAGGTGGTTGGAAGCCCAGAACACATTGAAATGGGGTCAGTCCAGTGGCGGGTTTTACTAGGGAATTTTGGGCATATTCCGCCCACATCAGGTATCTACTCCACTCGGTCTGGCACTGTTGGCAGTAGGATCTCAAGAACCGGATTACTTCCTGATTTAGGCGTTCTGACTGCCCATTTGACTGGGGATGGTAGCCTGAGGTGAGACTGATATTGACGTTAAGGTGCCTGAAGAAAGCAGACCAGACCCGTGAGGTGAACTGGGGACCCCGGTCTGACACTATGTCCTCTGGGAGACCATACAATCGGAATACCTGATTGCACAACAGTTCGGCGGTCTCGAAAGCAGTAGGCAGTTTGGGTAGTGGTAGTAGCCGGCAGGCCTTAGAGAATCGATCTATGATCGTCAGGATGGTGGTGTTGCCTTGTGAGTTGGGCAGATCTGTGATGAAGTCAATCGCGATGTGGGACCAGGGTCGTTGTGGTGTGGGTAGTGGTTTGAGTAGGCCTGCCGGGAGTTGTCTGGGGCTCTTTGAAGAGATGCAGGTATTGCATTGTTTGATGAATTGGGTGGTGTCAGTCGATAGTGTGGGCCACCAGAAGCGGTTTCTGAGCAGGTGTTCAGTGGCGGTTATGCCAGGGTGACCGGAGCTGGGTGTGGCATGCACCTGTGTGAGCACTCTTTGTCGGAGGGGTTCAGGAACAAAAGTGAGATTAACTGGGCACTCAGCGGGGACCTGAATCTGTTGGTTCATCTGCTCAATTTCGGTCATTAAGTCCCATTGCACGGGAGCCACCAGTAACTTGGTGGGTAGAATGTTATCACAGGTGCTAGTTTGAATGCTGTGGTCTGTCTGACGTGAGAGAGCGTCGGCCTTTGTGTTCTTGGTGCCCGGCCTGTAAGTAACTGTGAATCGGAATCTTGTGAAGAACAATGCCCACCTAGCCTGCCGCGGGTTGAGTCGCTTGGCGGAACGTAGGTACTCTAAGTTCTTGTGGTCCGTTAGCACCACAAATGGGTGAGTAGCGCCCTCCAGCCAGTGGCGCCATTCCTCCAGAGCGAGTTTCATGGCCAAGAGCTCACGATTGCCCACATCATAGTTTCTTTCAGCCACAGACAATTTTCGGGAAAAGAAAGCACAGGGGAACATTTTGGAAGGTTCACCATGTCGTTGCGAGAGAATTGCCCCAACCCCAGAGTTAGAGGCGTCTACCTCGACGATGAATTGGCGGTCGGGGTCTGGATGCTTAAGGATGGGAGCAGACGTGAAGCGGGTCTTAAGTTCCTGAAAGGCACGGAGAGCTTCTTGAGACCATTGGAGCTTGGAAGTGTCACGCTTGGTCATGGTAGTTAGTGGGGCTGCGATGGTACTGAAACTCCGAATGAAACGGCGGTAAAAGTTGGCGAATCCCAAGAAGCGTTGCATTTCCTTTACTGTCTTAGGTTGTGGCCAATCCAGCACTGCTTTTACCTTTCCTTCATCCATTGCCACCCCATGTTGGCTAATTATGTAACCCAGGAATGATGTGCTCGTCTGGTGAAATTCACATTTCTCTAGCTTGGCGCAGAGTTGGTGTTGTATCAGACGTTTAAGAACTGCTCGAACGTGTTGGATGTGTTCCTTGATCGTGCTGGAATAGATCAGGATGTCGTCGATGTAGATGATTACCCCTTTGTCGAGCATGTCTCGAAAGATGTCATTCATAAATGATTGGAAGATGGAAGGACTGTTTGCAAGGCCGAACGGCATAACCCGATATTCATAGTGCCCACTAGTGGTGGAAAATGCCGTCTTCCATTCATCTCCCCTTCTGATACGGATGAGATTATAAGCGTTGCGGAGGTCTAACTTGGTGTAGAACTTGGCTTGGCGTAGTTGTTCGAGGGCAGCAGGAACTAGTGGCAAGGGATAACGGAACTTGATGGTGTTGTCATTAAGGCCCCGGTAATCGATGCACGGCCGCAATCCTCCATCTTTCTTTTTCACGAAGAAGAAGCCCGCCGACGCAGGAGATGTCGATGGTCTAATAAATCCTTTGGCCAACTCCTCTTCAATATACTGCTTCATGGCGGCAGTCTCTGGCTGAGAGAGCGGAAAAATCCTGCCTTTGGGAGGAGTAGTGCCTGGGATGAGGTCAATGGCGCAATCTACCGGTCTGTGACTGGGGAGTTGTGTGGCTCTCCTCTTGTTGAAAGCCTCCGCGAGATCTGTGTATTCGGGTGGTAAGTCTGGGATCTTTGTTCTCAGTTCCGGTGATGAGGAAGGTTTAACTATTTTCAGCAGACAGCGCTCCTGGCATGTTGACCCCCATTCCGTGATTTGCCCTTCTCTCCAGGAGATTTGTGGATTGTGAGTACGCAGCCAGGGGAGGCCAAGGATAAGTGGGTGGTTGGGTGACTGGATGACATAAAACTGAATGGTCTCCATGTGTAGGTTTCCAAGTTGCATCTTGATTTCTTCGGTGAGGCGGCAAATCCTCCCCTCACCGAGCGGGCGTCCGTCTAGCGCTTCCACTGCCAAGGAGGAGTTACAATGGGTTAGTTTCAAATGGTGCTGTCGAACAAATTCAGCAGAGACGAAATTCCCTGCAGCCCCTGAGTCTATAAGTGCCGTTGTCTGAATTACTTTGGCCTGGGTGGTTAAAGTGACTGGTAATTTGAGACTTGAGGTTAAGGAACTGGTGATGACATTCGTACTCACCGATCTTGGGCTGGTAGCCGGACGAACTGGGCATGTAACCTTAACATGGCCGGCCTGACCACAGTAAAGGCATAACTGGTTCTGCATGCGGCGCTCTCTTTCTTGAGGAGTCAGGTGAGTAAATCCCAGCTGCATGGGTTCGTCG
Organism: Acrossocheilus fasciatus; assembly: GCA_036784905.1. Classification (NCBI taxonomy): domain Eukaryota; kingdom Metazoa; phylum Chordata; class Actinopteri; order Cypriniformes; family Cyprinidae; genus Acrossocheilus; species Acrossocheilus fasciatus. The sequence continues at coordinate 33,932,976 of CM071942.1, read as the reverse complement.
GTTGGGCTTGGTTCGGGAATGGCACGGGATGTGGAGCGGCCTGGGCGGCGTGATCGGATGAGGTTATCCACGTGAATGGTTAGATCCATGAATTCTCTCAAATTTCTCCCCTCATCGCGGCATGCCAGCTCGGATTGTAATTCAGCATTCAACCCCTTCCTGAAAAGGAGTTTGAGAGTATCCTCTACCCACGTTGTTTGGGCTGCTAACGTTCTGAATGATAGGGCGTACTCTGCAGCTGATCTCCTTCCTTGACTGAGAGTTAATAGTTGCTCACCCGCACTCTTGCCCTCAGCGGAGTGTTCGAAAACCTCTCTGAAGTCCCGGAGGAAGGAGTTGAAGGTGGGGAAAGCTGATCCATCATCCCTCCAGAGAGCCGTAGCCCAGTCCAACGCCTTTCCAGAGAGCAGTGAGCAAACGAATGCAACGCGACTAGAATCAGTGGGGTAAAGAGTGGGTTGCTGTTCAACGAACAGAGCGCATTGCATCAGAAATCCCTTACATCTGGCTGGCTCGCCGTTAAACTTCTCAGGGAGAGCAAGGCGGGGATTTAGGGACGGAGCCGGTAGGGATGGTGGGCTCGTGGGGACCGCTGGTGGCGGTTGAGCAGCTGCCTCGGGTTGTGGGAGACGGAGTCCCTGTACCGCTCTAACAAGTTCCTCAGTTAGCGTGGTGAGTCGGCTGAGTTGATGCTGGTGCATGGCGAGTTGAGAGGCCTGAGTAGAGAGCTCGGTAGACAGTTGCATAATCGCTGCTGGATCGTAAGTTGGCGAAGTATTCTGTAACGGCACATCAGACGGAGTGGGATCCATAAGCAGCTTTATTGAGAAACCAGACAGACAGAGTCAAAATACCGGCAAACAGTTCTGGAGTAGGCTAGGCAGAGACAACGTCACAGAGCAAGCAAGGGTCAGGGCAGGCGGCAGAGATCAGAGTCCAGTATGCAATATCCAAGTCGAGGCAGGCGGAGAACGATCACAAGGTCAGTGGGCAACAGAGTCAAAACCAGGAAAACAAACACGGGTAGATAACGCTTGGAATGATAGCTGGGCCAGTCAATACTTCGCGTGGATCAGAGTGTGAGTGCTGCTTATATGTGAGAGATAATGAGGAACAGGTGGTGGAGTGATTAGTCCAGGTATGTGGGATCATGGGAAGTTGAGTTCGGGCAGAATGATCAGAATTCGGGTGACAGTTCCCTCTGGTGGCGAGAAGGAGGTAACACCGGAGTTCCGTTTGTAACAATAAAGTCCTGGTCAGATGGTTTAGAGTAACGTTAGCTGCCTTAACTGTTCCCTCAATAATGTGTTTAATTACCCACTATAATCCTAGCGAAAATTAACATTAGCACTGAACAAAATATTTGGTCCCACTTTATATTAGGTGGCCTTAACTACTATGTACTTACATTTGAATTACTCATTTGGTACAATGGACTTATTGTGTACATACATGTTTTTACATTGTACTTATATATTTTTAAAAATACCTATATGTAATTACCCAGAATACCTATATGTAATTAACCCATCCCTTACACTTTAACCCACCCTTAAACCTACCCATACCACCAAACCTGTCTCTTACCTTACCAGTATCCCCCCTCAATAGCAGCAATAGTGTTTTGCAATACAGTATGAACACAATAAGTACATGGTACTTATTTTTTCATGTAAGTACATAGTAGTTAAGGCCACCTAATATAAAGTGGGACCAAATATTTAGTATTGCCCTTTGTGCCTAACTTAACCAAGAAAAAATTATTTGTCCTAAAATATGGAATAAATGTGATAAAGAAAGCATTAAATTTACCTTTCCCATACATGTTGACACATTGTTACAACACAAATTTTATGTTTTAAAACAAATTATTAAAAAAACTATTTGTATTTCTTGAAAATTGTCGCTTCAATTAATGTTTTGCAAGATAGAACCTTATAATTCCAACCGGAAAATGACTTTTTAGAATTAGAAGGTTCTATCTGCATTTGACCTGTTCCAAAAATCCCCATTTAAAAATTTGAGAGGATTTTGATATTGTACATTTAGAATACATTTAGGGTTTCTGTCATTTTCATGTAGGAAAGAGACTTGTTCCCCGTATCATTTTTGCTATATGGAATGCAAAAACATTGAAGCTCAATATCTCAAAACCACTCAGAATGCAGGCAGAACCATATAATTCCAAGGCGATGAACTGCAATCAAGCGTTTGCGATAACTGGCAATGAGTCTTTCACATCGCTGTGGAGGAATTTTGTCCCACTGTTCTTTGCAGAATTGTTTTAATTCAGCCACAGTGGAGGGTTTTCAAGCATGAATGGACTGTTTAAGGTCATGCCACAGCATCTCAATTGGATTTAAGTCCGGGCTTTGACTTGGCCACTCCAAAACCTTAATTTTGTTTTTCTTGTGCCATTCAGAGGTGGACTTGCTGGTGTGTTTGGGATCATTGTCCTGCTGAATAACCCAAGTGTGCTTGAGCTTGAGGTCACAAACTGATGGCCGGACATTCTCCTTCAGGATTTTCTGATAGAGTGCAGCATTCATGGTTCCATCAGTTATAGCAAGTCATCCAGGTCCTGAAGCTGCAAAGCAGTCCCAGACCATCACACTACCACCACCATGTTTGACTGTTGGTATGATGTTCTTTTTATGAAATGCTGTGTTGGTTTTACGCCAAATGTAATGGGACACACACCTTCCAAAAAGTTCAACTTTTGTCTCGTCAGTCCACAGAATATCTGCCCAAAAGTCTTGGAGATAATCAAGATATTTTTTGGCAAATGCGAGATGAGCCTTTGTGTTCTTTTTGGTCAGCAATGGATTTTGCCTTGGAACTCTCCCATGGATGCCATTTATGCCCAGTCTCTTTCTTATTGTTGAATCATGAATCATGGGTTCTTTTATGACCTCCGGGATGAGTTGTTGTTGCGCTCTTGGAGTAATTTTGGTAGGCCAGCCACTCCTGGGAAGGTTCACCACTGTTCCAAGTTTTCTCCATTTGTGGATAATGGCTCTGACCGTGGTTCACTGGAGTCCCAAAGCCTTAGAAATGGCTTTATAACCCTTTCCAGACTGATACATGTCAACTATATTGTTTCTCATCTGTTCTTGAATTTATAAAATAATCAGCTTTCTAAAATAATGTGGTTAATCACAGTTCTTTCATGATTTAACAGGAGGGGGAAATTAATTTTTCACGTAAGGCCAGGTAGGTTTGGACAGCTTTTTCCCCTTAATAAATGAAATCATCATTTAAAAACAGCATTTTGTATTCACTTGAATTATATTTGTGTAATATAAAAATTTGTTTGATGATCTGAATCTTTTAAGTGTGACAAATAAGCAAACAATTATTGGGTATAATAAGCAATTTAACTTTTTTTTTTTTTTAATTTGTAAAGTTCACTACTCAAAGAAATAAGAACATAGACCCCTTTATCTTTTTTAGGGTTCTTAGAAGCAAAAGTCGCCATAGTTGGGTAAGAAGTTTAAATGGAAATGGTGAACTAACGACCTAACTAATCACTTAACTAAATATCCATGATAGGTACGGTGGTCAGAAGAAAGAAAGATGTCACATTTACAGTTGTTGTATTAGAAACAGTGAAGTAGCGTCCTTAACTAGTTTTCTGAAATTAAAAGGGCCTGTATATCGAATTAAAAACTCAGCAACTTATTCACTCATTCCCGCACTCGTGCATACGGCAAAGCTCTTTTTTGTTCTTTGCTTAGAATTTAAGAGAAGTTGGAAATACTTTTGCAGTGACGCTGTTAATGAACATCCAGACTGAGATTCAGTATTTCATAGACAACCTAGGAAGTTGGGTAGGTCTGGTTTTTAAAATTTGTTACAAGATGTTCACAAAAAAAAAAAAAAGTGATTAATACATGTAATACTCTAACATGACACAAAGTATGGTGTATATATGAATTTTTGTTAAAAATAAAAACATAATCAGAGAGCCCTTGTATTTCATCACAAATATCTTAATTTGTGTTCAGAACATGAACGAAGGTCTTACAGGTTTGGAACGACATGACGGTGAGTAATTTATGACAGTATTTTCATTTTTGAGTGAACTATCCCTTTTAATAACTGCAAACGGTTCGTGAAAAGGGACAATTCCTAGTTTCTCTCTGTGCCAACTTGGGTGGACTTCTTTCACATTTTTACATTTGTCATAATGTATTCTGGGATTGTCTTCTCTGAGAACGATACATGAGATGCTTCCTTAGAATTTGGTCTAAATGAGGTAGCCTACTTTTTGGCACAGCAGCTACCTGAAATGCTGTCTATATGGGCAGCTCATTAGGTTTTGAAACAGAGCAACAAACCCAACCATGTTCATTTGAGCAGCTTAACAAAATAATTGTTGAGATGCATTTGAAATGGATTTGGAATGGTAAATGAAAAAAGCAGGATGGACTGCTGACCTTTTTGGTGACGATGTTGCCATGCTCATCTGTAAATTGCTCCTCGCTCACTTGCTCTCCAGGAAGATCCTCTGCCTCATCACCCTAGGTGAGATATGACAACAGCAACTTAAAAAAGCGACATGGTCTATTGTGTGCTTCATGCACTCTTTGATTTGATATGCTCGCAATCGTCCTGTCTATAGTCAATAATGGTGATGATCCGCGATCATGCAAAACTAAGACTTTGATGAAGAGGCTAATGTATCTATCATGAGTAGGATACATCTCTGTTTACCAGTGTTTCCAGCTGGTATTGTGAATTTGTGATGCAGGGTGATAGAAATGCCACAATTTAATGATTAAATGCAGAAAACAATAAAAATGTGAAAAATTATTTAAAATTAGTCATTCAGTTTTACATTCATTATATTTACTAGGACATCTACAAAGTATTTTACCGTTTTTCAATATATATCAGAGTATTTTCATATTTAACTTTACTAAATTCCAAAGCATAATGTTGTACTTTTTACTCCCTTACATTTCATTAAAAAAAATATTGTTCCTTATGTCAAACTGAAGAAGCAGACACCCACTCCCAGATGTGATCATGATATCCAATTTATGAATGAACCGATTCTTTTCGGGTTCGAAAATAGCCATGAAAGATTCATTTTGCAAAACTGATCTGATTGCAGCAGTTGAAGAAATAAATCAATAACATTCTTCCTAAAACGTTAACATATTTTGCCCCATGTTATATCTGTTTTTTTATTGTCACCACACAGTTTGTTTTTCTTCATTTTAAAATAGTATATGGTATATTTTATTTTCACTTGTTTGCACACTTGCACAATAACTTAATTAGATGTTATAAAATATTGAAGTTTAATATTTTGACAATGTATGTTTTGGTAATAAAATGTATTTGCAGATTTGCAGATCAATACTTGTGTGTCTTCTTCCACTAATCTTCCTTATTATAATTAAATAAATATATAAAATAAATAAATAAACAAACAAACAAACAAACAAACAAATATTGTTCATCAATCAGTATTTTTTTACTTTTAATTCTTAAGTACATGTAAAATCAAGTACTTTTGTACTTTTACTAAAGTTAAATGAAAAAATGAGAACTTATATATTTTTTTTAAAGAGGTAATATGTCTGGGTAACTGTACTTTTACACAAGTACTTGATTTATGTACTTTGTACACCACTGAAATTATCTAAATTGACATGAGTAATACATTTTTTTTTTTTTTTTTTTTAAATCTTTTGACAAATAAGAGGCTATTGCATTTTAAAAACATAACAAACATTTCCGACCTTTATAGACAGGTTTTAAAGGAGACAATACTATATTTTTGTGCCAAAAACTACCAAAATTACAAGTGAACCTCAAGTGAACATTTAAAAAGCATGTCATGATCCCTTTAAAAGTGTGTCCTTCAGGAGTTCGGCAAACAGGAAAGGTTGGCAATCTCTTAGATATTGTATAAATATCTAACCAATAAAACGTTGATATAAAAAAAGCATAAGAATGTGTATGAGGAATGCAGGAATGCAACATGTGTCAATGACTAGACTAACCTCAAATACAGAGCTTGTAACATCCAGTGCTCAGTACCATATGTCTGCTTTAATATTCATCCTAATGTTCTATGAGAACTATCTCACATTTCACTCACACCGAACCAACTATAGCTGTTCACTGTACTACTGTTCTTACAGGTCACTGGCATTTCATGCTTGCTTGCAGAAGTGCACTCAAACGAGGTCAAATGAAACTGAAACCAGCCACCCAAGTATCACTGTAATCCCCTAGATTTACAGCCTACTACAGCTGAAGTCTCTGCTATTTCTCTTTTATGGCACTGTCTTTAAGAAATATCCCAGATTATATATCAACAACAGTCGTCGGTACCTTCAGTATAACTCTGCGGCGCACAACTCGAGTGGTGACGTTTTCCTCTTCATCAGCCACACCTTCATTCTCACCCAACTCACGATCCAGCTGAGTGTGAATGTAGGACAGCACCGATCGGACAGAGCTGCTGGCGATATGCAAGACGTTTTGGCAGCTGATGACCATGAAGGCCAACAGCACGAAGCTGAACAGCAGCTCAGTCACCAGTGCCCACATAGTGTGGCGGTCGCTCTCCCACAAGCACTCAGAAACACACGCTCCAACAGCGAGGTGAGGTCCAGAGATTTGGGGAAGGATGTAATCTTCCCCTAGTTTCCGTCTTCCACTCTGTCCACAGCTTTCATTTAAAGAAAGCCGGCAATTCTTAATCTGAGCCTATTCCTTCCTCTGTCATTTCCACATTCAGCTGTGTTGGGAATGTGGTTGGCTTTAGCTTCCTTTTTTGACTGCACTCTCTCTCTCTCGCCCTCTCTCTCTCAGCCTTCCAAAAACATCTCCCTTCTGTCTAGTGTCTGATTGCACATGTGATCTGTATGCTTTAAATACCCACAATGTGAGGACAACTCTCTTGTTGTGGCTCTTAGTTTGTGAGTGAACAAACAGCTGCTAACATTTCAACAACAGCATTTTCACACCAGGTGCCTCCTTTGGTTTACATGTGGTATTATACACAGTTAAACTAAGCAGACACGATAGAAAGTACAAAAGAACAGCATTTATTTAAAATAGAAGTCTTTTGTAGCATTATAAATGTCTTTACTGTCACTTTCACATCAAGTTAATGTGTCAGTGCTGAATAAAAGTATTATTCAGCAAAGACACATCAGATAAAAAATAAAAAAAAAAATAAATAAAAGTTACTGACTCTTATTGAACAGTAGTGTACATTGTAAGTGCATTTCTGGCAACGCATTTTTTAATTCTGGTATCCAGCAACATGCAGTTCAAATAACTTGACTTTAACTCAGAATATTCCTTATAAACTTTTCACCTCCACTCATAAAATGTTTCACGTTTTTCATGCAAATGATAAAAAGTCAGTTATTTCCCTTTATCATTTACGCACAATTTTCACAGCTAAAAAAGAACACTATATATCTTTGAGAAACCATTGTAGTTTATGACCTTACTGTCCATGCTTTCCAAATCCATATATAACATTCCTCCCCCCACTAGCCAGTGCAGCAGGAGCAGCCCTTTGGATGACAGAAGGAGACAAGATCTATTTTTAGAAACCAATGGGTTGTGTCCTTCTAGGGGCTGGCTGTACTGTATGTGTGTGTACACCTGGTATTCCCTATGTTATGTCCTCACAAGGATCATAATAATTTTTGACTTTGAATGAAGTTTTGACAGAAGGAAGTTTTTTGAAAATCTAAAATAGCAGAAAGTTTTGTGTGAGGGGTAGGTTTAGGAGTAGGGTAAAGTAAATACAGTCTGTACAGTGTGAAAAGCATTATGCCTGAGGGATGTCTCTATAAAACATGAAAACCTGTGTGTGTGTGTGTGTGCGCGCGTGCATGCGTGCGTGTGCATATTGCACCATGAGTAAGTACAAACAATTGTATACTTGAGTTTCTATCAGCCTTAGGGGAACAAATATTTTTCGAAGCTAATTATCCATGTCTACTTATTGTAAGCCACTTTGGGCTTGTTTTAATAGTCACTTGTAATATGGTCTGTCACGGATGGCATTTTGGGCTTGCTGGTGCTTGGTCTTAATGTCATTATTCATTGTTTTAATGTGTTTTAGCATTTCCTTTCACTCCCCACCCATTTCTTCCCCTAGCCCAATGATGCATAAATTCACATTGTTTTTCAAATCTAGTCACAAAATATTAAAATGACTGAAGGCTAGTAAGTAATTCTCCTGAAGTACACTATGCAACATTTTTAAATAGTAAACAATAAACCAAATCACACAAACAAAGCCTGCTGTCTTCACTACAAAGGTTTAAAACAGTATAATTCGGAAAGGTGCAAATGTTGGTTAGCATACCACGTAATGTCACTACAAATTACTTTTAGGTTTGAAAATACTTTTTAAATAAGTTTGCAATAAAAGCAGATTTTTTTTTTATGGGGAGATACCAACCTCCATGGCTCTCCCCCTGGAGAAAGTCTGCCTAACATCTGCCTTGATAACCAGTCTCATTATAGCCTTGAGGTCAATGACAGTTGAGTTGAATGACAGACAGTGTCATAGAATACCAAAGAAATTTATAAGAAGTTCCATAACCCAATCCTACCGGTGGCAGAATTATTTGTGACTTCATCCATCATATCATTGCAGGTCAAGGCAAAAACAAATAATCAATACATGACAAAAAATGTCCATGATATGTGAAAAAAAAAAAAAACGAATTAAATCAGATAAAATGAATCTGAATCAAGTTCCTTCCCAACTCTTACCTGTCCTCTTAGACGCATGTCCTCCCAAGCCCGGATGTTAGCTGTTCTATGCGGGAAGCCTAGTCCTTTCTCAAAAGGCTGAGTTCCCTGATAATGCCCATGGATGATCTCAGAGTGCCCTATGTCCCGCACTGGTTCAATTAGGGCTTCCTGGGCTAGGCAAGACTGCTTAGAATCACAGTCCACTGTGGCTCGTACTGATGACATCATAGACTCCATTGCCTGTCTAGGAAGAGAGCACTGTAGAGATCCAACTCTGTTCTGGGTTTGTTCTGGGGCTGAGTGCCAACCAGGAGCCCCCTGATCCTGTAGATAAGATAGGAAGGACCCACCACTTAACCTGAGAAATGAGACAGAAAATTAGAAAGAGGTAATGACAATGTAGTTGGCAGTAATCACTATGAGTGGAAGTAATTTACTCTGTTCCAAAGAACCACAGATAGTCAGTGAAAAGAAGTTATCAAATAAACACAGGCCATGCAATTCATCATTCATATCGTCGCTGTCGGGCAGAAACCTCCTATATCCAAATTTTGTCAATTTCATATTTTTTCACGAATTAATGCTATTGGTCAGTCCCCACGTGCGTCTGTTATTTATTTATTTATTTTTTTATAAATTATTAACCAATCTAAACTGTTGAAAATAGCTTGAGAGCAAATCTCTTAACTCCACTGGACACTTCAACTGTCTGAGAAGTCTCGTAACTCCACCTCTTCTTCACTCCACAGATTTTATTTATGGGAGAAAAAAGGGCTGTCTACTGGTGCCAAGTAAGCCTAACTCTGTCTGTTTTTTAGACAATAACGAGTGAAAATAGTTAGATTAGATACACTTGAGTAGGCCTGTTTTGTTAAAAATCAATAGCTGTAATGCCTCGGTGCAGAAGGAAGCCCGTGAGCCATGAAGGTAAATTTGCGAGCCGATTAGGCTAATTTCCGCCTATTAGACAGCCTAGTCAGCTCATCGTTTTTTGTACTGCATCACTTATAGCTCTTAAACTTTTAAAATAGAGTTTAGGAAGATGTATGTAACCACAATCGTTAGCTTTGGTTAACTATTGAAGCCTTTTCTCTTGTCAAAAGGCTCAACACGACCGCCGACTTTGCGTGCAGATTAATTTCCGCCTATTAGACAGCCTCAGTTTATTTTGGTATTGCATCACTCATAGCTTTAACGTTTAAAATAGAGTTTAGGAAGATGTATGTAACCATAATCATTAGCTTTGATTAGCTCTTAAAGCCTTGTCTCTTATCAAAAGGCTCAACGTGACCGCAGACTTTGATGAACACTGCTGGCAGCAGTGACGTCTGTTTCCGTACCATTCTTATCAATAACAGCGTAATCTAGTATCTCCCTGCTCCCAAGTCATAAATCTTGTATCTCCGATTAAACATGATTTTGGGGAAATGTTGTGTTAATGTTGGTACACAACAGTATATGACAGCAATATAAGGTATAATACCAACTTTAACGATACAATGTTTAATAACTCAAAAAACATGCTGTTTTTTTAATTTCCTGAAAAATAATGATTTTGGACATGCGAGGATTCCACCCGACAGCGACGATAAAGTCTCTATGAAAAGGTTTGATGAGTGCAGTTGTCTTTCCTGTGTTAATGTATTTCCTATTGCAAGGGTGTCCAATCCTGCTCATGAGTGGCCACTAAAAGAGTTTAGTTCCAAACTGCTCCAAAACACCTACCTGGAAATTTCTAGTAATCCTGGAGCCCTTGAGTAACAGGTTTAGGAGTGTATAATTAGAGTTGAAGCAAAACTATGGTCATCTAAACCTGTTTCTGGAAGGCCACTGACCTGCAGAGTTTAGGTCCAACTCTAATTAAACAGCTAATCAAGGTCTTCAGATTCACTAGAACAGTGGTTTTCAATCCTGGTTCTGGGGACCCACTGTTCTGCACATTTTGTATGTCTCCATTATTTAACACTGATTCAGATCACCAGCTCATTAGGTGAAAGCGCCATGAAATCAGCTGAGAGTGTCGGATAAAAGAAACATGTGCAGAGCAGTGGGTCCCCAGGACTAGGATTAATGCTGCATTCGCATGCTATCGGAATTATCGTAAATACGAGCTTTATAGTCAGAAATTGGACATGAACGGCCTTAGAGAGGCCTTATGGCAAATTTGTGACTGGGAAATTTACTATAATTCCGATAGCACGTGAATGCAGCATAAAAACCACTGCACTAGAAACTTCCAGGCAAGAGTATTGTGGCTGGTTGGAGCTAAACTTTGCAGGACAGTGGCCCTCAAGGAGCAGGATTACACACCCCTGTCCTGTTGCAATAGAAACTTGAGGTGTGATGTATCAATGGGCTCATCCTTTTTCATTATATAGCCAAAAGCCTTTTGTTTAACCAAAAGCTATATTAACTATATAAACCAAACACTTGATGGTTTGTACCATAGATCAGGGGTTTTCAAACCTGTCCTGGAGGACCCCCAGCCCTGCACATTTTGTATGTCTTCCTCATTTAACACACCTGATTCCACTCATAAGCTCGTTAGTAGAGACTGCAAGTACTAAACTGGGTGTGTCTGATTAGGGAGACATACAAAATGTGCAGGGCTGGGGGTCCTCCAGGACAGGTTTGATAACTACTGCCTTAGACAAACACAGTGAGTGACACTTACATTTTCAGTCATTTCATTTGCAACCAGTTCAAATTTGGATACAGATGAGTATAGCCAACCGAAGACAAACCAAAGAACTACAAGCTATTGCTAGTCAGAGGCAATAGACCCTTTTCACATGACGTCACACAACTTCCGTTCTGACGCGAAGCAGGGTATTCTTACTTCCTCCAGCATAGGAAAGCGCTATCACTACCAGCACGGAGTTCACCCAGATGCTTGTACATCTGCCAAAAATATGGTTAGAGGATGACTGCCGCTGTCTACTGTCGTCCTTATTCAAGGCGAGGCGTCTGGCATCTTAAAACAAATTTACCAAATACCGGTCGGCGCGATTTGCTGTTTGAAGTCGAGGGAGGAGTTGGAAATGAGGCACTATAAAAAGTCATACTTTCTGATTCCCGCCACTCTGGCACAATGTTTACTGTCTTTATTGCAGTTAGATGAAGTTGGTTAGATATATTTGTCAAATAAACAAACGTTTTAGAAATTTACATGTGGTAACGGAAAGCCTTTTCATCCAGTAATTTATGTTCTGCTTAATACAGCGCCTGTATGTACAAGAATAGTTCAACATAACAAGCTTGTACTACTATTGTTTTTTTAACATCACATTGCATATAGCCTATAACGAAAATAAAATACAATCGATCATATTAATCAATAATAATTCACAAAGAAAAAACAGGGTATACAACAGGGTAGTTAAATTGAAAGTGAATGGAGGAATTTAAGTAATTATAGAAGTCCAAAGTTCTATACTACGCTGCGGTCCTTTTTGCATTGTTTCAATATTAAGCATTTTATTCTTGAACTGGATAATGGGTTTCTTTTCAGACCACTTGAATTTATGGATGCGAAATTTGCCATGTAGTAAAAAGATTTAATATAAAAATATGATTTGTGTCCATGTCATTTTCCCATAGTAAATAACTGTTTGTCTTTTTATTGCCGAGCTATACGGGGAATTTAATTTACACAGTGTACTCACAAATAAACTATCCAAGGAATGACATGAACTGAAATAACAAGTGAAAAGATTTCAAGTATATATTTTGTGAATGCATAATCGTTGCCATGCAAATCTGAAAGCAAGCAGTTGCGGCAAGCAAGCCTCCCATCTAAGGCAGATGCAGAAAAACGTTCGCAAAATAATCCGACTGTAAGTACATTAACATTATTAGTCTTAACTCTTAACTAACACCTTTCATATTTCAAGGTTTTCCCACATTTTCCTGAGAAGTCTCCAGTGTAAATGGTATAACGGAAGTACAGATACACTGCTTTGCGGGAAAGCGGAAGTTAGCTGACGTCATTGTGAAAAGGGCCTATTGGTATAGAAACAGTGTCCAATTTTGCTCCTGCAGGGCCAACTTCCAGCAGCGTTCCAACCCAACCCCAATTAAACACCTGAACCGGGATTAGACACTCCTGGTATAGACTGAGCAGGATTAGACACTCCTGGTATAGACCTAAAAAATTTCAAAACTATTTTATGGAGTTTTTGTCTACTGAAAATCTTTTGGAAAGATGTTTTGTCAGTTTAACAACTGGCATGTTGTTAAATAACAAAACAATTCATTTAACAATCTGCACTTCTATCCCTCACTGCCTGGTTTTCATTCCTGTCAAAAATTAAATATAACACTACCCTGACGAAAGTCTATTTATAATTTAGCATGAGGGGCTGTTCTCATTCTAGAGGTTGAAACTTTTTATAGTGGGAGATCATTAGTCATTAATATTTTCAGTCCGTTTTCCCAGAAGAGAAAGACGAAACTCTTTTGGCACTATTAAAAAATTGCACTGTTTGTTTGATCATCTCGACCAGCCCGAAACAAAAATGGGTCTGGGACCGAACTATCATGGTGTGGAGACAATTTTGAAACAGTGCAGTTTTTTTGCAAATCCATTTGGTGACGCTAGCAGCATGTAAACAACACATATAAGGATGACGCATATTCCTGGTGGGCCCCCTAAAAAACATTGGCAAGAGTCTTTAAAATCAAGAGTTGAGAATGATTGCCTGATGATACTTCCTGAGTAATATATAGCAGAGTCCCTATTGGTCAACAAAGTAATTTAGAGTCTCATCGACAACTCACCTGTCATCACCAGGATCTGCCCGTCTTCTTAGCACAGGTGACTCACTCATTCGAGCATAAACTCGCTGTTGCCCTGAAATGAGAGATATGCTATCTTCTACGTTTGTGTCGTCACCTCCTCCTCCTTCTCCCAAACCTCCATTGGAATCGTCTTTAATGTTGTTGACTTCTTGACCTACAGCACCTTCTAACCTCTCCGACCCCTGACCTCTGTCCAGAGCATTGATGTTGACCCCTTCGCTCAGACACAGCATCCCAGCAGCACTGTAATCTGAATCCGCCCCAATGGATTGATCCTCAAGTAGCTCGATGGAACCACTTAACCCTCCCTGAGCAGCAAGTCCCACTGGTCCGTTTGCACCAGGAGTCCCGCTCCTCGAGTGGCCCAGGCTCCTGTTCAGTAGCGCCTCGGAGTCATCAGCATTGCTGCACTCCAGTGAGGAGTCCTCTACGGCCACAATGGAAGGACTATTGCCTGAGGGCCAAACCTGTACCTCAGACATCTCCATGAGTGTGTCCTCTTCAGTGGTAGCGATGGGTGCACACTCCATGCTTGACACTTCCTGCCAGTAGGGCTCATTGCCCAGTGGCGAAGGTAGACTGTACTGCATGGAGGCCGGTGAGACTAGTTCTTCCTGTACCACCAACCCGTAACCTGGAGCGACACAGAGAGAGGCACACTGATACAGGCCCCCCACTGCGCCCCCCAATCAGCCCCCCACACAAGTGAACCCAGGAGGGATGTGCTCCAGACCAGGGGGTTAGGGAAGGGACATTGGAGAGCAAGCTGCAAGATTGGATATGGCTAAAGCTGCTGTAAGCCATTTCTTGTCCCAAGTACCTGACAGATATCACTGAAATAGATGCCCTGAAATTGTCTATGGGCACATGAGTGCATCTTGCACATGGTAGCCAATCAGAGAACTCAAAGATTTCAGATAATTGAGTTGGCAGACATTGGATTTGCTGCTAACAGCAAATGCAGTGGTGCAGCATCATACAACGTTGCAAGGCATATCTGGAGGAAGTAGGGAAGGTGGACAGCATTGTTTACAGCAGCTTTGGGCCAGCAGCAAGAGCACAGGCAATTGTGGTAGCACCAAGTATGCAATTTTATAAGACTGTCGCTGCCCCACTTCTTGTCACAAGAGATAAAGGGGGTTAAAGAGAACCTTTCAACTGTCACCAACCAGGAAGTAAAAGACACCCCTTCAGAACTGTAGAGTTGGGGCAGAGCACCCTGTACACACATGCTTCGTCTTCCATGCTCTCATTCTCTGAGTCATGACATTTTAGCCTCTATCAGACTAAAGAGCATGCATGCAAGCAACCAGCAAAGATCAATAACCATTGTTCACATGAAAAAGGGTAATGTCTTACACATACACAACTGTCAAAAGTACTAAACACATACAGCTGAAATGAACTCATTACAATTTATGTAACTTTGATACAAGTCATATCCATGTAGTTTATGAGATTTGTGCAGAAAAACGGTAGTAAAGTGTGAAAACACATTCTCTGAAATTCAACTTCAGTTTCAGACATTCTTCCCAACAAACTGGAAATTACATACTGACTCCAGCCTTAAAAAGGAAGTGTGTATTTCCACTACTCTATTTGTTTGCGCAAAAAAATTTCCTCAACCAATGATAGAGTGCTGATGCGGGACAATCTGGTTGCCTAATCAATGGCAGTTCGACCAATGGAAACAGATTTGTTTATTTATTTATTTGTTTAATTTTGTGACTGTAGTTGTGCAGAAATTACACACTTCTCCTTTAAATGACAACAAATTTGCAAACAAACAATAGCTATACACATATACCTGTAGATATGGATAGCAATGTATAGATACTTTTATAGATACCAATAAAAATCATTGTGGCTTAAAATAAAAAAATAAAAAGTAGTAGACAATGAGTGTGTTTTCATGTTAAGCCAACAGTATGTAAGGTCATGTAAGCATCTTAGTACTATTTTATTATTCATTGTCTGTTTTTATAAGAAGCTCATTTTGGTGGTTATAAGTGTTCTGTTGTATGTGTAAACACACTCATTGAGAGAAATGTCAATAAACTCAAGTGACACTATACTCTAAAGAAAAAGATGTGTATTGTCAGAGAGAGAGAAAGTTATGTGTATTGTCCAAAATAACATTCTTACTCTGACATAAACAATGGACCTTATTGACTAGTCTGTTTCCTCTCCCCAGTTTTACGACCCCCGTACAGATAAGACCTCTCATACAGAGCACACTACACACGCCAAAGAGATATATTAACCACATGGCCCTGGAATGGGAGTTCAGAGGGTGGATAAACTCAATCATGTGACCTCATGCCTGTGTAGTTTCTTTGAAAAATCGCAAACACTTTACAGGATGGTTCCATTTGTTAACATCAGTTCATTACATTAGTTAATACGCATTAACAATTAAAACTACTTCTAAAGCATTTATTAATCCTAGATCATTTTAATTTTAACATACTCATGCATCATTAAAATCAAAAGTTGTAATGCACCTGAGCTACTGTTACAAATGTACTGCTCGTTGTTCCTTATGTTAGTTAATGCATTAACTAATGTTAAATAATGGGACCTTATTTGTAGTTACCGAAAAATCATTTAAGGTTAAATGGATATTAGTTGGAATACAATACTGTTACAGACATCTATTTAATAATCCAAAATAAATAAATAGTGATGTACAGTATAGTGATCAATGAATAATTAATTTGCGGAAAATGTTTTTTGTATGTTATGCAGCTACAGTATTATGTACAAAAGCCCTAAAAATGTAGTATGTATACTATGTACAGGACAGCATCCATTTGAGTACATATATTTCAGTACTACATTAGCTCTTGTGCATTTTGTGTGCATTAAATGCCTTTTATGACAGACAAAGATTGGGAAACAGACATAGACATACAAAATACACTCACAAAAACACAAACGAATAAGGCACAATCACAAGCTTGTGAGGACAATAAAGTAGCCACAAAAGAAAAAAAAACAACAGAAAAAATTCTGATAGAAAAAACAAACAAACAAGCCAATCCATAACATGTTATGTATAAACAGAAACATAACATCGACTATCACACAGAAAATAATTGTGAACAAATAGAGAAAAGATTTATTTGTATAAGTATTTAAAAAAAATATATATAAAAATAAAAACTTATTGTGAGGAGTTTAACAGGATCCCTGAATTCACAGGTAATAGAAAGACATGAGGAAAATGACAACATTGAATATAAATAAGTGATTGTACAGTGACCAAGAAGGTTAAAAAGAAAGGTAACAAAGAAACAAACATATTTCTGTGCTCCTCAAGCAAAGAGCTTAACAATGATCAAAGATTGAATAGCACCAGCAAGGACTTCATGCAGTTGTAACATGCCATGCAAGTTCCATTGTTGGACATCATGCCAAAAAGTGATATTTTATTTGAAGGGCACCACACATGGAAGATAACATATGCCATAAAGACATTTTAGTGATAACAGAATATATTTACTCCCTGAACTGCACTCTTTAAGGTTAGGTGAAGTTAACTTTACCAAAAGAGTGACTTTATTTTGTTTCACTTATCTTTATGGTAATGCATGCACCATGTGAATTGTCATTATGTCCTGTTTCAGAGCCCTTCAAACTAAAGTTTTATTGAAGTCTCCATGGAGAAGCATTCATGCTTTATGCCCTCCTGTGATACATGCAGACAGGGTCCAAAATTAACCTAAGAGCCTGCTGTGAGTAAAACTGGATTTGGTGCGTAAATAGAACAAAGGCACTGACCAGCTGGTTGGTTACCTAATGGTTTAAATCTAATAATCGGAATTTTGCTTATTTACATCATGTAAATGTCTGCCAAACAAAACACGTGTTGTAGTGTTTTCTATGTGTGGCAACACATATATCAAATAATGCTTGCATCAAGTCACCAAAGCTAAAGTGGCCAAATAGTTTAATTGTCATATAGGGTCAAACAAATTTGAATGAAATTAATTAATTTATAATTTAAAAAAAAGAGAAAACATACAGTTTCATAAAGATGTATGGCCACAAATTGTTTACCAGCCACTGGCAGATATGGCAGAAAGTTACTTTTGGACCCTGCATGCAGAAATTATGGTATGAGGTACATCCAAGAAAGTGCCACAAGAGCATGTAAACAGGCCTCATAGCAGAAAGGCAAGAAAGGGTTGTTTGGGTGAAAGGAGACAGAGAGAGAGAGAGAGAGAGAGAGAGAGAGAGAGAGACAGACAGAAAGAAAAGGAGACAGGTGAGTCAGAAACACCTCCCTCCTGTAGGGGGCGCTAAGCATACAACTGGTGATGGAGGGGGTTGATTACAGAACAGAGCAACAACTTTCCTTTTTTTGGAGGAGGGAAGGTGGCTTGGGGGGAAAAAGAAAACACACGACTGGTCTGAGGACAGAGAGATAAATGAGGGCCAGAGGTCAACATGATGTCTGTATGAGGTCAAAGGTCAGAGAGGAGGTGCATAAGAGGAGAAGGAGAAGGAGAAGGAGAAGGAGAAGGAGAGGAAGAAGGCTGGGCTGCATGTGACATATCAAGAAAGGGAACAGGTTTAATGCTCTACTGAATAAACAGAGAACTGCCATTTTGCCCACTATTCCAAAATGTCACTCAAAAAAAGCATGGTTGTCCCTTTAAAATTTACTAGGGTTTTGTGAAAATATTCTTGTTATTCATAGCAGACTATACTACACAGAGATAGGGACCATTAAAATTATGCTAACGTAAAAATAGCTTTCATTTGAGTATCTCACTATGGTTACAAGCATTCATTGTATTCCACTGAAGCCCCTACTCCATTGATGCTTGTGTCTAGGAGTCACTCCACACCCCTGCATAACAATGAGTGCGTTCCACTTTGGTTTTAGGTTATGTTTACATTTGGAGTTCAGTTCTATTGGTTCTGGTACGGACAAAAATATGTTTAGTCCTGATTCGCTTAGCAAAGTATTATTTTTAACGTCAAACCAAAAGACATAAGGATATAGTAACAGTGCCTTTGGTCCGTTCATTCTAGAGTTCAACTGGAAGTAGACCGAGACTCCCTGAAATGGTGGGGCTTGTTTGGTGCACACTGCACACCAAAGTGCAGATGGCAGCATTCACACTTGAACCACACTAACAGAACAATCACAAAATAATTTGTTTTAAATGAACCAAACCCGAGTGTAAAGACCCAAATGTCCCTAAGTGCTTCCCCTCGGGGGAAACCCCACTGCCATTTTAAAGTGAATTCCACTTCATCAAGTGGATGAGGGAAGTTTGGGGGGGGAAGTGGATATGGACAGAACCTTGACCCCTCGATTTTGACAAAGGGTGCAAGTCTACTCTTAAGTACATTTATTTTGAGATTTATTTACATAATACTTGTAGCTAACTTGCACGTTAAATGCATTTTTATCATTTTTGTTTGTGCAGTTGTTTAAATTTTCCTTAGCAATCTAAGCATACATGTAAACTTATGGAATGGTGCATAAACAACAGTTAAGCAAAAAGAATAATAATAATAAAAAGCACCATAGCACATTCCAAGTGATCAAAGGCATTCCAATTCGACCCACTGCATGGGTTCTACCAGTAGTGGCCACTCATACAACATAGGTAATGATGTACAGTGGTGTGAAAAAGTTTTTGCACCCTCTCTGTTGTTGTTGTTTTTTTTTTTTTTTTTTTTTTGGAGTATTTGTCACACTTGAATGATTCAGATCATCAAACAAATTTTAACATTACACAAAGGTAACCAGATTAAATACAAAATGCAGTTTTGAAATAATGTTTTTATTTATTAAGGGAAAAAAGCTGTCCAAACCTGCATGGCACTATATGAAAAAGTAATTGCCCCCTAAATCTAATAACTGGTCGTGCCACCCTTTGCAGCAACAACTGCAAGCAAGTGTTTGCGATAACTGCCAATGAGTCTTTCACATCGCTGTGGAGGAATTTTGGCCCACTCTTCTTTGCAGAATTGTTTTAATTCAGCCACATTGGAGGGTTTTTGAGCATGAAAGGACTGTTTAAGGTCATGCCACAGCATCTCAATTGGATTTAAGTCTGGACTTCGACTTGGCCACTCCAAAACCTTAATTTTGTTTTTCTTGAGCCATTCAGAGGTGGACTTGCTGGTGTATTTGGGATCATTTTCTTGCTGCATAACCCAAGTGCACTTGAGCTTGAAGTCACAAACTGATGGCCGGATATTCTCCTTCAGGATTTTCTGATAGAGTGCAGAATTCATGGTTCCATCAATTCGTCCAAGGTCCTGAAGCTGCAAAGCAGTCCCAGACCATCACACTACCACCACCATGTTTGACTGTTAGTATGATGTCCTTTTTATGAAATGCTATATTGGTTTTACGTCAGATGTAATGGGACACACACCTTCCAAAAAGTTCAACTTTTGTCGCATCAGTCCACAGAATATCTGCCCAAAAGTCTTGGGGATAATCAAGATATCTTTTGGCAAATTTGAGACAAGCCTTTGTTTTCTTCTTGGTCAGCAATGGCTTTTGCCTTGGAACTCTCCCATGGATGCCGTTTTTGCCCAGTCTCTTTCTTATTGTCGAATCATGAACACGGAATTACACTAAATTGATGCAAGTGAGGCCTGCAGTTCTTTAGATATATATTTGGATAATGGCTCTGGCTGTAGTTTTCTGGAGTCCCAAAGCCTTAGAAATCACTTTATAACTCTTTCCAGACTGATACATGTCAACAGTTTTGTTTCTCATCTGTTCTTGAATTTCTTTAGATCGCGGCATGATGTGTTGTTCTTTAAGCATGCTCTACTTTGTCAGACAGGTTCTATTTAAGTGATTTCTTGATTCAAGAGGTCTGGCAGTAACCAGGCCTGGGTTTGGCTAGTGAAATTTAACTCAGCTTTCTAAAATAATGTGGTTAATCACAGTTCTTGCATGATTTAACAGGAGGGGGCAAATAATTTTTCACGTAGGGCCAGGTAGGTTTGGACAGCTTTTTTCCCTTAATAAATTAAATCATAATTTTAAAACTGCATTTTGTATTTACTTGCATTATCTTTGTGTAATATTAAAATTTGTTTGATAATCTGAATCTTTTAAGTGTGACAAATATGAAAAAAAACAAAAAAAAAAAAACAGGAAAGAGGCAAAAACCTTTTCACGGCTCTGTAGATCCAAGTCTATGAGACAGAGGTTAGAGAAGGAAGGCCATAAAAATTGAACTGGATCACAGCCAGAGTCGTCTGATTATTCAAAACTCTCTTCTCACATCTCTCCTAAAGACTGTTTTACTACTTTTGTCCCAGAGAAGCAGAGGACAAGTAGCCTGGTAATACCAAACTCTGCTACTTCGCTTTGCTTCGTAGACAGAGTCTGGAAGGGCATAATTGACAAGCGTTTACTTTCTCGTGGGCGGGCACTTGTCTGAAGTTTAAAATCATTGGTGTACCCGTAAGCCAATCACATAACGGTTGGTTATGACGTATGTTATTTGCTGGCTCAGCCGCCTCGAACTTCCACTGTAAACACAGGTATCTACGCATCCACAATTATCGCCTTGTCGAACTTTGGCCTCCCCAGTTTCTCGCTAACGATCGGTAAAACTTTTCCCAAAACCTGTTGGGAGTAGGGCCACAACATCACCTCCATTCAAAATGTGAACCAAACACTCTTCTTGTTTGGGCTTCAGTTGGCAAATGCCGGGAATATTCTCCACAACAGAGCGAATAGCATCCCGTGTCTCCATGTCCGCTGTCGTTTTAGATTTCCCTCACCTAAACTACAATCTTAAATTCGGCGCTTAACATCTACGTCACGGCTCTCAGCCCGCCCTCTGTTCGTTGATTGGCCGGCTGCTGCGGGAGAAGGTCTGCTATATCAGATTGAGTACAGAAGCGAAATTAAATTGAGCGGAAGTATGAAGTCTGACGTAGTCAGGCTAGAGGACAAGTAGTTAGAAGTAAATGGTTGTGGCAACACAGAAAGCACTGGCTAGCAGGGGAAAACTTCTGCAGCTCTACCTCTGAAGCACAAAATCTCTGGCAAGGACACACACCAGAGTTTCTAGTAGACGAACAGTATGGCTACTTTCAGATTCTGGTTGAACAAACACATGTTTGTCTGCTGCTGCCATGTTTTTATGTTCTATCCACATTTTTCCTAATGAGTCTACTGTGTCATAAATCATTTGAGACACTTCTGTTTTGCAGAAATTACACTCAAAAAGGCTGCAACAAATCATTTCTAATCATAAGATTGTGCTACAAATAATCCTTATCCGTAATTTTGTTGCGTATAGAAGGAGGATCTTTAGGAGTTTCTGCTTAAACTATTTTATAGTTTACCACAAAAACAAATGTTGTTTTATAAGAGAAGTCAGACTTTTTGCGACAGGTGAGATTCAGCTTACAGCACTTCCCATTCATTCCTATGGTATCCGTAAACGGTGACTGACCCTGCGTTCCATTCTGAAGGGCTTATCCGTATGCCCTAAACCCTTCAAAGGGTTTACCCTCTGGAGTGAGAGCTTTGAAGGGTTGAAGGGTGTAGGGGACCAAACAGGCAGGTGTGTTGGAGTTGGTTGGAGCAGGACAGTGGCCCTCCAGGAGCTGACTTCGACATGCATTTTACAAGTTTATGCACAAGATGCACTTTGTGTTGTTCTTTTTTTTTTTAAGGCTGTTGATTTGATGACCTCATATGGAAAGAAGCTGTTTTTTGGACTCTATCAAATACTGATGATTGATTCATTGGAATTTCTGCCACTTTTTCACCTGTTCAACCTGAGCCTGCTTATCTTTTTTGAGTAATTGATTTAGGCTGGATATTGTGGACTAATTATGGACTACGCAAATTTTCATCAACTGGATTTTAAAGTAAACAAATGAGCCTGTAACTTTGACTCACCGTGATTGATATGTGTAAATTCTAATTGGCCGAGCTGATATTTTAGAACTTACTGCCTGTTCTCAGACTTGTTATTATTTCTGATTGTGATTTAGTACTCATCACTGGATCTCTGCGGTCATGTTGATATAGTGTCATAGCACACTTCTGCCCATGTTCATTCCTTGTGCATTTATTGTATGCTGGCCTCCCACAAACTAATTTATCACATTTGCAGCTGGTCTATAACGATGAAGCAAGGCTTTTAACCGGGTAAAGGCACTGTCAGGTTTACAAGGCACTGTCAGGTTTAGCACCCCAATTTATTATTTACCATTTTCACCTATACTTTACTCTACTCATAACTAAAATCTAAGGGTGGCCAAGCCTTTTCTGTGGTAGTCTGGAATTGTCTTCCTTACCATGTGAGGTAGGCTCCACTAAAATGATGGTTGTCCTTGTGTGGATATTTCTCAATTTGTACAGCATTTTGTGTCAACTTCTGTTGTTTCAAATGTGCTAAATAATTAAAGGTTACCTTGACTCTATGTCTTGGTTTAAACATGAATAAATAGTGATAGTGTCTTGTTTTTTTAGCACTGTGTGTGGTACATAATGAAAAGCATACTCCTCATGCCAGCCATAAATCCATCATTTCTGCCATATGTCAGCGAAAAACACCACAGGTAGCAATTCCTGCAGAGCTTCCCATCAGAGCAGCACCAAGCCGCATGTTTAGCTTTACGAGTACAATATTCCTCTAGTCTTCCCTTCATGCTCAGCACAGATGAGGAAGACAATAAAATACAGTGCAATGTATTTTGAAAACTACCTGCAGCAGGAGCCACTGAGCAAGCGAGTGAGGTACCATCTCCTTACTTTTCAATACTGCCATCATAGCAGAAATTGCAAAGTCTTGCTATGAAAGGAAGAGATTACAGAAGAAAAATAGCAGGTAAGAAAGTGCTCCTAAAATTGGTTGCAGTCACATGTAGAAACAAACCTTTCACAAGCAATCGCCCATCCAAGGGAGATTCATGCTCTGGGTTAATGGGATACTCCACATGACCCAATCGGGCCTTTATTGAACAGCTCAGGTGTACAGAGACGCCACAAGCTCTACATTACCATCAAAAGCAGACAGTTTGCAGTTAAACCTAACTAAATGGGCTTCCAATGCATTTACTGTCTTTCAGGGATTGGAACTCCACTTTAGTGCTCACCAATTACCACTTATCTGGGACAATGAATCTGCCATGCAAGAAAAGACACAGTGTGATCAGGCAGTGAAACTATTGGGTGTTGTTAAAGATATCTTCCCCTGACTTTAGAGATGCACTGAGCCATGGAAAAGGCCAGAGCCTCATGGTCACATAGGAGAAAAAGTAGCAGCTTCATCTCAGTCTATCATACAAAGGAAGAGTCCTGGATGTACCAGTGATCCCAGAGGGGATTTTCTGCACAGTTTTGATACACATGCTGAAGTGATATAAGGAACAAGAGGAATGACGTGGCTCTACAGCAGTTCTGTCTACCAAGGAAGACACGATCTGTACCTCCCACATCACCCTGCCAAACTGTTGTATAGGTGGCAATAAGCCATATGCTTACTTGTTGGGTCAGAGTGGAATCCTATCCAAAGATTTGTTTACTTGCTACACCACTGAGGGACAAACCAGGAACTCTCCCCACTAGAGGAGCGAGGAAATAGAAGAGGGTAGCTGCCTGGGTTCCCTCTGCAGGGCAATAACCAAACAAGGCATGCACAGTTTCACAGTGTTTATCCTCAAAATAACATTGCATGGCAAACGAATCCACAAACTGGCAAAACATGCGCTCCCTTCAAGGTGGTGAGTCACTCAATAGCTGTCCCAACACAGGCTGCTTGCAAATTCACGGTGCAGTGCACAAAATCTCTAGCAGCTCCACCACTAGATGCCACCACAGTGTTGTGCATAAACAATGGTGAGCATGCATCAGGTCTCAGGCTACAGTCAGGTCGCTCTCTCACATGCACAGGGTGTGGACCTGCTCTCTGGAAGCAATAATTTTTTACAGGGAATGGAAACTGAGTGTGATCGAACAGATTCAGAACCATTGGCCAAAGCCAAACCTGGGGAAGACAATCACCAAGCATCAACTTTTGCACTGGATAGTGGAAGTGGTGGTCTTTCTCGCATATTTCAGAAGAGAAACACATGGACACTCTAGCTTTCAGAAGAGGCCCTATCTGGTTTAATGAGCACATTCAACAAGGGAATGAATCCTTGGGTTCTGTTTCAGGGGTTGGATTATAGGATGGCTGTGCAGCGGTGTGGTGTCTGCACTGTACAAGGCTTTATGAATGAAGAATAAATCGAGGAAGAAGTGCTCTTTTTTTAAAAAATACAATGATGTTAACCACATTACTTAGAGGTAAGGGGGTGACTAGACACAAGCATTGTATTTGTCAGTAAAAGGGGCTGGCGTAATGAAACCGGCAATTCACAGAAGGGGCATATAAAGTAATGACACTCCTCACTACAGTAAAGTTCTTTCTACACTCTATTCATATATAAGCGTGAGCCACTTCATCAAAGTCAATGTCCTCGTGCTGAACTCTGTGATTTAAAGGTTGTGGCTGATGGTCACAACAAGAAGATTTGTTTAAAACAGAACCATTAAAATTAATATATTAACATACTTTTGAACAAGAACTAAATCCTTTTAATCTGAGATCTGATATTACTTAAATGATTCATGACATGAAGAATATAGGGTCCCACTTTATATTAGGTGGCCATAAATACTATGTACTTACATTTAAATTAATCATTTGGTACAAGGCACTTATTGTGTACATACATGTGTTTACATTGTACTTATAATTTTAAAAATACCTATATGTAATTACATCTGTAATTAATTTCTGTAATTACATTTATAATTACACTGTTGACCCATCTTTTACACCTTAACCCACACTCAAACCTACCCACACCACCAAACCTGTCCCTAACCTTACCCGTATCCCACCTCAATAGCAGCAAAAGTGTTTTGCAATACAATATGAACACAGTAAGTACATTGTACTTGTTTTTTGATGTAAGTACATACTAGTTAAGGCCACCTAATATAAAGTGTGACCGAATATAGTTTTCCCTGATCTGTTGAAACTTCCTCCCCAATTAAGAGTGTTAACTGAAACAAAGCTGCAAAACAACTTTTCTACTTTCACAACTTTGTGACATCAAATGAATGGATCAAGTGCATGACTGCCTCCACAGCAACACATTTTTGCCAATTTTTTTTTTTTTAATATGCAAGTCGGGGTGAAGTATTGTACTAAGGAAAGGGCAGGACAGGCACTACTATTTCAAAGGTGCTTAAAGGTGGGGTATGTATTTTTTCAAAAACGCTTTAGAAAACGAGTCGGGGCTGAGTACCAAAACAAACTTGTAGCCAATCAGAAGTGTCTACTCATGATGCGGGGGAGAGAGCACTCATCAGTGTACAGGACAGACATTAGCCGAGCCGAGCGATGACAAAAAGATAGAGATGGCGGATAAAAAATAAAAGAGGAAAACGTCTGCTGAACAAAAGAAGGCTTACACCGTGTCTACACCGAACGTGACAGTTGTTGTGTTGCGCTGCGCCGTGCCGCACCAGCTAAAGCCTGTCTACACTGGACACAACACAGCGACCATTAAAAGTCATTTGAAATGAACGCAGCAGCAGTTTACTGTCGGGATCCAGTGTAGACAGCATTATTAGTGATTATAATGACTTCTATAGTATTTTGTTGCACCGCGTTGCTCGCGTCCGGTGTAGACACGGTGTTAGTTACGATAAAGCAAAAAGTAGGACCCATGTAAATACGGATCAGCTTTCCAGGACTGGAGATAACTGAAGGAGCGGGAAGGACTGCGATCGGACGCTGAGGTTGCTTTGTTTCTTCTCGATAGGTGAGTAACATTGGTTTTGCTTTGTTTCACAGAACTAATCGTTGCCTGGGATGCGTAATGCGTACATATGTGTGGGGCGGAGCTATCAAAATAGGGGCGAGATCCTTTTGGGGTATGGGCGTGTTTGTTTTAGTGATTTCAAATATCCACATTGGCATCCAGAAATTGCTTACCCCACCTTTAATGCAGGATTTGTGTCCATATGTGCCGTTTCTTAATTTTTTCCACTATGCTACTGATTGACATCTTAGACCACTGCAACATATCTCATGCCATAAGATGCTGTTTAACAGTTTAATTATATCTATATTTTTCTTTATTTCAGTCTTGGATCTGAAGCAGTTTGAGATGTGTATACTTCACATAATTGTGTTTATTTATGATTATTTACTGCCATATACTGTAATCTACATGATATGGCAGGGGTATTGATACGTATTTCCTATGCAAAGGGTTGTTACCCTGTCATGACAATGGGGATTTACAGTGAAGTCATGAAGCACAAGAAGCACAATAACAGCATCTTTAAATCAGAAGGACGCTGAGAAAGTGGAGAATGGTCATGTATTAATAAAATATGATCATGTATGATATATACAATATACATTATAAGTGAACCTCAAGGAAAATAATACAATAAGAAATTGTGTCATGACCATTTTAGTGGCCCTTCAGGGTGATATGAATGTATATTTTGCACTGGACTTTACCCCCTCAGCTTCTAACATGTTTTACTCTATACTAAGGCTTTCAATCGTAAAGAAGTGCATCTCTCTGTACGAGTAAAATACAGTATATGCATATGATAATGGTTCCACAAAAACACAGGAAGCATGCTACGGAATTAACTGATATCTGGAATTATTTAGGTTACCTTTGTTAATGGTAAAAGGAACCAAATTTCATCACATATCAGGTAGCCAATGCACAGAAATTATAACTACAGGCTATATAACTGGGGTTAAATACAACTTAAGCTGTATTGACAAGATCTGTTGCATGCTGTTGAAAATGTTAAATTGTCAAGTTGTCTAAATTATCATTGTGAGGTGGGACTACTTTTATTTATGGACTTTTGATTACCTACATTTTTCTGATGGGTGGAGCTTTTTCCCATGTAAAGATTGTTTTATGGATAGTTAAGTCAGAGACCGTCCTCCAGGTGAAATGTACTGAAAACAGAATTCAGTAACCGGTGGAAAAAAAGGCTGTTGTGCCTGATTGAAAGTGATTAAAGGAGATGCGACATTTGCCACCGTATGGTCCATTCAAATATCAAATTGTTACTGTCCGTAATAAAACTTGGGAAATGTTTCTGTGATGTCAGGGTAACTTGGTAACAATGTGCATGTGATCCAAGACAACTGATAAGGCTTTGCCAATCATAGTGAGTTTTCCTTTCTTTAGAGAACCTACATGATTGTATCATGCCTCTTCACAGTATCTTTGTGTGAATATCAAGCAACAGTGGTCATGACAGGAGTTAAATTTGAACAGACAGCATTGGAAAGTGATTTTTTTTCACATTGTGGATGTATAAGATTTAAGTTTTCACTCGTATTTACAAAACTTGTATACTACAAACCACAGATACCGTCAGAGCTTAAGTTGCATTTTACCCAGTAATATAAATGTAACTGAATATGTAACTTAGAGTCAGTCAGTAGTGTGACAAACTTCATGGTTTGTCTGATGCTTAATGTTCATTTAGACATACAAGAACATCTCCTTAATCTCAAAGATTTCCCAATTTCAATGGGAACAGAGGATCTCTGAGGAGTTTTAAAACATTTCCCTGAAATCTAGTCAAAACATTTGGACAGGCTACATAGAATAGCAACATAACATAGTTCTGGAGGGGTGTCTTCAGTTCTGGTCCTGGTGACAGCAGAATTGGAAGAGGAAATGTTAGGTTCATGGCCAAAATATAGGGGGGACAAGGGTTTGAGCAGAAAAAACTGCAGCAGATTATCAACTGGATGAGAGGAAAAGCCAGCTCTTGGAAAAAAAGGATTATGTGGGACAAGTGAGGAAAGTTTCACAAAGCAGTGTCTCTCACTTACCATTTGTGATGCCAGGAGATAGATGGTCTCTCTCATGATGCCTAGATCTGGAAGCATCTTGTTCCCAGCCCCCCTGCTGACCTGTTGGTGGTCCCTGGCCCTCCAACATGTTCACAATGTCCATTCGGTCAATGCTCTTGAGGGCCACGTACAGGTTGTCCACTACAGTGGTGAGAGACACACAGATGGAGGAGAAATGGAGAAGGGGAAGACAGGGTAGTTTGACATAAAGGATGAGGACAGAGACACACCACTGACAAAACCAAAGGATTTCAAGACACTATTAGGAAAGGCATCCAAATAACAATTATTTCAAAACGACATTAGGGTTAAGTGTACAAATCTTTATTTACTCTTGTTATTCAAAATAAGTAGATACTGTGCAAAAATCTGTCTCAGTCACGTGAACTTTTCTTTACAGCCACCATATTTATCACCATCAGGTGGAAAGCAATGGCAGAGAATTAAAAAAAAAAACATCCCACAAGCTGCATCAAAACATAAAGTCAATGATATACAGTTGTGTTCAAAATAATAGCAGTCCAAAATCACTAACCAGATCAATCACTGTTTTTGGTAGAAATTATATTCCTACATGGGAAATATTTTACTAGTAGGTGTGGTAGAGTAATAGAAAATCAACAGACCCAAAAGTCCTTAGCATACTACGTGTTGGGCCTATTTATCACATTCCAGGGATCATGGATCAGTTTGAGTGCATTAAAATACTTAAAGAGGTTATGTGGCCTTATGCTGAATAGGTAATGCCCTTGAAATGGGTGTTTCAACAAGACAACAAACCCAAACACACCAGTAAGTGAGCAGCATCTTGGTTCCAGACCAACAAGATTAATGTTATGGAGTGGCCAGCCCAATCTCCAGACCTTAATCCAATAGAAGACTTGTGGGGTGACATCAAAAATGCTGTTTCTGAGGCAAAACCAAGAAAAAATGTGGTATTGTCCTGGGCTGGAATACCAGACTCCATGTAACAGATGTGAAGCAGTTCTCAGAAACCGTGGCTATACAACTAAATGTTACTTCAGTCATTTACAAGAAAGCTAAATCTTCTAGCATTTTTCTGTTCATACAGTAAATGTTTGACTTTGTAAAGAAAAATGCAGACAGCTATTTGAACAGCCTAATATTCATTTTTGTTAACTTTCTGTAAAGTAATGAAAAATTTGCAAAACTTTTCTTCATGTTTTGATTTAGAATAGAATATGCAATGTTCCCAATGCATTTGTGTGTATTGAAGTAAAAGTTATTATAAGGATTTCGAGCTTTACTCGCTTTTTTAAACACACTGCTATTATTTTGAACACAACTGTATAGGAGGAAGTCTTGGGCGGACTATCATGTGACCAGTGCGCTTTTCCTCATTTTCACCTAACAACACACCTGCATAAAGTCGGTCAACAGCCAAATTCTCACTCTTAATTGTCTGTCTTTTTACTTTCATTGAGAGTTATTAATCAGATTTTCTCTTTCAGTAAAGTTCTCTTTTCCACAGTTTCAGCATTTTGCAAACTATGTAACCCCTCCACGTTAAGCATCCAGAGGTAGGATGTGCACCGGTTTGGCAGTGTTCAGTGTTCTTGTTTTGGGAAGTTTTATTTTGACAAAAACTTGTGAGGTTGACGGAATAGGGTCTAATATTACCCCCAAGAACTTGGGAAGGGGGAGCAAGGGCAAGCTATCACTGGCTTCACTCCTCTTAATATATTGCAGGGAATGCCGATTTCTCCCATTCTTCTTCTTCTTCTTCTTAGGGGGCTGTCTACACCCATAAGGTGTTGCTGAGGTGGTGAAGAATGGTGAGATGACCCCCTGACCCAAGCCCCCTGTGGTGCTTTGGCACTAGTAGTGTGCAACAGGCAGACTGTTGCCTGGATTCACCTGGTAAATGCCTAGTGATGAGGTAGGCGATTGAAGCTTTAAAGGGATAGTTCACCCAAAAATGAAAATTCTGTCATTAATTACTCACCCTCATGTTGTTCCAAACCCAAAAGACCTCCATTCATCTTCAAAACACAAATTAATATATTTTCAATGAAATCTGGGAGCTTTCTGACCTTCCATAGACAGCAATGCAACTACCACGTTCAATGCCCAGAAAGGTAGTAAGGACATCATTAAAATAGTCCATGTGACATCAGTGGTTCATTTTATGAAGCTATGAGAATACTTTTTGTGCACAATGAAAAAAAAAAAAGACTTTATTCACCAATTTCTCTTCCGTGCCAGTCTTCAATGTGCATTTACAAGAGTACCGTGACATGGTATGCAGGCCCAACGCATGGCATGTTCAGTCACAGATGCCCTTGAGCTGCCACAATTAATCCCACAACCTGTTTGGTGCACTGTGTTGTCCCCATGACAAGATCCATTGTTGTGTGTATTTCCTTCCACTAGTCCCTTAAAGGTTTTGACCAGGTCAGCCTGGAATATGCCATGGTAGAGTCAGCTGTGCATTTCATTTAGCTAACTGGGCCTAGTCCTCTACAGCCGTCATTCTTCTGGGGCAGTTAGGAGACTCAAATCTCAATTAGAGTTGCACCACTTCCACACCACAAGCAATAGCAGTCTGGGTACATTGAATGGTTCCCAAACTTGTTTCTGGAACCCTTCAACACTGCACATTTTGAATGTCTCATTTGTCTGACACACCCATTTCAGGTCTTGGAGTGTCTACTAATGAACTGATGACTTCAATCAGGTGTGTTTGAGTAGGGAGAAATACAAAAGGTGCACTGTTAGGGAGGTTCCAGAAACAGTGCTCCAATGCTCCAGTCCCAGTCAAGAAGTCCACACCTGGTGCAAGTCCTTCCTCTCATATGATTGCCACACGCATTTGGGCAAGGCTGTATTGTGTGGCTTGCTTTGTGTGCAGTGGCACTCATTATAATGAGGAATGTATTATTCTAGCTAGCACAGTCCTCTAGCAAGCTGAAGTGGCTGAGGCATCTACTCAAAAGAAAAAATGTTGCATGTAACTTCCAAATAACCTGTTTGCTAGCTGTGGCCAGAGTAATGGACAGAAATGGAAGTAGTACACAAACATCACAACTTTCTGGTTACTGAATGATTTCCTCAGTGCTTCCTCATTGTTTTATTAAAAGTTTCCTGATATACTAGCAATCAAGGGCTTGAAGAGTGTGTCTTGAAGAGCGAAATTCTGAATGAGAATTGGGCTGCTGGCCAGCTTTATACAGAAATGGGCAATTCTCACAGCCTAAAGGCATGCTTAAAGATCTTCAAGTGCAGTCGTGCAAGGACACAATACCCATGGAGTGTCTGAGTTGAAATTACTTGACTGATAGAGGACTGACGATTATTGTTCAGCTCTGATCTGAGCTACATATCACGAAAGCAGATTGTTCTTCATGGTGACTGTGTAACCATGCACTTTTTTTGGGGGGGGGGGGGGGGGGGATCTCCTACACTCCTACACAAATGATTAATAAAATCATTTTTAGATTGAAAATAGAACATCATCTGTTTCTTGAATATAAATTATTTTCTCATTAGCCCGATTCAGATAGTAACTGGTTCTCATGGGGACATAAGCAATTTTTTACATTTACAGGGGTTAGTCTGAGATTTTATCTAGAATGCAGGTGTTTTTCTTCCACCACCCGGGTAAAATTACCTACTGTTTTTTGACAAACACCAAGGTTCTGTGGTAATTTAGTTGCCATCTGAATCCACAATTCTGAGTTTACAAGAAGAAACAGTGTAACTGTTGCACTTTGCTGTAATTTGCATGCATAGTTATTACTGGAAAAAAATACTGAAATGCTAGAAAGTATTTACAAGAACAATATTTCATAAATGCTCCACCACAGCGAGTGGGAGCTGTTAAGAACAGAAAGAAAGAGAAGAAAAGCACATTTGAAATGGGCCATTATTATGGCAGCAACAGGTATATGTAATTTTAAAATATATATTATATAGACGTACAATCACATACATAAAAAATAAATGAAGCAGCTTTATGTTTACCTTATGTAAAAAAGAGTTTGCATTAACTTATTTCTGACATTTTTTTCTAATGTCCACATTTTGAATGACGTCTATCATTTTGAGAGATTAAATTGAGAGAAAACCATTTCAACTATATATTTTTAAACAGGATATTTAAATAAATAATAAATAGGGTATTATTAAACATGAACTTATTTATTCTTATTATTCTTAGCACATGACATTTTATTTACAGTGGACAATCATGTGACTGACCACGTGGTTCGTTAGATCACAGACCTCGTTCTTCTGCTGTGAATAAATCACCATCCGAATTCATGAATTTTATCACTGCCATGTGAATGAGGTGCCATGTGAATTTATTTTTACAGACGTCCACATGAGAAACAATTACTGTCCGAATAGGGCTATTGACATCAAACCTAATCACTGATATTTCAACGTGACATCCTTATCTAAATGGAGTCAACAACTGGGGTGCAGCCATAAGGTGACATGAAACCGTCTTAATTCAACAACAGTTATTTCTACCTCTGATTTGAAAAGG